>JAKSXM010000224.1:0-40752 GCA_022575985.1 Anagrus nilaparvatae | reverse complement strand
CTATCAATAGAATGATGAAATTATGAAATCAAGTATGAGAAAAGGATATGAACTAACTATTCATGAATTTTAATATTCTATGAACTATTATTCATTTAACTCATTTTCCATAAGATATTTATTTTACTTTTCATAATACCTTTACTTTTATTTTACCTTCATTGTATTATCATTCATCACAATCATCATCACCTAGGCTTAAAATACTTCTAGAAAGTCGCCTTTGTAAAATAATAAATAAATACATGATTTTTAATAAAGCACTGGATTTTTTAGGTAGTCTCAATGCTATATAGCCTATTGCAAATTAAGGTATTATAGGGTACTGTTATTACAGCAAATTATATTGTTATCATATTGTTATATTGTCATCGAGTACCAAGGATACATTTCACACCGACCTGAGTTCATTACGAATATTATAAAATAATTTACTTGCACAAATAATAGGAATAACTATTGTTCCTGAATAGTTAATATTTCAATCACCTGCCAGCAAAATACTTCAAAATTTATGAAAAATCAATCCAATGTGATTTCCCTGTAGCTAGGGACTTGCTTTATTCGATTAACTGCTCAATTAAGCCAATTAATGGCTCTATTTACAATGGATTTCTGTCTTGAAGGGACTATGAACACGCTAATTGTATGTGATTCATATTTGAAAAAGTCTCAGAAAAATCAACAATTTAATTATTATCATTCACATTCAACTACCTTGCCTGAGTTAATAAATCAGAATAAATTTCACTTCAGACAGGTCTTATCGATGAAATTTATGATGAATAAATATATCTACCAACCAAAAATATATATGACGCTCAAAATACAGCCCTCACTATATCAACTACCTGTTTACACTGTTATCTAAAATTAGGGTTTTATCACATTTTTAAATACCGCACATCTCTTCCACGTTTTTCTGTTAGTGTTTTTCCTGTGTACGTGCATTCTAACAAGTTTTGATAACAGTCTTGTAGCTGACATTGAGTTCAAAAATAATCTTCTGAAGTTTTTTGTACTTGAAAATTTGACTTTTACATAAGAACTTGACTCTCAAATTCTTACATGCCTTGTGTAGGCCTATTTATTTAGAATTATGCTTATACGGGAACAAAGCATAGAAAAGAGAAGCAAATTTGTAATGCCCAAGTAGCAAAAAAATATTGTCTCATTATTGCCACAACATTCAGCAACATTGTTGAAAATATTGTCATTATAATATTGTAGCAGTATTGTCATAATATTTTTGCAATATCAAATCATATATTATGTAAACATTGTTCAGCAATATTAAATAATATCTATACAACATTGTCGCAATATTGAATAATATATCATGTAAATAATGTTTAGCAATATTGAGATAATATCAATACAACATTATTACAATATTAAATTAAAAATTACCTGAATATTGCTAAGCAATATTTAATAATATCTATACAACATTGTCACAGTATTGAATGATATTCCATGTAGATATTGTTCAACATTTTCAGAAAATATCGATACAACATTGGCACAATATTGGATAATATTTTTGCAATATCAAATCATATATTTTGTAAAGATTGTTCAGCAATATTAAATAATATCTATACAATATTGTCGCAATATTGAATAATATATCATGTAAATAATGTTTGGCAATATTGAGATAATATCAATACAACATTATTACAATATTAAATTAAAAGTTACCTAAATATTGCTAAGCAATATTTAATAATATCTATGCAACATTGTCACAGTATTGAATGATATACCATGTAGATATTGTTCAACATTTTCAGATAATATCAATACAATATTGGATAATTTACCAAGTAAATATTGTTTAGCAATATTTACATAATATCAATATAACTTTGTCACAATATTGAATGATAATGTAAATATCGCTCAAGTCTAATCAAAATCCCATTGAATTTTTCTACTTGAATGGAAATCAGCAAACACTTCTTGATCAAGGATGACATACTTGTTGGAGTGGAGCTCGAATATGGCTTGTTGGGTATTCAGCTTTTATTGCAAGGGTCAAACAAGTCTAGACTTTGGTTTGAATTCTCCTTGTTGATCAAGGCTGACAAACTGACAAAGAGAGATTGATTATATTAGAATAAATCTAGTTCTTTACTTAGGTATGTTACAATATACACTGGCTTATACACTTATTTACATTAAAATGACAGTATTGCTAATTATTCAACAAATTTGACAAGGTATGAAAAATAAATGAATGAGAATGAAGATTTAATGCAATTTAAATAACGATAATATTATATTGTGATTTAACTACATAAATCGGCCGTGTTTCAGCAAATAGTTGTCAGAGAGAGAAAGAGAGAGAGAGAGTGAGTGAAAGAGAGAGATTGGATTAGATTAGAGTTATTTATTTATGTATGTCAATATTTACTGGCTTATACATGAATTGACGGTAATGCTAATTATTGAACAAATTTTACAAAATATAAAAAATTAATTAAAAAAAAATAATTAAAAGAGACAGAAAGAGACAGAAAGAGAGAGAGTGAGAGTGTGTGAGAGAGAGAGAGTGAGTGAGTGAGAGATTGAGTGAGTGAGTAAGCGGGAGAGAGAGCGGGTGAATAAGCAAGAGGGGAGGAGTGAGAGAGAAGTGATAGAGAAAGCGAGAGAAGATGTTTTGTCCTGTATATATAAGTACTCATCCAACTGTCCACTATCCCTAGTATGTATAACTAAAGCTATTCAACTATAGCTGCAGTATTTACAATGCAGGGACCTTCTAAACCTTTTTGGATAGAAAAAGTTGAAAAGTAGACAATGATTCCAATTCGCATCAATAGATCAGAATTCAAAAGAGTGTGACACACCACTAACTGGATTTTTGGCTGAGAATCTTCTTGTCTTTGCTGGCAGGTAGCCTACTGAAAACTAAATTCTATACTGCTTCTTCGTTTCGATTTTCTAGTACATCGCAGTTCTGTTCCATAATTTGAAGTAGGCTATAGTCTAGTACATTCCATAGTTTCTCTTATAGAAACATAATAAATGTTAAGAAATATGAACATCTGAAGAATGAATTAACGTTTGAAATATTATAAATGCATAATATAGAAGTTTGATTGTAGGAAACGTGTCGCAATAACATTTTACAGAACACACTACAGTTTTGTAACACTTTTTGTAGGTGAAAGAGGTTGTCACACTAGTTTTTGGAAGATTTGCTGCTGAAACTCTCATAACTCTCTTCCTATCCTAATTTATAGTATCTATTAAGATTATAGTAAGTTTACAGCAAAATAATGTAGGCCTACTTGTAAGTTCTAGATCTTCATTCAATTATCTTCCGTATCATGTGAATCACGATAATAATTTGTCTGTTTTGATGTTTTAGAGTTATCTATAATATAGCCTAATTAAGGAAATAATATTGGCTAATAAACAGACGTAGGTGACAGGAAATTCACGAATGACGTATCATCACACCAGAACTACTGAGCTGATTGACTTGAAATATTTTGGATATTGATTCTTAATTTACCGAGGATGGTTATAGGCCTATTTTGAATTCTTGAATATTTCAGTGGGTCAAGTTTTTAATTAGACCACCATTGCGGAACACGGGTTATCTACTAATTATAATTTTAGAGAATCTCACATCTACAGAGCACACCCAACATACCCTGAATGTTTTCATTACCGTACATACTTTATTGGACGACACACTATTGAATTTCATGTTGAAATAAACCTGTATAGATTTTCCTCTTTTGTGCAAATAGAACTTTCTACTGATGTGGAAGAGTCACTTTCAGATACGATTCAGAATAAATACTTGAACGATTGTCATTACTTCTCGATAAGCCCAATATTTGATTTCATTATTGATACGGTACTGTATTAATCAATTATACGTAAACTTCCAGCACATGCGGAGTAAATGCATCGTTAATTTTGTGTATCAACATATCACAAAAACTATCATAATAATATTGAGAGTATTGAGAGGAGAAAAAAGTATCTTATTTGTATCACATTTGCTAGAAGCTCATCACAGTTCATATATAACTCAAACGCTTCAACAATATTTGTCTCTGAAAACAGTCCTGAAAATTTCTTGAAGTTAAAGTTATTATATCCACAAGATAGCTGCATTATTGGTAAACATCTAGGATCTTAGAAAGCTGTTGTTTTTCATTTTTAATGTTTCTATGTATAAGAAATAATAAGTTTCATCACAACCCATAAAGTAGTTTTTCAGAAATTGTGATAAGTAGTAATTTCCAGAATTCAACAATCAAGTTATTAATTACATACTGACTCAATTAATCTACCCAGTAGATCTATATATTAATCAGAGAGCACTTAAATACCTTCAATTACATTGTAGTCGCTTGATTCAATTAACGGAAATCGAAATATTGAATGTCAAAGAATATTAACTTAGGTACTGTATTGTCTCTTATGATAAATTGGAGACTATTTGAAAGAAAAATAGACGATATCTCTCAAGTCTTTGAAATGAAATTCACCTCGAAAGTGGAGATATTTCGTATTTATTTCCATTTACAATAATAACAGCATTTACTTTGCACCCAACTACAGCCCTACCACCAGTGACTGGTGGGTTTTTTATACTCTTTGCATTTTGGTTCTGTTAACTACTAGAAGATCGATATCCAAAGGGTCTGATTGATACTATGATTCGAAAATTGGTTTTCATGGTTGAGTATTGAAATAGATTAGAGATATCAAATTGAATTCTATGAAAGAAACTCAGGAACCAAATCAAGTAAAGTTGTGAGAACAGCAAATGTTATGCCAACGATACTCCCCTGTACAGGAGTCAATTCAATCATTGCAATTACTACATTTTTTGAGAATCATACAGTGATTCTATATTAATCTGTGGTTCTTCAAGGCTTGGAATGAGCTTGTAAAATATAACTATCACACAATATGAGACAATACAACATGATTTTTTCATTACACAACATGAAGGAGAAAGAGAAAATAGCTCACGCCTCACTTACTTCATTCAGGTGCTTAGTTTTTAGCGTAGGCTATACAAGCGAAATTATATTGTCAAGATCATTTCGTAGCCGGAGTTGAGAATCCTTTTAAATGAGGATGAATTGCAATTTAGTTTTTTTATCTCTTTTCTAATTTGAACCATATTACTTAATTTTGAGGTCTCGCAGCATTTTACAAATCTTCTTTAGTTTTAGTAGGCCTATTTTACACTTTCTCTGATACCGTATCGTATCAATCTTATTCCGGTCGCGTATTGATGGGGAGGATATTATTTTATTACTTTTCCGACAGTTGCATAGCTTGGCAAACAGATAATGTATTCAAGAGTTTCAAGTCTCGTTTAATCTGGTAGATTTCATAAGGACGGCAAAAAATCGATCGTCCAAAAATCTTTGTGTGTAACTGGCTTAACTATCACTGGCTTCAAGAAGCTCAAGAAAATAGTTTTCTTATTATCATATGAAATTACCGGATTGTAGGTATGGAGGCTTGATATTAGAATACCGGTACCATACAGAAAGTTTTTTAATAGTAGAATCGTTTATTTTTCAGGAATACTTACTTCTACCAGAATCGGTGTTTATTCGATCAGATACATGATCACAGCAATAACATTTCTTGCTGAATGATAATTTTATTTCGTGTCTTGAAGTTGGGTGCTACTAGTTTTCCAGTTACACCATATCGAGCCAAAGTTGTGAGTTGGTTGGTTGGTAGTCCAACATGAGAGAGTTGAGGAAGACTCCCTGCCCAATTTTGCTCATCTGATCGATTTTTGCCTCCTGTTAGGTACCTCCTAGATACCTAGGAGGATTTGCCTCCTAGATACCTAGCCAGTTAGGTTGTATGCGATATATAACAGAGAATGAATATTGCTCTCAAAAATTGTTCGCCATAAAATATTATGGGTGAACTTCAGAGTATTAGCTTTTGCAGTGAGTAGAACTGAAAAAAATCAACTCAGATCAGCAACCTTTTCTATAGTTTTTTTTGTCTATATTTCTATCAACCTCGTCTACCACACCTCTCAACCCCTCTTTCTCTATCTATCCATTGATGGATCCCGGTCGTGTGTTAATGGGAAGGATATTATTCCATATCATTTTTAGAGAAAGGACAATTATTTGTCGAAACACCGCGATTTATGAAGATACGGTACATCGCAATGTTATCGTTATTCAAATTGCATTCAATCTCTATTCTCCTTAATTAACTCTTCATATCTTGTAAAATTCGTTTAAAATAAGCAGTATTGTCATTCAACGTAAATTAGTGTATAAGCCAGCAGTATAATAACATAACATACATAAATAAAGAACTCTAATCTAATCTAATCTAATCCATGATCCATCATCTTTACACTGTATGCTCTCTCTCTTCTCTATTCAACTGCATATGCTTTCTATTACTATGTTATATTTTCCAGTACGTTAGGCTATATAGTTTGAGTCTCTCCACTTACTACCTGCTCCACAGTTTCGAATAATAGTCCCTTCTTTTGTAATAGTGTAGGTCTGTCACCATTGTCCACTGGTCTACCCTCTCTTTCGCAACTCACTCCTTCTCAGTCGGAGTATTTCGCGCCCTTTTTGGTTGGGTTTGCCTTTTGGTTAGTTGTAGCGCGGAATAAGCCAGTATACCAGTATATACCAGTAGTGGGGTGTAGTGCTTCTTTCCTCTGTGGTTGTAGTCACTAAACTGTCACTAGTCAGTCGCAATGAGCAGTTAGTTTCAGTTCATCATGTATTGAATACATATTACAGTTCATGTTTCCAGTGTTTTATCCGGGAATTTATTTGTTTTGAAGTCACTTGATCTTCTATTATCAATGTAAGTACACAATAATATTACTATATTTATGGAAGTTTGAATCATAGACTGATAAAAGTATATCTACTATAGAGTAGCTTGGAGAAAATACACATTATTATTATATATTATAGATGTAGCTTGTGTTCTGTCTTTTCTACCTATATTAGGGTGGGTTCAGTTAATTCATTTTGGTTGACTAGTTGAATTCTACCTGACCTGATAGATAGGCTGTAATGAGCTAGAGGACTGAACAAGCTTATATTTTTTACCGGTCATCATACGATAGCCCACAAATTTGGGTTATATATCTAGTCTCTTATTTCAATCGGTATAAGAGTATCAGAGCCTATGATTTTTGTCAAATCTTCAGCGTTCCAAAATCTTTTCAAATCACTAGCTATTATTTTTTTCGTATTCAATTTTGAATCCAAACCCCTACTTCAAACTATAAATTCCACTAAATGAAACAGAACTAAGCACTTAGAACAAAAATGATTTACATACATAATTTGCTTTCTAAGTTATTTAATAGAGTTTTTTGGAAATTGTAAAAAACAAAGGTTACATTATGAATTCATATATACTTGATCCCTTTGAGAATACTTTAATTTTGATTTTATCATCCAACTAAAATATATTGTTTTTTCATTGTTCAAAGGAGACGTATGTCGCGCCATGCGCCGATAAAGCTTCGGAAGGGCGCACAATCACGAGTATCATGGGGAAGCTGGTGACCCTTCGTTGCCATATACTTTTCGTGGAAAAGAGTTCAACGCAAGGACGACCATAAGATAGAGAAAAAACCATTCAAGGACCTTCTCATAACTAAAGTTATGATTGGTAAGATTTCAGCAAATTTATCTTTTTGAAGTTAACTATGTAGCTTGCTTCATATTTTTCAACAACGCTAATTTGGCAATATTAATATCAGCCAGACAAAATCCCACTTGAATAGAAAATACTACTTCACTGACTTAAAAACTTTATTTCGCCATTAAACATGACATCCACAAACACCGTGGTTGAGTGGTAGAGTGGACACTACTGTCCAAACTTCGCCACGACATTAAAATGAAGAAGTCATTCTATTCTATTTAATAAAAAAATGAGTCATTCCATCCAGGATCTGCAATATTGAATATCTAAGTTGATTTTTTTCAATTTGGGAGGTGGTCATTATAATGCTGATCGTTACTTAGTATGGGAAAAATATTAATTGATTTGTAGTAAGCTACAAGTCTGTGATTAACACTCCACATAGCTTTGAAACGGTTTGTCCTATTGATTTAAGGTTCTCACCATTTACTTCATATTGAAATTCCGTATTGGAATAGAATAGAATCGTTACCTTTATTTCAACTTCGGAGGGCGGGGCCTACTTTCTTTGCAGAAGCAAGTTAGGTGATATCATGCATAACAAGACCAGCTTTCAACTTCCAATAAAGAAATACTATATGGAAAACTAGAGATAAATGACTTTCATCCAAATATATTTCATTCTATTTCGAGTTTCTAGAATATCAAGATGATGGTCCTACTATTGTAGGACCCTGTTAATCATACATAATAAAAAGCATGATTCCATTACCGGTACTGAATATTGAATATTTTTTGGAAATTCATAAATATTACAATTTTCTTATAACATGCTCAGAAGATTCACTTTTTCCTTTCAAATTATTTCACCCAGACTTTTTATCGGATTTTCTAAACACTTTCCTGTTCATGTTTTATTACAATCTGCCTATTACTTGATAAACCATGATTCATTAAATATTCTTCCTCCTCATCTTATCTTTCCAGCCGATCCTACCTAGAACAAGTAGTTTTGTTCATACATTGTTTGTTCATTATACTTTTCTTTCGCATTGTAATGAGTGATGTGTGAGAGATTATTGTTCTCATAAATTGTATTGTTACAGCAGCTGCTACAAACCGGTGATGGCCAAAGGCAGAATTGGAGCAGGTCCAGTTGAAAGCGGCTACGTGGCTTGCACAAACCCAATCCAAGTTGGACAAAATGTAAGCATTAATCTTACAATTCAATTTTTCTTGAAAAACAGCATTGGAATCATGTATAACACGACCATCTTCCCATTCGAAAAAAAGAGCTTGGATTCAATATGACTTTTTAATGTCATGATTGAGTAGGAACTTTTATATTAGCACGATCCCTACGTCACCGACCATCAAATCACCTCTATGAAAAGTATCTAGCCGTTTTCAAACTTTTTACTCATTCTGTATTGAGCTGTTTTCTGAATAAGCATCTTTCGCCCAAGGTTATTAAAAAGAAGGTTGTTCCATATCAGGATATTGGGACGAAATGAAAATCGGGTGGGGAGAGTAGAATTTTGGCCGGGACACACATAACCGCACCGAGCCCGCGCCACGGCACGGCCGAGTGTCGGACGTACTACGGCGAGAGAGAAAACAAATGCTTTCAAACGTTTAGGGACACATACTACCGCACTGCTTCAGTACCGTCACCGTGTTTGTTGCCCGAGCCGTGCCCGCGCCGTCACCGACTAGTTCAGTTTACTTTTTAACGGTGACGGTGCGGGCTCGTTTAACATAGAGAGTGAAAAACTTATTGAAGAGATACGTAATTTTCCAGTTTGGTACGATCGAAATGATGAGAAATATGGTTGAACGGAAAAATAAGTTAAAGTAAAAGTAGAACCAAATAACTTAAGCCAAAGGTATAATAGACATAATATAATAAATAATAAAATAAACAACAAAAAGTATAAAAGATGAACCCATGACTGTGTCTTAAATTTTAAATTCAAAACCAATTACGTTTAGATTTACATACGGCAGAAGATAACAATTTTAATGCTTATATTTATATTTCCAACACATGACTGATTGTGGTATTGTTATGCACCGAAATATATACCAGCACTATGATTCTCACAGGTAATTAGTTTAAAATTGAAAAATATAAATTTAAATCGGATGTAACAAGCTTTAATAGTGTTATATTATCAACAATAGTTTAACACATTCAGAAATCAAACGACAGTAGCACTACAGAAGTGAGACACTGCTGCCGCTCGGCTGTAGCACAGATATGTGTGTTCTCCTATCACCATCACCGTGTCGCGGGCGTAGTTCGGCCGTACCTCGGCACGGGCTCGGTGCGGTTATATGTGTCCCGGCCTTTTAAAGTGCTACAGATCAGAAATTCTAGTACCGTGCGCATGCACTTGTCTTTTCAGCAAGACAATAATATCATTTATGTTGTAATATTGTTACACTTCTCAAATTAGAACACTTCACCTGGTCTCTACTTGGACTAAATCTGATAAATAGATCTGATTTCAACATTACAGAAACTTGATATTATTAGTAAAACATTGGTAAAAATGTAAAACTCAATTGATCAATAATTTTTTTATTAAAGCAACCTTGTGGATGTTATGAGCCAAGAAAGCTCAATATGATTAATATTTTCAATGCGCCAGTCGTGATCTCAAATGTAGTCGGGATCTCTGATCTGTACTATTTTCGGGTTCCCCATCACTTTTAGTTTCCTCAAATCGGAATAACCTTGTTTTTAATGACCTTGTCTTTCATCAACCAACAATTTTTTTATTGGGTACTCTAGCTATAACTTCATTCTGGAGGGAATGTTGATTGGCATGATTGTGTAAAACTTACCCAAGACTCAGAAATTGTGATCAAATGATCAAAATAGAGAGACTAAACACTGATTCAGATGTGCTATGGTTTGACTATTTTGTCTTCTTCCGATCGGGATTTCTGAAATTTGAGTCACTTTAACACAATCACCGCCATTCAACGTTTTCTTCAGAATCTGATTCTCTACAACTTCTATCAATAAAAAATACAAGTTTATGATGTCATATCCAATTATTTATAACCATTAAGTATTAATAAAACAAATTGATCAACTATTTTCTGCTTTGAATTAGTTTCTTTCTGATTTTTTTATTATTTCCATTTTTTCCAGGAATCAGCCATCAACACCAGCTACAATAACAATAATCGACATCGATTGTGAAGATGAACCTCTCGAATAGATAAAATATAATAGTAGTGACAGAAAAGATCATAAAACGTGTCTACATGTTCAATTTACTGATATCATAAACAATAAATTAGTAATTGATTATAATTACGGTTTTTAATTGAATAATCAATCCCTGAAACCTCAATATTGTTGAAAATATTAATTGGAATTTACAAAATTGCAAAAATTTATTTAGGCTATAATATATTTTTTAAATTGTGAAATGAGGGTACAGTTACACTATGAGCAAGTTTGCTCATATAAGTGCTTTCAAGCTGGTAGTGAAAACATACAGGTAAAAACAGAATCTGGTAACATGCATAGAAACACCTCATGACATGCACAGAGAGAATAGAACTAATCCATGAATAATGCAGAGTTAGTTCCATTCTCTCCGAGCACATCATAACGTGTTTCATCCATTTGAAAAAATGTTTTTCACCTGTAAGTTGGCACTAGGTACCTAGGTGCTAGGTTCTCACAACACTGTGGAATAATTTTCTCACAATATTATGGGATAATTTTTCCACAATTTTTTGTGGAAAAATTCGGTTGAATATCAATATTGTGTTAATATATTTTAATATTTCAGGAAAATATCTTCCCAACATCAACCAATATTTTCAAATATCGTAGGAAAAATATTGAAGGTTTCATAAAGATATTGTCAGAGTATTCTGACAACATTGACCAACATTTACAACACATTGAACAATGTTGTGATAATTTTTGTCACAATATTGAGACAATATTTTTTTAAAAAATGTTGTCTCAATATTGTGACAATATTTTCCAATATTTTTTCAAAATATCTTAGCAATATTTACCAACATTGCTATAATATTTTCAAAAAATATTAAAGGTTTCATAAAGATATTGTCAGAGTATTCTGACAACATTGACCAACATTTCCAACACATTGAACAATGTTGTGATAATTTTTGTCACAATATTGAGATAATATTTTTTAAAAAATGTTGTCTCAATATTGTGACAATATTTTCCAATATTTTTTCAAAATATCTTAGCAATATTTACCAACATTGCTATAATATTTTCAAAAAATATTAAAGGTTTCATAAAGATATTGTCAGAGTATTCTGACAACATTGACCAACATTTATAACACATTGAACAATGTTGTGATAATTTTTTGTCACAATATTGGGACAATATTTATAAAAAATGTTGTCTCAATATTGTGACAATATTTTCCAATATTTTGTCAAAATATCTTAGCAATATGTACCAACATAGCTATAATATTTTCAAAAAAATATAAAATGTTTCATAAAGATATTGTCAGAGTATTTTGACAACATTGACCAACATTTACAATATATTTAACAATATTGGGAAAACATTCCTTCCAATATTAAGACAATATTGTTTTGCTACTTGGGTGGTCAAGAAATATTTGTACCAGAAAATAATAGACCAGTCTACTGGACTTAGTATTAGAATAATAGACCAGAAAATTTGTTAATAAACCATAAATTGTCGATATAGAACAAAAAACTTCATAGACTTATTGCAAATGTAGCTGGGAAGTGTGGTAAATATAATCACAAAAGTCAAAATGCATATTAATTTTGATTTTCAATGATACCACTTTCATTCAGGTCAATACAATTAACTGTATTCAAATTAGTTCATTCGCTAAAACCTTCTTGAAACACAGATCCAAATTGCAAACTTGTCCCATTTAGCTACCGCTACTGCTTAGATTATTGATAAGATGAGATTGATCCAAGATTGATTATTGATAAGATATCATATAATGGTAATTTTCATCCATCACTGAATAGAGATATTCGAAACAGATAGCATGTACAGTAGCTAGATTAATTGAATTGTACCTACTTCAACCTTGATAATAGCTTATGCAATAATCTAATTGGAAGTAAGATGATGAAACAATGTGACAATGGATGGGATTTTAATAAGAATATAGTTGCAGAACAGTAGCTGTGTGTATTGACCTGTTTATTGAGCTCGAAGATATATTTCAAGATCAGAATCCACTGTATGAGTTTGATGATTTGCTAATATTTCTTAATGAAGCCTTGAGATATTTGCAACCTGTAGCCTATTAAACTCTATAGGAGATTTATTAGCAACACTGCTTATCGAAAAAATATGACATTATATAGTGAGATTTCACTTCAAACTGTTAGCAAACCTTATAAACAGTTAGATTCATTGTTTTCTAGTAACTGGCTTATTATTCTCAGTTCTATTTTAAAACTCTGGTAATGTCTTGTTTTTCATTCGGATCATCCTAATAAAATATTTTTGAAATTTTCACTATTAAAAATTATATTTTGTGGAATTTCTCCATATTACTGTGGAATAAAACCGATATTGTCAGCTACACATGAATTATATAATTCCACCTCTATATATTTTTGTTTCCTTTCGTCCTGCGTGATGAATATTAGATTATTATCATTTTTGATATTATATTGATTTTCCATGATTGTATCTTCATTTTGAATTAGTACCAACCTCTTCTCTCTGTATCTGTTTTTTCATTGTCTATCTCTATAACTGGATCGCTTTTTAATGGTTGATGTGATTTAATCATTTGCATGATTGATTATTTTCACATATTCATATTGATAGCTCTGTAGTGTAGGTGGAGAAAAAAGATTTATCAGTATTATTTATTCATCTTTTAATATTAGACTGTGAAATTACCTTTTAATGTATAAAGGAAAAAGCATAGAATAGCATATAATATAACAAATTGCACCTAAACTAATTCTTGAGAAAAAAATGTTAGAATGGTGTATTTCTATGTGTAAATTACAATTGGATGCCATTTGAAAGAATAATTGGGATTCACAAAGAGAAATTAGATTGTTATTCCACTCCATAATGGTTTTCTCTTTTCAAAGGGAAACATTTTTTCCCTTTCCAGTTCAGGCTCTTCAAGCCTGCTGGAAAGTTTCCAATTGCCTTTTCTTTGATTTATTGGAATTGTTAATTTGTAGGGTGAAAGGATTTATAGATGAATTGAGGATTTCTTAGAAGCCTACCATATTCTACTGAACTACTACGTACTTGGCAGCAAATTAGGTTAGACTTGAGTGATTCATTTTCTGTGAGTTTTTGGAGCATAGAAATACCTAGTTAAGAGAATACCGTAATGAGAAGAATGGACGGTTAGAGTAGTCAGAAGAAACACGAGAAAAAGACTGTCTTTTAGGTATTATAGCTGTGGATGAATTATGAATTTTAGATGTGAAACGATTTCTGTTTGTTTCAAGTGAATACATGGGATCACAATGAGATAAAGTACCTACAGTGAGGTACACGTTATGAATTTCCAGTGAAGGAAAATTGGAGAAGAGAGGAGAATGAAAAGAGAACGAGTGGAAGTGAGGAGGAGGAGGAGGAGGAGGAGGAGGAGAGAAATAAAAGTGGAGAAGAAAGAAAGAAAGGAGGTGAGGGAGAAGAACCAGTAAGAAGAGGAAACAGTGAAGAGAATTGAGAAGGAACAATAATAAAACGGTGAAGAAGAAGAAGAAGAAGAAGAAAAGAAGAAGAAGAAGAAGAAGAAGAAAAGAAAAAGCAGTAGAAGACACCGGTGACAATGAAAAAAAGTTCTCAAGTAAAAATTGACAAAGTCCTGAGATCATCTCTTTCTCAACATTATCAAGTTGACGAAAACCTGTGAGGAGAGTTATCTAAATTAGTGTGATGATTCATCAATATTCCAAGAAATAAGGAAGCAGAGGGACAGAGAGAGAGCGAGAGTAAGAGAGAAGACATAATTTGAGTAAGACTAATACGAGATTGGATCATAGCCGTGAACATGATAATACGTTAGAACCAATCTTGAAATTTGAAACATGAGCTGCATTTATATTACTATTAATAATCCTCGAAGTGTATTTTCCTTATTCCACCTATATAAACTAATATGATGTAAGTTATGTCTAAAGCAGCTTGAACTGAATGTTGATAATTTGGCATCTGGTGAAAGCACTTAGCATAATTGGAATTAATTGTTCGATTGATATTAATATTATGAGGAAAGTCCGTGGTATTAATGCGCTCTGTTTGTTAGAGTTACCAGTATTTTTGTTAGAGTTACCAGTATTTGCAAATTACTATCCCTGAGGTAACTATATTCTCGAATCGATCCATATGAAACGTTTTGAAAGAGCTTAAACCTGTTCCTTTCCTGAATTTTAATCAATTTGAGTCTTATTATTTCAGAACATCAAGAAAAAATGAAGACAGACAAATCCAGAAAAATTCACGATGGGTTTCTCAATATATTTTTTCAAAATACAACATTTAAAAAATAAATGAATTTGCTTTGAAATATTATCAGATTGAACTAGAATTAGATAATATAAACCAAAGTTAGATCAGATAAATAATTATCGGACTGAATTATCGAATTAAAAGTGTTTTTCAATAGAATATAATTTTAATCTTAATCACATAATAAAATATTCGAGATGAAGATTTTAAATAGGAAGACTCAGCATCAGACTATTTATTCTGTTAACGACTTTATTAATTGAATAGTGTTTTGGAGAAAACACTTCTACAATGAAAATAATAAATCGTGCGCTCACAATCAACTTTCGTTGGATATTTGTTGTTTTTTTAAACAAGGACAATTAAGTGAAAATTCAAAGTTTTTAGCTCACTATAACCTGAAAGTATGTAAATTTACAAACCACTCTCTGTCTCAGACAGCACCGTATCGCGCATGCGTTAGCAACGGGTTTTTCCGTTCCATTCAGTCAGATCTTTGAATGTAACGTTCTTTGTGATGATGGTTACCGAGCACTGTAACTGGGTACTGGAGCCAATCGTCATTCTATTTGATGAAGATATTATTATCCAATGATGATTTATCGTTAAATTCAATATAATAATCAATATATTATCATTTTATTCAATAAAAGAGAGAGTACTTTTGAAAAAAAAAATTAATAAAATATAACAGTTGTTATTAAACTGATGTTAAAAAACACTATAACTAAGTCAGCATATTGTCATTTCAAAACAAAAACCGAACCCTCAACCTCCCCTTTTACATTTAAAACATAAATAAACATAACTATTCTAAAAACCTCTAATCCCTTCCAGCATATTGCAATTTCAAAGCAAAAACCTAACCTATCTTTCCACCTTTGAAATATCAAAAAGCATAATTCTACCTGGACCCTAGCCCTTTCTAGCATATTGCAATTTTAAAGCAAAAACCTAACCTAACCTTATGGTACATTATTAAATATAATCAAAAAAAACCTAACCCCTAACCCTTTCACATATAATAATTTAGATTTCAAAGCAAAAATCCTAACTCCAACCTATCCTTTCACATTTGACACATCAAAAAACATAACTCTAACTGCACCCTAGCCCCTTCTAGCATATTGCAATTTCAAAGCAAAAACCTAACCTATCCCAATAACACATTATTAAATATAACCTGAATAAAACCCAACCTCTAACCCTTTCACATTTGATACTTTAGATTCATTTGTCATCTTCAGAACAAAACATAAACATGTGGTTCATTTCATGAACATGTTCACAAACATGTGGTTCATTTCATGAGCATGTTCATAAACATGTGGTTCAAAGCAAAATCCCAACCCCCTAACCTATCCTTTTACCTTTAAACATCAAAAAAACATAACTCTACCTAGACCCTAGCCCCCTTCCAGCATATTGCAATTTTAAAGCAAAAACCTAACCTATCTCAATAAAACATTATTAAATATAACCTAAATAAAAACTAACCCCCAACTCTTTCACATTTGTTGAACGATAGACAAGGATAGCAATACCATTGCAAATCGTACACTACCATTATAACGTGAAACTCACTATACATACTCAAAGAATACTTTTGAATAACTATGTTATAACTGTGACTGTTGCTGGATGTTACTCTGTTTCTGAGACAAAGAGAAGCTGCTGTAAATTTTGGGATGGTAGTGGTGGTCGCGTAAAGCATTCCCCCCTATTGAATCTGCAATGGTTTTTGGCAAATAACAATTCTTCTTGCCTTTTTGGGGTTTCAGCTCTTTCAAGGCATAAGCAATGAGAATATAACATATATGTTGATATAGATTTCAAGGCTTCAAGAAACCAATGAGAATATAAAAATATAGGAAAGTAAATTATAAGTTGAAATGGGAAGATGATGTGTTTTGTCTAGGCTTGGATAGAGAATGAAAATTAAAAATAATATATAGTTTTATTAATAAAATAATTATAAATTATTTTTATTATATCATATTATGATGGAATCTAGGTAGTAATTCAACTTGTATCCTTTTTGGATGGAGTGAGAAATGAGAACATCAGATGTGGAGTGTTACAGGATAAAGTGGGATTTATTATCTAGCAAACTTGCCAACTGCTGGATAAACGAGGAATAAAGAAAGTAATTGCATTTTAAATTGAGGAAAAACTTGAATAGTGTAGAGTGAGGAAAGGAAGTCCAGGAAAAAGTAGAAGAATTCGCTCAAAAGGATAATTTGCAATCAACAAAATGGGACGTGATTCTATCGTGTCAGAAATGCAAGTACCCTACAAAGGTATAAGGTAAAAATGAATCAAATAATAAACTTAATATTACGACAAGGAGGGAGAGTCTCGTAGCCTGTTACTTTTATTAAAGAACAAATTAAAGAGTGGAATTGTCTTTCATTCATGCATTAACTGAGATATTAATTTGTTTATTCACTTGAAATTCAATTTTTCACAATATATACGCTGATTCATCACTTATGCTCTTCTACTGAAATCAAAATAAAAATCCAGTTGTATTTGACAATAGCTCTGATGAGATCGAAACATGGCATGCAATAATAATAGGAGAATAGAGACAGATTAGTCCAATGGACTCTATTCTCCTATTATTATTGCATGCCATGTTTCGATCTCATCAGAGCTATTGTCAAATAGGCTACAACTGGATTATTATTTTGATTTCAGTAGAAAAACATAAGTGATGAATCAGCGTATATATTGTGAAAAATTAAATTTCAAGTGAATAAACAAATTAATATCTCAGTTAATGCATGAATGAAAGACAATTCCACTCTTTATTTATACATGACATATTATGTTAATGACTTTGATGCATACTGCAATGATTCCAATAAATTCAAAATTACAACGGATGTATTACATTAGAATATCACTCGATGTCTTTTTATTTTGTGTAATTTTCTTGTCGGAATTCACGAGTTTGAGATAAAAAGAAGGATATCGATAGTAGTTTGACCCGAAAAATCACCAGTTAACTGTGATATTCAATTCATTGAAACCGCTTACCAATGATAGAACTATGATAAAACTTTTCAATTATTGTCTCAACCGATGAATCTTATGAATTGATTAGAGTAATCAGTCCACTGAATTTTTCACAAATATATTGTGGATTTTCAATTTGTTATTAGGTGGAGTCAAAGATCGAAGATATTTTTTGCTAATATGATTAGAATCATACGAACATGAGTTTGTTCACGTACAGTAATTCCTCTTATCATTTTTTCAAAAATATGAAGTTTCTCATTCATTCCATAGAATATAATTGACGATAGAAAAGGAAATCCTACATAGCTTGAATAGCATATTCCGAACAGTTTAGAAAGAGATGAATATGCTAGAATCATTTTAATTATTATCATAATTAATTTATTTTTTTAGATGAGGCTACTTGCAAGCTCAATAGAATGGAATTACAAGTTCCTTTTTCGTTTCCTTTGACATAGGTGTTACCATTTAGAGGACTTGAGAAAGGCGTTATTGGCTGAAACTGCAGTATTGTATTTATCTGCAGTTTCATTCTTAAATAAGTTAACTTATTTAGTAACGAAAGGGAGGAAAATATTATACATAAAAAATTGTAAATTCTAAATTTTTCTGATACTATATTCTCTCCCTATAAAAAACATGTTTTAGTAACTCTGGTCTGCGCACAGGCATCTAGCCCATGCAGACCATTTTCATATTATTCATTGTGCTCATTTCCTTAAATATATTTGTGTTTCTCATCGTTTTCCTTAAAACCTAAGCCACATTAAGATTTATAAACTTAAATTTGAAATTTAAATCAATACTTTCATTTTATTTTAGACACTTTACATAAAATTTATTTTTACTTATATACGGTAATTTTGGTTCTAGGATGATGTTGTAACACAATGGTTATTAAGTTTTTTTTTGTATGACAATGAATGAGCACAGCATGTTTTATTTTGTTAAATGATTTCGAGGGTTTAGAGTCATAGTAGCGTATCTACAAAATTCCGTTTTTTAGCTTATCTGACCTATCTAAATAACTTTTCGTGGTCTATTTAGTGACACACATGCTTATCTCATTGCATTAGCCATTGGAAAGATAAGTGGATATCGTATCTACAATCGAGTGATGGAATAAATGACACAAAAGCTTATGTTCTGTTACGCTTCTTTGACTTGAACAAAACTGAATGACACAAAAGCTTATCTTCAGTTACGCTTCAGTTAGTGACCTACATAATAGCTTATGTGTCAACTTACGCTAGTGTGACAGTAACTTTGAGCGCGAAAAAGCTCACAAAATCAATGCTAACATAACTTTCATAGCCCATAAGTCTTGATTTTAACATAACTTTCATAGCCCATAAGTCTTGATTCAACAAGATAATCAGACTAGCTTCTGTATTTTTTCCTGTTTGTGTTTTATTCTGATCAATGATCACGAAAAACAGAGGAGTTTTTTTCGTGTGAGTTGGCAAAGAAATGCTTGAAGGAAGCTGATGATTGTAAGTTGGAAGAAAGTTTATTTATTTATTTATTCATTCAACTTCCAACGGTACAACACGAATTTCACATAAAAATAACATAGAAAAAGAGATACAAGCGAAGAATATATAGATAAATAATAATATACAACAATAAAAAAAACATCTATGTGGATAGTTTGAAAGACAAAAATTAGAATACAGAATGAATCATAGTTAACATACAATATTACATATAAGTGAAAAGGCCCATGGAAGTTTACCACAAGGGGCATAAACAAGGAAGGGAACACCAAAATCACACATGCAGGTATCTCTTCATAGTTCTCCTGAGAAAGCCCAAGGACACCCCAAAGAAATCAACATCAGCTGCAGCAGCCTCACAACCAGAGCGAAGTATTCTAGAAAGCCCACTATCATAGGCATAGGCTGTTGTGTGAGAGCATCTGCGGAAAATAGAACCTTGAACACATTCCTCTTGGAACACAGATGTTAATACTAGCCAGAAGTTCAGGGCAGTCCAAATATCCATTGACAGTCTTGAAAAGAAGGACCAGGTCGTTGTGTTCCCACCTCAGAACCAAAGGGAGGAGATGGACTGTCCCTTAATCTCCTCCACAGGAACTTCAAAGTACTTGAAAACCCATCCTGCAGCTCAGCATCCTCACGAAACGTCTCTCCACACTTTGCACCAGGTTAATCTGGTAAAGATGGAATGGTGCACAGATAATATTTATAATAATAGAGCCATATTCCAACACTGGAAGAACAAGAGCCCTAAACAAAACCAAGACACTCTCGGGAGAACTGAAATCAAGGTTGTTGAGAGAATTCTGCAGAGATTCATGTCCTAAGTCTTGCAATACCCTGTCGAATAACTTGACATTATCAGCATACATTAGAAACATGTATGATATGAAGCTTTAAATGTCGTTCATAAACAAATTGAAGAGGAGGGGGCCCAAATGGGATCCCTAAGGGACTCCAGAGGGAGCCAGGAAAGGAGATGACATATGACCCTCAGAGTTCTGACAATCAGAGTTCTGTCCCTCAGATGGCTGTTTAACCACTTGAGCATGACACATGCACCTCATAATCATCCAGTTTGGCAACCAGGAGAGAGTGGTTAACTCTGTCGAGGGCCTTTGAGAGGTCTAAATAAAGACAATCGACCTGTAGAGTTTCACTCATCACATACTCCTGGAACAGGAGGTGGACACAACCCTGCTATGTAAAACAAATACCTGATTTTCACAAGTGCGATTTAGCTTCCATATTTTTAGAGTTTCAGAATATGAATTACCCAGTTGCAAATTTTGATGATAACATTAGAGCTGAGGAACATTTCAGTAATTTCTGTAGGTATATGAGCTTGACCATCAAGAGGTTCACACTCATGAGAAAGGTTCATGTCTCTAGTTTCCCTAAGTGGTTCCATTGAATTAAGAAGATTGATTGTAGCCAAGAAAACTGCTCATAGAAAGTATAAGGCAATTGGTAGTATTCAGCTCTATGAAGTTTTTTGCAATTTGAGGGATCAATGTCGTGTTTTGACAAGAAGGTGTTATACAATAACTATTTACTTGGATTAGAGGAATTTGTTTAGACAAATTCTAAATCTTTCTGGACTCATGTGGATGGTTTGAGAAAAGGCTCAGCCAGACCTACTTTTATGAGACTGGACACAAGAAGTGCTGCAACTCCTGTTGATAAGTAGTGTGAACTCATCGCTGATTATTTTTCATCTATTTTTGTGCAGGACACGGTTAATGTCCCGACATTTGATTTTGGTTGAAACCAGTTAGTTCCATCCTGCTGCATTACTCCAATCAATATTCAACGCAGATTGGAAGCTCTGAATGTTGGCAGAGGAACTGGGCCTGATGAAATATCCCTTCCTGTAATTAGGTTTTTCTGTTCTGGCCATTCACCTGGCCATACTGGCTCTGCCTTGCTGGAGCTTGGTGTCTTCCCCAGAGATTTCAAAAACAGTTTCTTGGTACCTATATACAAATCTGGAGATCGAGGTGATGTAAAAAACTATAGACCTATTACAATACAGTCTGTAATTGCCATGGTCTATGAGAGCATTGTTATGGACCACCTGTATTTCCACCTGCATAAAATGATGAGCTTTGGTGATAAATAGCCTATTATATTCATTGAAGAGAGTCTCCAATGTAATTTTAGTGTAATTGTTTCATAATATTATGTGATTTTCAGTCATTCTCAGAGTATTTTTATTGTATTTCAGTATTCACTTTTCCAGTCCTTTAAAGAAAATGACATTGAGAAATGATGAGTTTTGGTGATAAATATCTATAGGCTGTAGTCATTGAAGATAGTAACATTTTCGAGTTTGATTCAAGTGTTATATGAAGAGGCTGGAATTTTCGAATTTAGTTTTAATGTTATTGTTCCATATTTTGTTATTCTCAATCATTCTCAGAGCATTATAATTTCATTTCAGTACTTAATTTTCCAGTCCTTCAATAATGCTGTACCTACTTATTAGGCACCTGTGATTTTCTATACTTTTTATATATTATCATATATCTCTCATATTTTGTTATTGAATGTCAATAAACATCTATAAAATACATGGAACAATTTAATAAATTGTTACTATTCATAACTGATCACTCTCAGAATAGCTTATCTCCAGAAAATGATACATTTTTGGAAATTGATTACGGTCACAATAGCGTAACTAGAACAAGGTATTTCATTTTTAATTTTATTTAATTGAATTTTCAATAATTCATCGAAATGAATGCACTGGTAGAAGCACAAGATTCATACAACATTGATATGTGAATTCTAGGTTGTTGAAATTAATACAGACCTCAGAAATAGTGAGGGAGTGTGAACTCATAGTTGTTTTTTGCTCTCCTGAAAAGTTGGGTTTTTGTAGATACGCTACTATGACTTTTAGCCCTCGATTTTTTTGAAATAAAGAAACTTTTGTCTGTCTGTCTGTCAACTAGAGGCGTCTCAAAGAAAACGAGAAAGCTCACTGTACACTGTAAATTAATTCAATAATTCGATTAATTTTAATAAATTAATTTTTTCATAAGCTTAAAGAATGAGTTTGCTTGCCCTTCACTCTGTATATAGCACAAAAATATTGAAATATGTTTCATTTTGAACTACTTCATCATCTACTACTACTTCATCAAATATTGAAATATGTTTCATTTTGAACTACTTCATCATCAACCCCCATCATACTTATAGTAAGATAATGTTGATCATATTCAAATTAGATAATAATCTGAATAATTGTGAAGAAACTCTCTATCCATTAGGATGGAATACACATTAAAGGATCTCACAGAGCACTCTCCAGTTGGAAATCATTGTATTAATTATTATAATAATTATTATTCATACATTATTCTATATATGAATAATTAGCTGAGCTAGAAAATCAACTCAGACCTCGCTCCATTCATATAGTGCATTAAGATGCAAGAATTCCAATAAAAAATATTTGACTCTTCAAACTTGCAAATCTCAGCTAAGTTTATTAATCAATTGAACCACTTCGCTCATCTTTGCCAGAAGACTGGGTAGAATTTCTCATTTATTGAAACTTTCAGGTCTATAAAGTTAGCCAAGTTTATGAATCAATTCATTCACTCATTTCTTCAATCAAGAAGTAAGAAAAGGGATCTCTTAAAACTTTACCTCTCAGAAACTCACCAATTTAGGATTGAAAGAAGATTATACAAGAACAAACAAGGAAAAATTGACCGTCAATTCATATTAAATTCAGCTGAGTTGGTTTATAAGTTGGTAATATATTCTTGATTATAAGTAGCAACAGATAATATTCTGGAAGATTATGAATATTTTATAAAATAAGAAATTCATGTACAAGATATTCAGCAAGTAAGATTTTCATTACTTTAAGAACGAAACGTAAGGATAAGCAAAATCATGAATAAAATTTATTTTGTTTTTTGGTGCGAATAAAATTCATCATTCATCATTCAATCAAGGTTTGACGGTTTCACAGTCAGATTCACACTCAGCTGTCAGAATTGGTTGGAGAGTGTTGGTTTTATCCAATGTACCTACAATGTATTCTAGGTAAATTGGTTTTATCCATAACAAATGCTTACAGCTCAAAGTAAATCTCGCTTTTGTACATGGTACATTTATTCGGTTACAAGTAGGATAAGATATCAATTGATATCTTACAGATTAACTTTGTGCTGTAAGTATTTGTTATGGATAAAACCAATTTACCTAGAATACATTGTAGGTACATTGGATAAAACCAACCAATGCTGACAGCTGAGTGTGGATCTGACTGTGAAACCATCAACCTTGATTGAATAATGAATGATGAAATTCATCGAGATATCAGGAGGTAATGAAAACAGATTACGTCTGTAGGAGATATTGTGCTAGAGAGATTCCTCTTAAGTTGAGAATGCACCAGGGTAGCCTAAGTTGAATCTCTAGAGAAACCCAAATAATGAATTTCCTATACATGAATAAACGATGCAAGAGGATCAAACACAACTAATTTCTGATCTTTAATTTTATCAACACTGATCTCTGTGATTACTCATAACTTGTGAAGTGTGTAAGCTGTAAACTTACATCTTTGTAACTACTTGTAAACTCATGGCACAATTCTTGACCGCTCTGTAACAAAGCTGATTCAATTTTGAGTGAGAGTCACTTGAAACTTCCAACATTCCTCATAAATTACAGAGCAATGCTTTCCATTCCAATAATAACAGGCTGTCAGTTTGAAGTGAACTTCATTTTAAGTCCGATATCTGAAATTCTGTGAGACTCGTGTCCATGAGCATCAGCTTTGGCTTGGTTGAGCAGTTTAGTTTTAAACGCAGTTTAGTTAGACGGATGTTTGGTTTTTACAGGCTCTGTTTAAGTTGTTCAAGGTAACCTCGGTTAATTGTTTGACTTGTGACTTTCTAATTTCATCGAAATTCAACGGAACCTTCGAGAGGCTGACTGACCATTTCCAGGAAATTATCAAGTTTAAATTGTTCCTCCAAACTTATATCCTCCTTCCTCCCACAACAAGAACTAATTTAAACTTGAATTGTTTCCACCAGATGGAATTTGATTGATGTAAGGGTTCTTAGGGAGTTGGAGATCTGGAACATGTTACCAGTCATTCTAGTAGAAGTTGGAAGTTCGTGAGCCATTGGAGTTGTTATGATTCAATTATTCTACTCCTATACTTATGATCTCAAATTCTCAAATTACAAGACTTGTTTGTTATGGGTTACATTGCATAGCATGTTATTTAGGGCTGGTTCCCGAGCTCGGGATTTAGCTAAGTTCTAGACTTTGAACAGCTGGAGTCAAGAGAAGTCTCTGGAGTCAGATAAGGTTGAGGAAAATCTTGTTTTGAGCTCTGTTACTTTACTATGTTACTACCAAGTTGAAGAACTTACTAAAAAAGTAAGTATCTAACTAACTTACTAAAGATAGAAACTACTTAAGATACCAACTTACTTAGTATCTATAGTAATATCTGGGTACCGAGTTTCGCTCGTTATTTATTTATTGATAAACAAAACACAATTCTTCAAAATTATTGAGGAAGGACTAATATGCAAATCCCAAAACTGTTTCTTCCCCGAATTTTGATTTATACACTATAATTAGTCAAAAAGTAGGTTATGTTCCATACACTGAATTCAGGTCCAATTTTGAGTCAAAATATTTAAAAACAGAAAAGTTCTAATAATTTAAACTGTTTACAAACCAAATTGAATAAAAAAATAACACTCACTATAGTGAGGTCCACGTTATAATGGCAGTGGATAAAGATAGAAGAATAGCGATGCCGATTCTCCGCATCAATTAATTATATTTATACACTGTCAAAAACAAAATTGGCATCGTTGTGGACCTAGAAAAGGATAGTACCACCGGCTATGTCGAATGATAGACAAGGGTAGCAAAACTAAAGTTGATCAAATACTGTCATTATAACGTGGACCTCACTATAGTTACTTAAAACTTTAAAATAACTATTAACTTTGAAAGTTACGATATATTCCAATTTGGAATGATATACCATGTCATGTCAACAAATCAGATTATTTTGATCAAGTCGATTAAAATTTCTAGTTTAATATTTCTCGTGAGGTAAGCTGATTGATTACACAACTGGAAATAATTCTGTTTCTCTCCCACACACCCATCTTCTGTTATCGACAGACGACGAAATTATCATCTGTTTTTCCAAGGATGAATAATTATTATCCTTTTCATGTCCTTCAGCGAGTTTTCCCAGGGATGAGACCTAGTGCAATCGAATTTCTATATTATAAACCTCTTATATTCCAAATTTCGTGGAAATCGTTAGAGTTGTTTTGGAGATCCATTGGACATAAATAACCAGATATAAAAAAACCAGATAGATATAAAAAGATATACAGAAATTGCTCACTTAATATAATAGGATGATAAAGGAAATAACTGGCTTATATACGTATACATGATGGGAAAAATTATGTTTGACGCATCATCACGTCTAAGCTACTGGACTGAAATCAACTTTTAAATTTTTCATATAGATTCTTAATCAACCGAAGATGGTTTCTAGGCCTACTCAAACTCTTCAAGATTCCACTCGGTCAAGTTTTAAAATAGACCCTTGCGGGGCACGGGTTACCTGCTAGTAATAAAATAAGGATTACGTATTCCAATTCTGTAGGGATGAGATTATATTTTAGGAAAGAGAAGGGACAAAATAATCTCCCATTCCAATTCAGACTCTTTTCGATGATGGGAAAATGAATGAGATGGAGGGATCTACTCCATACTGGCACCATTTCTTACAAAGAGCATCCCTGCTTCCCATTTGGCCAATGCTGACAGATTCAAGTGAATATTGGTTCAGAATTTGAGCGTAGACCATGTCGTCCCTGGTGAATACTAAGAATGAAAGAGATGACTCTACTAACCAATCGGATTATTCATTAGGGGTTGACCTATACTACTGTATAATAAAGGACCGCCTTCTTCGACAAAAGCGAGTATAATATTATCATCCCGTCTCTGATTAATTCAATTCGCTCATCTTATTCTGGTCGAATTTTTTCCTACTCCATTCATATTCTTCTGCCTTTTTCTACTCTTTTCCGTCTGTATTATCGTATATTATTATCATCTTCCTCCTTCACTATCTTCTTCCAGTATGAGTTTCTCTCTACATTCTTCTATAATTAATCTTCTCTTCATTTTTCCGACTTCCTTGTACAGTCACTTTTCATGTTTTTTTTTTGTTTTGAATTCTTATCATGTATTTAATCCTTTTTTGGAAAAAAATTAATAACTGTATTCAGTGATGTAGAATTTTTCCATAATTTAATAAAAGCACAAACATTTCCAGTAGGGAAATTATGTTTTCATTTCATCTTATTATTTTTACTTTCCTAGCCCTATACCATAGGGTGAGGAAAGTATTGCTTTCCGAATAAAATTAAGGTACCCCAATTTCTAAATTTCTATACGTTTCAGGGTTCCCTGAGTGTGTGTGTCTGTGTACACGATATCTCATCTCCCAATGGAATGACTTGAAATTTGGAACTTAAGGTCCTTACACTATGAGGATCCGACACGAACATTCTCGATCAAATGCAATTCAAGATGGCGGCTAAAATGGCGAAAATGTAGTTAAAAAACAGGGTTTTTCGCGATTTTCTCGAAAACGGCTACAACGATTTTGATCAAATTCATACCTAGAAAAGTCATTGATAAGCTTTAGCAACTACCACGAGTCCCATATCTGTAAAAATTTCAGGAGCACTGCACCATCTATGCAAAGTTTTATTTTAGATTCCCAATCAGATACAAATTAAACAACAAATTCCAAGTGGAAAAGATTGAGCTTAAAAATCTCTACAATTAATGTTCAGTAACATTTTCACCTAAAAATTGAAAATAAGCTCGAAATTCGAGAAAATAAGATTATTCAATTGCAAACTGTGAAGATTATTAATCATTCACTATGAAGAGATAGCAGACTTTGTGTGTCTGCAACGTTATTGTCCCTGTCACCAGCTGGCTCAGATCTTAGAAAAGTAGACTTGAGATGCGCGGGAACACTATCTTCAGTGTTGATCAATTTTCATAACGGCAAGGAAAGTTGTGTGAGTGCACCACACCAGGTTTTTGATTATTGTAACCTTCTTCTCCTTCTATTTCGCTACATATTTTCATATGTAATCCTTCCTGATTTTATAATCTTCTCCATCTCTCTTCTCCATCACTTTCCCTCAACACTTCTTATTAATGATCCTTTCTTTTCTCGTGCCTTTCTCCTTTCTTCTATTTCCTTCTCAGTTCTCATTCTCATTACTATTCTCTCTCTTTTATTAAAAGTCTGATCACAATGTTTTGTAATAGGACCACCTTTATAGTTTATTCCTCACCTATTCCATCTACCGTCTATTGTATTGTATTATGAAGTTTAACATTTCATGATAAGTTTCATTCCACATGGATGCAAATAACAACTTTTCTTTCCTCTTGTTTGCTAATGTGATCTAGAATAATGTTGACGGCTTAATATGGACTATTTTCTTTTCTTTGTAAATGATTAATACTAATGCGGAACTGTTAAATAATTATTTATCCCTTAAATATTTGATTCAATTTTATATTGTCAATTTTTGTAAATGTTACCATAGGCAGCCTTGTAACAATTATCAATAAAATATAATCTTATCTTATCTTCAGCTCGTTCTCTCAATTTTTCTTCTCCACACAGTTCATTATTTTGCCTTGGCTTCCTAAATTTATCTCTTCCACTTCTTTTCTCTCATTCGTTCTTCTCTTATTTTATTCACTCATCATTTCTCTCTTTTCCGGCCCTTCTTGTTCATTCTATTTATTGTTTATTTTATTTTATATATTTTTTCATTCTTGTTCATTATATTTATTGTTTATTTTATTTATTCCTTGTCCATTGTATTTATTTTATTCATCATAATTTTTATTCGTCCACTCCTTTCCTTTCCTTAATACCTACTTTGTCACCCGTTTCTTCGTTTTTGATTATTTCGTTCTCTCCTCTGAGCTCCTCTTCTTTTACTCCTCATCCATTCTTCTCCTCATACCATTAGTTTTGATTTCTCCTACCTCTCCTCTCAATCTGCTGGAGAAGGAGGATGATGCAAGAATGTTCTTGCATCATCCTCCTTCTTCTCTTCCTCGTCCTTCTCATCTTCTTCCTGTTTCCCCCTCTCCACCTCTTCTCCCATCCATTTCCCATCTCACTTCCTACTTGTCAGCATCCCTTCTCACTGTTTCACAACCAGGAAAGTGCGACGAAAATGAACTTTATTCGCCAGAAACGAAATTTTGGGCATTTGCAAAGTTTGGCGAATTTAGTTAGCGATCGGCAAGGCGTTAAAAGAACTTTCTCTTAGTTCGGAAACAAGCTGGAGAAAGAGAGGGAGTAAGAAAAAGGCGATGAGGAGGAAGTGTCTAAAAGGAAAGACAGTTGACAGTCCTAGGGTGTTTTGAAGTTCTTCCATCACAAATCACATTGAAATTGAACAGGATAACTTCTCCTCCTCCTCCTCCTCCTTCTTCTTCTTCTTCTTCTTCTTCTCCTTCTTCTTCTTCTTCTTCTTCTTCTTCTTCCTCTTCTTCTCCTTCTTCTTCTTCTTCTTCTCCTTCTCCTTTTTCTTATATCTCTCTACTCACAGTTTTTTAGGGGATTCCTCTTAAGGGCTCCTCTCAATAGTTTACTGTTCTAGGTTTTTCCCATTCGACTCCCATCAACTCTCCTCTCTCATTCACTGTTCATATATTTTATCTCTCCTACTCTGTCTCTTCTTCTTCTTCTTCTTCTTCTTCTTCATATTCTCCCGACTCATCTCTTTCCACAGCTTTTCAAGATGATTCCTCTTCAGGGTTCAATTCTGTTGTAGATTCTGTCACTCATTAACTGTCCTCTCTCATTCACACATTATTGTTCCCTTCGTAAGGTACAAACAGAACGAGAGGATGGCGTTGTGAATTTGGTTTTGGTTTATGCTACTAATCAGCTGTTAATGATGTAAGCGTTTCGAAGCTATTGTGCTGAATATCGACCTAGAATTGACCGTACTTCTATGCTCTTCTATGCTCTTCCGTCTCTTCTATGCTCTACAATGTGTTTTTCATGGAGGTCGATTGCTAGGCGTGACCGACACTGAGAGTTAAACATCGACCTGACCGTTCTGCTCATACACTTACTCTGTCACTTATTCTTCTGAATTATCTTTACCCACATTTTTCCATCACTCACTTCTCTGTTTCACTAGTTTTCTTTCTCTCGGTTTTTGTTCATTTCTTTTTCCCTCTACCGGTGGATTTGCACGTAATCAGTATCATTTCATGTATCCTGTCTGGTGAAATGAAAATATTATTCAAATGGGTTTCAATGGTGTGATTCTTACTAAATCTCACCGAGCGACTATTAATATTCCCATTGGAACTCAGAATATTTTCATTGAACCAGACAAACTCTGATACTGAAATGTGGAAACTCACTCATGTTTTCTGTTTTCTCTCTGCCCGCACCTTTATTTTCCGCTCCTTAATAATATCTTTTTATGTTCTCACTCGTTTTTCCCTGTCACTTGTTCTCTCCCGAATACCGTATTGTATTCTGTTACCTGATCCTATTTATTTATTCATTCTTACAATGAGTAAATCATCGAAATGATAGGGAGACGAAAAATAAAGTAGCCTTGTGCTATTACTGTACAAATTTAGATAAGGTTACACATAGACCGAAATAGATTGAGTCTTGTAGTGTTTACTTCACAAAATTCTCAGTCCTCAATTATTTTCACAAAGTTGATTTTTATTTCGGAATAGTTATTTGTGCAACTAGTGCGCAAAGTGTCAGTTTGCTGCACCGAAAGAAACGTTTACGCCCCAGCCGTAGGCGAGGGTGGAATGGGTTCTTGAGTGCAGCAGAGGAACTTTGCGCACGTATTTCACATTAAATTTTTCCTACAGTTACCATTGAATATGAAAAGTGGGTAATTATGGGTGAAATTCCCTGAAATCCATCAAATGTTTTCCTGTGTAATTTTATTATTAATAAATAAAATTTAATAATGTAGTAATGAATGAAGGCGGCTGTCACTCATGTGGTGGCTGTCCTCGTTGTCCTTAATATTATTATAACGTGCACCTCACTATGAGTGTTACCAACTTCATTTTGATTTTGCTGCACTGGTGCTCCATATAACCTACTAACTATTTTGCGTTGCCATGTTGCAAATCTGGAGTGCAGAAAAAAAATTTCCCGCACTAGAGCGGAAAAGTGATCCTTTGTGATCTGTAATCAGTGCAGGAATGGCCACTTTTCAAGGTAACTGTAGGAAAAAGTATATATTTAAATAATGACATGGAAATCATATAAACACTCTTATTATTGTTATCTGTGTTGTGGTGACGGTGATATTGTTATAGATATCTATATTGAATGGAAACGACTTGATATTTAACATGTTCAAACTACTTGAGATGTCAGCTAAAGTACGCCCCTCTCCGTTTCTGTTGGTGGATGCGTCGACCAATCACGAGCGGGTACACTTCAAATGCTCAGTTCAAGTCCACACCGACAACGCGATCATTAGCGCTGTAAGGTTAGCACATTTTTCTCCCAAATAAGGTTAATAATTATAGGTACATATAATAAGGTACATTTTTCTCCCTAGATAAGGTTAAAGTCTTGTAGTTCTTCACTTTACAGATTTTTCAGTCTTTATTCAAATAGATGCTTGGTACCGAGCCACGAATATATAAGTCAACCTTATCTTTGACTTTGTCACCTATAAATTCGGAAGAAAAATAGCACAAGGACTACCTTATTATTTTACCTTTCAATGTTATTACATTAGTGTCATTTGCATTGTAAATAAATAAAATGAATAAAATATGAGTTCTATACTTGCAGAAATTGCTAATTACTACAGAATATGATAAAAGCGACAAGGCGATATTCCCTTTGATTAGCTTAGAATTATGAAAGTAGGAAGATGACTGAAAGCCTCACAGGAAAATAAGAAACAACCCGTTAATACTCATTGAATACTTCTTGGAAGATACTAGAATGATAGCCGTGAGAATGAAGGAGGAGACCTGACCTTGGTTGTGCAAGGACTTAGGAAACTTCATCTTGGCGGTAAATTGAATCAGGCTCCTAGCTTTCAGTGGAGAGACACTGTCTTGAAGCTTATCACACTCATCGTCCTCCTACTAATCTTCCTCTACTCCTCCTATTTCTTCTTCTCTTCCTCCTTCTAATACTTCTCCTCCTTCTTCATTCTCTTCTTCAGCTCCACCTTCACATCCTAATCCTAAACTTCCTCCTTCTCTTTCCACTTCTTATCCACCTCCTCATCATCTTTCTTCTCCTCCTTCTACTTTACCTCCTCCTCCTTCTCCTTCTCTTCCCATTTTATTCCTTCTCCTCCTCCTTCTACTTATCTTCCTTTCCCTCCTCCTCTTCTTCTCCTTCTTCTTCTTCTACTACAACTACTTCTCTTTCTTCCCCTCCTCCTCCTTCTCCTCCACCTTCTCCTTCTCCTCCTTCTTCTTCTTTTCCTTCTCCTTCACCTCATCCTACTCATCATTCTCTACTCCTCCTATTCCTTCTTCTCCTCCTCCTTCATTCACTTCTTCAGCTCCATCTTCACATCCTACTCCTCAACTTTCTTCTTCTCTTTCCACTTCTTATCCACCTCCTTCTACTTCTACATTCTCTTCTCCTCCTTCTACTTTAACTCCTCCTCCTTTCCCGCCTTCTCTTTCTTCTCCTTCTTCTACTACTACTTCTACTTATCTTCCTTTCCCGCCTTCTCTTTCTTCTCCTTCTTCTACTACTACTTCTACTTCTCTTCCTTCCTCCTCCTCCTTTTCCTCCTTCTTCTCCTACTTCTGATCCCCCTTCTACATTCTCCTCTTCTCCTTCTTCTTCCTCTTCTTCTTCTCCTCCTCCTCCTCCTCCTCCTCCTCCTCCTCCTCCTCCTCCTCCCTCCTCCTCCTCCTCCTTCGTCTTCGTCTTCTTCTTCTTCTTTTTGCTCTAATTCGGCTCCTCCTCTTCTTCATCTTCTCCTCATCCTCCAGCTCAGATCGATTCAATTGCATCAACACTGGGATTGTATTTGTGAATGGAGATGATGGTGGAATGGGAGTTGAAGGGTGGGGGGTTGGTGAAGGGTTTGATAATCCCTCGGGGCGATCAGCAGGGATATAACTTACACCTGGTCAAAGGACTAAATCCCTTTAATGAGTTGCCTAGCCTGAATGGCATTGATGTAGGAGTTTGTGTTGATGTTCAAATTTGATCATCAATATTATCTTAGAATCTTGACAACAGTCCTGCCTTTTTAGTAATGACCCTTCAAATGTTTTTAGTTCATACAAGCTTTTATGCTGATATGACAATGGAGTAGTAGTCAAGAGTGGTAAAGTGAACAAATAAGTCATTCAAAATTCCATCAAATACCTTTTTATATTCTAAAGAAGAGTCTCTGATTATCAATCAATGATATTTGTATTTTGTTCTCACAAGAATATGTCAGAATAAAATTTATTCAAGTAAGTCTAATTACAAATGGAATCTCATTGTACAAATCACATAATCAGTTAGAAGCTAATATCGGGGACCGAGCTTCGCTCTGGAGTATAAAAGCATAAGAAATGTATTACGAAAGAAGAAATTATAATAACATTCAATTTCAATTTATTTTCAATTTATTTATTTCAATTTTCACAATATTACATTTCACCAAGTACATATATAATAACCTCTCTAGCTATTTAGCTATTTGAGAGGTATACAGTTAGAAAATTTACAGACAATAATTATTTTAAAACAATTTGACATTTCCAATGAACACAAAGTCAACAAAAGAAGTTCGAAAACAGTTCAGTACAGATTGTCGGTACACTTTTTTAGCATCCCACTTTGTCACAGTATTCTGATCACAGATATCCATACAGAAGGCATTTGCTGCCAACTTGATTTTCATCGTCTCAGCCACAAATACACACAGGTTACAACCAAGATTTATCTAGTTACTCTTGCTAAAACTCATTTTGATTTTTTCATAATAATAATTATTATAACCTTACTTTCATCAGAGTATAAACATTACAAGAAATAAACTCAACAAAAAAACTTTTCTTTTCTACTATTTTCAATTCATAGAACATACAGAAATGTTCTATCTAATCACAGTCAATTGACATTTATTCCCAGAGAAATGCAAAAATTTCCCTCGCAAAGGCCCGGTTGCACAAAAGTCGGTTAAATTTTAATTCTGATTAATTTCACGTGAAGCAAATCAGAGAAGACCATTTCAAAAAGATGGAACTACTGAATTAATCAGGATTGAAAATAACCCGGCTTTCTTGCAACCGGCACTAAGTACCTGATTGAATGATTACAAAAGTTCAACAGCTGAGTCATAATAAATTTTGACACAGTCCCACACACATGAACTCGCTCACTCACTTCCATCATCAACAGACGACGAAATAATTTATTATTATCATCTATTTTTCCAAGGATGAATAATAATTATCCTTTTAATGTCCTTCAGCGAGTTTTTCCAGGGATGAGACCTAGTGTAATCGAATTTTCATATTATAAACCTTACTATGTTCTGAATTTCGTGAGAATCGTTAGAGCCGTTTTCGAGAGCCGGTGAAATACAAACATCTAAACATCCAAACATCTAAATATCTAAACATCTAAACATCCAAACATAAAAACATATAAACAGAAATTGCTCGTTTAATAGTATAGGATATTGATGATCCAATCAATTATGACAAGTTTATTTTTAAATTTATTTTCAAGAATCCGACAGGTAGCGCACAACGAGTTGGGACCTCGCTCATATTTTTGTTATCTAAAACAATGACGGCTCAAGGACCATCTCATCGTACACTACCTCTAGTTCATATTCAAAATTAGTGGAATCAATGCGGGGGAATGTTTATCCATCGATCATATTCCATTTTTCCATAAGCTGCTTCAGTTTAGAGTGAATCAAATCAATAAATTTCTGTTGATGTAAATTGATACCATCATGTTGATACTCACATTGTTTTTATTTCCATGCTAAGTTCTCATTTCCATATTTTTGAAACCATTCCTGTGAAACATTCTTTGCAGGGTGGTAATCCTACCCACGACACTATAGCCAGTTATAATTGGATGCTTTGAAAACAATATAACAATTTTGTTGTCAATCATTTTTTATTTCATTAGTATATCTTCTACAAGTTATATTATTCTCGATTTGAAATATTTCAGATGATTGGTATGAGTTATCATTCAATTGAGTTTGCAGACAATCATTTCTAATACTGTAATTATCTTCCTGCTAAATTACCACGATTATGCAATATTTCGAGATTCATTTAGAGATTCAATGGTGAATCGAGAAATCCCAAAATCACTTTTTAATTTCGTGATTGAAATTTAGATTATTCATTGGGTTTTCAGGTTTATGATTGTACTGTATTTAAGTTTGAATGTGACTAGTATTCCTCTTGATATCACTTTTTTAAGGAGTTACCAAGACTTTGGAACTTCTTCATCTTTTGCCTTGGGAATCTGGAATGTCGGCGAATCATATCTAACAACATTAATCTAATGGAGCCCTTCAGACAGGAAGAGCGTACGTGGAAGGAAGTTGAACTTGTGTTGGAAGAGTGTGAGGAGTGATAATAAAGCGGTATAAGAGAGACAAGATATGATTTATCACTCTTCAAGATAGCGTAGACCCTTTCTGCAAGGTGCATTGTGTAACTTATCTATCACCAACTTATTCTTTCTTTTTTACTTCCTTTGTCTTTTTTCTCTATTCTCTGCTGTGTTCATCCTGAATATTGTAGCTCGATATAATATATACTAGACCGATAATAGTCTTTCATCTATAATATATTATTAATTATAATAAAGGAAAAAACTGGCTTATACACGTACAGGATAGGAATTTCACGAACCACGCATCATCACGTCTAAACTACTGGACTGATTAACTTGGTATATTATGATACCTTGTCAAGCAGCCTCTTTAAGGCTCGCTAAAGGTAGCTTCAATAATCGTTTTTTCTATTCTATTGTATTGAAATTTCCCATTAAGTTTCTCAATTAACCGAGGATGGTTATAGACCTATTGTAAATTCTTCAAGATTTCAGTAAGTCAAGTTTCAAGTTTGTTAAGTTTTTGATTAGACCCTTGCAAAGCACGGGTTTCCTTCTAGTCTATAATAAAATAGAGGAAAAACTGGGTTATACACGTACGGGATAGAAAATTCACGAACGACGCATCATTACGTCTGAACTACTGTGCTGGTTAACTTCAAATTTTCCATATAGATACTTTATTTACAGAGGATGGTGTTATAGGCTTATTGTAAATTCTTCAAGATCTCAGTAGGTCAAGTTGTCAACTTTTTAATTAGACCCTCGCGGAGCACGGGTTACCTGCTCGTCCTATTATAAATTCCCACTATATCAAAGGAAATCCAACAAATAATTTGTTTTTAACTAGTTCTCTCACAGTCGAGACAGCTTGAACTGGATGTGAGAAATCTTTTTGCTCCTTTCAATCAACCACTCATATTCTAACATCAAATTTATTTTAATTCTTGACGTTCCAACATCATTTGATTCTCGTTTCGTGGAAGAACGTATGCTAAACGGATACCAAATCCAATAAAAAGTAGTCCACCTTCCCTAGATTCCAGTGAACCATGAAGAATAAATTGACTCCAACTCATGGAAGTTCGATGCGAGTTTATGGGGCGGACGTGTTGAGCGAATTCCCCGATTGCCATAACATTTCAGTCACGTTCCTGACAATGACAAAGGTAGAGAACCAATTTTTGAGCTACTGCGCTGTAACTTTTGCATTCTTCCAGCTTCTACCGTTGGTCATTTTTCTCTTATCGTGCGTGGTCTATTCATAATGCATTTAATATAATATTGCCGGCAGAAACGTTTTCTATAAAGTTGTGGAGTACTTACTCTATTCAGCGAAGTTAGTCCAGTCAAAGAAAGATTATAGAGGGAAAAGTTTGGAACTCAATTTATGACCCCGCAGCTCTTTTAAGGATAGTAAGGGGGTTAACATATCAAAAGTCCTCACTCCTACCCCCTGTGCTAAGGAGGTTTGAAAGTAGCATATTTTGGTATTTAAATATCTAGCTGTCTTTTAAAGCTGCTTCTTGAACTCAATGAAATCACTTCTGTGGTATGTGATCAAAGAAAGTTGTAGATATGGATCATTAGGCGACATCAAAGGCTCTCAAGCGTCTCTTGATAGTGCTGTTTACTCTATTATGATATTTCGCCCTTTTGAGTGACGAAGAGAACGAAGTATAAGCTTTTTGCTTGTGCATTAGGAATAAAAAGTATGTGGGAGATTCGATGAGATGTTCAAACGTGAATTTTTGTAGAATGTGCATTCTATTAGCGAACTCTCTGGTGTCGAACAATGTCCTTGGCGTTGGCGTAAAGCACTTTACGTGTGAATCCACTCGAATCTGAATATGACGAATTTAAAAAACTTTTACACTATTTCAAATTGAAGGGTATTTTGTTTCTTGTTGACATAACCGTTCATTATACACTTTAAATAATTGCTCCAATTAATAATTATTTCACTTTTTGTGATAGAGCTCAACGTTGGAGGGAGATAAGAAAAATTTTAGATTCCATCAACAACGTTTCGTTTAAATTAATTAAGTTGTTGTTTTCAACGTTTTCCGTTTTTTCCTCCACCCATTACGCTGATTGAGATTCTATTCCAATTTTTCACAAAAACAAAAATTCAATTATTGGCATATTTTCCGAAAGCTTCGTTGTACACAACATTTTCAATACCTAATTCAAATTACATGCAGCTGTTTTCGTATCTTATTTTCCTGATCAACTCCTCATTATTTTTGAAGCATGAGTGTAATTTTTCTGGAACGAAAATAATTATAGTTGTTTTAATCATTTCCAGGCACTGGGATGTGCCAATTAAAGCTATTCTCATCAGGTCCTGTCGAGGGTTAATTTATAAAAACGACAAAATTCAATTAAATTAGCCCAGCAGCCTGGTAACGACAGTTTCTATGATTTTTTACGAAGAACCTGCCGCCGGGAAAATTACATTAAAAATGCTGGAGGATTTTCTGGCAGTGGAGCGAGGCGAGAGAAGAAAGGAGTGAGATTGAGCGATAACAGGATAGAATGAGGAGGAGAAAGACAAGAAGGAACAAGGAGGAGGAGGAGGAAGAAGAATGAGAGGGGGAAAGGGGGGTGACAAGAAAGATAGGCAGTGAGTGGATGGAAAAAAGAGATTTTTGAAATTTTCCGAGTTGACGTCTCACAGAAGGCAGAAGGCATGTAGGTTCTGAAGAGCATCGGAATATTCAGCTAGCTAAAAGCGAGCGAAACTTGAAATCAAAGTGAAATCTCATGCAGAAAAAATGGCTCATTTTCCAGTATTCAAGCTTGTGGAAGTCAACTCACTCATCTGAATATTCTTTGTGACTTTCTCTCAGTTGTAATAAATATGTGGAGTAATATTCATTCGAATGAGAGATGAGATTTTTCGCGTCTTGGTTCCTCCCATCGTTTTATTATCCACCGATTCTATATTTGGTGAGGTGGAGGATCATAGATCTTTCTTCTTTTAGATATTCCTGCATCCTTTTCGTTTTTTCTCGTCTCTCTTCTTCTTTTCTATTTTTCATCTCCTTCTTTATCTTCCGCTTTTTTCTTCATCTTATACTTTTATTTTCTTCTTCTTCATCTTTATTTTCTCCTTTTTCTGCTGATTCTTCTACTTTCTCCTCACATTCTTTTCTGTATTCTGTTCCCTTCTCTCAATCATCTGTATATTGTTCTCCTCTATTGTTTTTCTGTATCATTCTTGCCTTTCTTCTTTTTATTTATTTATTTATTTATTAGATAGAGCGAACAATACAATAGTCGGAAAAGAAAAAACAGGCTATTGCCCAAAACTTCTTCAATTTCCTGATTTTGTCACAAATCGTCCAAATATTATGTAGGTTATGTTACTTCAATTTCAACACCAAATCTTCAATCTGAAACTATGAATCAGAATAAAACAAAGAATTTCAAATTTAGATAGATTTTTCCTTTCTCATTTTTCCTCACAGTTTCCTCCTCTCATTTTTCCTCCTCTTCTCTTCTGCTTCATCCAGCTTTACTCTTACTTGTCAAATTCCTGAACCAGATTCAGAATTGATAGCTTTTATATATACATTTGCCGAATATTCATTTGTTATTCTTCAATCTATTTTTCAATGCATGGAATTAAAAATTCAATAACTGCTTTTATGAACTCTATGAACTCTGATGAACCAATCTCCCACTCTAAAAAAAATTATAGAATTTCCAACTTTAAATTACGTGACCATTTTATAATTGGCGAATTGGGTTTTGATCATTCAACAGCGTTCTGCTCTATAACAGAGGATGGAAATATTCTATCAGTGGATGATGATCTTGCTATCAGAGTATGGGAAGATCATAATCCTTCCCTCTGAGGTGAGAGTGATTACAGCTCCACGTAATTCAATGATTATCCGCTCTTATCCCATGCATGAAAGTCCTCAAAATAACCTGTTACTATAGGCTGTGCAAACACTAGTTTGCAGCAGCAAACGTCTTCATGGTCAATGATGGTTTCTATTATTTTTAGTTGATTCAATTATTACAGAAATTTCTCACAAGAACAAGCACACTGTAGTACGTTTCTATTCTGATTCTATCAAAATGATCCAATCTCTCCTTTTCCCTTGTTCTCTCACACAATTTTTATGTGTATTCCTCATTTCTATTCTGTAAACAAATAGGTTCTACTCTTTGTTTCTAAAAGTTATGTACACTCATCTACATATTCATTTTCTGTTCTGAATATGTTAATTGTTCATTTTTTCCATTATAATGTAGTGCTAGTATGCAATGGGTCTTGCAAGACCTGGCAATACATTGTCATTTGTGATAAACAATTATCATCTCACAGGCTTTCTGATTTCTGTGAAATCTGCCAGCACCCCTAAAGACCCCATAATGCTGCCAACTTATCAAATGTTCAATCCTTATCGAAGTTCGCACAGACTTTAGTTTGTAGATTTTTGAACGAAACATAATGGACTAAGTGGAGCACTTCAACGGCGCTCTTGACTTTCTAGGGTCTTTGAATGGAATCAAATAGGAGGGAAATCAGTGAGAAATGAAATTGAAATAGTATTGAGAAAGCAAAATCGCCAATCCATTCAAGAAATTCGCTGAATCCGGTAGTGAGATCAACTTTGACCTGTCAGCTTTGGCTAGAGGCAAATATCTATGTTATTTATACGAATCTTTGACAGTTTAAAGTGAATTCAATTGAAGATGATCAGGTCAGTATTGAATGAATTGCAAGTATTGATGTTATCTATATGTAATCCTGACAGTTTAAAGTGAATCTCACTCCAATCCCCGATCAAAGCAGCTATTTGGAAAGAGTGCGCGCTATGAAATAGGAGTCGAATTCTTCTGGTAGTGAGAGAGAAAAGAGGAAGAATGGAAGCTAATAGGGAAAGCAGTCGAATGGAAGACGGAATCAAAGGAAAAAGAGGAGAAAAGTGCAAATACAAAGGAACACAAAACCACAGAGAAGTTGCGATGTATTGAAGGATGAAAAAACTGGTTGGTTTGTTGAAGTTGAAGTCGTATAGTGCAAGTCAGCGGAAAATCGTAGCTATCAAAGAGAACAATCTGGATATATCTCTGAGCTCAGTAAACGAATAAATGTGCTTGGGTAGCCTACTATTCGAATCATTCCATTCCACCACAATACTTTAAACTTGTACTATTCAACTTCCCATTGAATATTATACAAAACTATAATTGGCCAAAGTTTCTGCAATTGGAGTTTCCCTAAGTTTTCATAGAAGTTATCCTAAGTAGAATTACTATAAAATCACTTGAAAATGGCATTAAATAGAGAATGCATTTATTCAAATGTTAATTAATATTGTCAATGTCTGCAGTAGCAGAGGTCTTCGGGGTGATGT
>JAKSXM010000073.1:0-54916 GCA_022575985.1 Anagrus nilaparvatae | reverse complement strand
TATAATTAAATCTTAATACTAGCATATGGAGATTATTCAAACCTGAGCTTATATTTAAAAGAAAATAAGAAAAACGGTAATTTTAGTTTTTTTTAACTTTTCCTTTTGTAACCGACAAATAATTTTTTTTGCTGATAAAACAGTTTTCTGTTCATGATATATTACATTTTAAATTTAAGGATTTTTTTAGTGTCGTTCATTTTTAAAAGGAAAATTACAAAAATTATAATTAATTCGATGCATTTTTTTTCATAATTTTTAAGAGCCCCCCCCCCCCCCTGTTTTTCTTATTTTTAACATGGAACATGTTTATAAGGATGGGGTACCCTGGATTACCCTGAAATCAAGGGGGGGTGGGTTAAATGTGCCCAATTCAGGCTTAGGGACTTAGAATAATTCAAGTTTAGGGACTTAGAATAATCCGTTTATATGAACTTGTAATGATTCGGACTAAGGGACTTAGAATATTTTCTATTTAGGGGCTTAAAATAATACGGGCTTAGGGAATCAGAATAGTTTGGGTTTAGAATCCAAAAATCAAGTAAAGGTGATAATTACAAATTTTAGATTTTGTATTTTTTGGCTTAGTTAATTGTGCTTTAAAAGGATCTCTCAAAATCAACAGCAAGAAGTTTTAGATTGGGGCTCGTTCAGGATAACATTGATTACCTATGTACCAATTTTAATTTTTTTTCTTTGAATTAATTCAACTATTTACTTAAATTTTTTGCAAAAAAGAAGCATAGGCGTATTTCACTCATAATTAGCACAAAATAGATATTTATATTTAATTTTAATTTTCAGACGTAATTAGCAATTTGAAATAAAATATGGGCACAATGTACCCATAACGCACAAAAATCTTGAAAATATTGGCGCATTGCGCTCATGCCGCAGCGAATGTGCTAAGGGTTAATATGATCAAGCAAGTTCATCATGAGAAAGTAAATTAATTCTTTTTCTGTTAATTTAAAACATCTACGTTTCTAGTTGAATCTATTACGGCAAGTGGCTAAGTTTAAAAAAAAAAATTCTCAGAGTTTAAATTTTTAATTTTAATACGCACTCAGGATTATTTTTATTCGGTTCAAAGACTTTTCCTAAACCTTCCTAAAAGTGCAAGCAGATTAATTTTTTAATGAAGCAACTGAATGATGATAATGGTGTAAATAAAATATATTATTGACCTTTTCAAGCTCTGCAAGAATAGCAAAAATAATTGGAATCATCATAGCAGTAGCAGCAGTATTGGAAATCCACATGGATAAAATAACTGTTACTATAATAACTCCAGCAATCAGTTTTTTATGGCTACATCCAATTGTTATCATAACGAATAAAGCTATTCTCATATGGAGATTACAGTGTTCTATGGCAATAGCAATGAATAAACCACCAATAAAAACCATTATTGTTTCATTCATGTATAATTTAGCAACTTCAACAGAACTCATTATTTCCAATAAAGGAAATAAAAACAAAGGTATTAATGATGTTATTGCTAATGGAAGTAATTCGAGAATCCAATAAAATGCCATCAGTACAAGAATATAAGCACATCTTGCTTCCTATAAAAGTTATTTTAATTACTAATATAAACAATAATATAGGACGAGATATCTCTATAATATCCACGATTTGTAGGTACGCGGTAATTTGGTACCGGATTTACCCATTACCCTTATTCGTGGATATCGTAGTTATATTCCAGTGTAATGTTACTAATAATTGAAAAATTAAAAAATTTTACAAATGTTGCGAAATACTTTACCAAACCTTCGTATATTATTATGATCGGTGATAATGCAAACGGCAAAATTATAACCAAAATTGTTTTCCAATACAAACTTAAAAAAAGTCCACATTTGCTTGAAAATGATTTTTGATCATATAAAGGACTAAATTCGAAAAAAAATTATTGTCATATAATATAAGCCTATAATATGTAAATTTTTTATTAAAAAAATACTAACGGTAAATTCTCCTCAGTAGCAGACATTTTTTGCTTTTATTTTTCTTCAAATTTATTTTTTAATTGGTAGAATTTTTTTATACAATTATTGATGAACAATAAAAAATGATTTATCTCACATTAAAATAAAATTATTATTTTTATCACAATGATCGTAATATTATTTTCAGAAAGAAATTAAATGGTTAATATTTTTAATAATGAAATTTCACATTTGTCATATCGATTGTTTTTTTTATTTAGTAATTTTTTTTAATTATTTTTTTGATTGATTGTTTTTAGGCTATAGCAGTTGAACTTCAGAGTTTCAGGTTATAAGGTAGGTACTTCAGCGTTGATTTTGAATTATTACATTCTACATTTTCACGTACCTAGGCTATTTTAAAAAAAATATTTCTCACCAGTACCCAATTCTCGTTATTAGGCACCCTTGGGGTCAGGGTTAAGTTATTTTTTAAAAAATACAGAAATCGTACCCGCTATAAAATTTTTTGCTAATAATTTCAATGCTTATAGGGTCCCTGCCTAAAGAAAATCAAAATATATGGGTAAAATAGAAAAATATACATATTAGCTTTTATTTTCAAGTTTCAGATCATTTTAAACATTATGAGCTATAATTTAAAAAAATTTTTTTGCTAATAATTTCAATGGCCATAGGGTCCCTGTTTAAAGAAAATTAAATACGGAAATGAAACTAAGGTTTTGATATCATTTTTTTTAACTCAATTAATAATAAAAAATAATAAAATTTTTTTAACTCAATTGTCGATAAAAAATCACAAATTTTTAGAAAATTAGTATTAACAATTATTTTTATAAGTTAAAAGATACAAAACACCTATTTGATTTGATAAAATAGAAGTTAAATGGTTAATGTCATATTTTTAAAAATGAAATTTCACATATAACAAATCAATTGTTTTTTTTACTGTTAGTATACCATTTTTTTGCGTTTGAAAAGTATAGAATCATTCTCAAAAGGTTATTTTAAAAATAATAATAGAAAAACAAAAAATTGCGGGTTTTTTGTATCGCTAAGCTATTTTTGTTAACCAGTAATATTCTTTGATATTCATATTTCATAATTTTCATTGGCGTTTGGCGCTGAAAATATTTTAGTATATATTCAGTTGGTACTACTTGTCTGCTAAGCTAAAATAAAAGTTATTTAAAAAAAAAAATAACAATAAACCGTTTTGAAAATAATAACTTATTTACATTTGATAATCATTAAAAGTTTGTGCAATTTATTTACTATAATTTTCTTATATCGCATAAATACTTTATTATTATTAATTATTTTCTTATTTTCAGTGGATACAAAGAAAAAGAAAATTAATTTAACAATAGCTCCACCTAACCTAACTGATGTGAAAAATTCTAATGAAATTTGTATCACAATTAACAGCTTGGACAGTTATACCTTAATTCAAATTTTTAATCTTCTCTCAATTGCAGAAAAAATAAGTATTGAGAGGGTTTGTAAAAAGTGGCAGATAATTTCAATGGATTCTTGGAGCAGTTTCAAGAATTTGGATTTATCAGAAATAAAGTGGGGTCTTCGACCACAAGGATTCAGTCATGAAATTTCTAAAATTCGATTATTTATGCTTGAATCAGTTTTGATGAGATGTGGAAATTATCTTGACAAAATTTATGTAACTGGAGTCGAAAAGCATTATTGTAGTGTCACTTCTGCATTATCTTTAATTGCAAAATATTGTAAAAATATTAAAATTATTTCAGCCCATGGTGATTTTAGTGTTTCTTCAAATGGGTTGAAACACTTATCTGAAAATTGTACACAAATTTCTGAATTAAGTTTAAGTGACGTGATTAAAAATACAGAAATTGATAAGAATTTATCAGTTTTATTTTCAAAAAATCCTAATTTATCTTCATTAAAAATAGAATATCTTCCAGTATATGGGAATTGTTTTTTCAAGTTAAATGTGGACAAGTTGCACACTTTGCATTTAAAAAACTGTAATCAAATTTCAGTAAAAAATATATTAAAATTCATTTCAGATTTAAAAAATTTAAAAAGTTTTTCATGCAGCAAAACTAATATTAATATTTTTAAATTAATGAGTGCTTTAGAAAATTGTACCAATATTATTGAACTTCATTTATCAAGTAATAAACGTTTATTTTCTCAAAGAGATTTTGACAAAGAACTTATAACGCTGTTTGAAAATAAAGAAAAATTAAGATTATTAAAATTATCACAAATGAATTTTACTGGTAAGGGTCTACTTCAATTAAATCCAAACATGGAAGAAATTATTCTTGATGAATGCAATGTATATGACTGCAGTTATTTATGCAAGTGTCTATTGAAACTTTCAAAACTAAATAAACTCCGGCTAAACTATTCTTTATTACGTATACCTAATGAATTCAGGAACATAGATGAACTTTTAAAAGCTATCAGTCAATGTTGTCAATTAGAAGTTCTGCAATTAATTGGAACAAAGTCTTGGATAAAATCCAATGATCTGAATTTATTACAAACTTTGAATAACCTAAAAGAGCTAAATCTTTATGATACCAAAACAATAACTGATAATTTTCTTGAAACTGTTCAAAAAAACTTAGTAGAATTAGAAAATGTTAATTTGTCTTTTTGTAATATCACCGATAAAGGTTTACAAGCTATTTCTTCATTACCAAAATTAAAATTTTTTGACGTCAGTAATAATTCTTGTATAACTTATAAAGGATTTTCTAAAATGCCAAATATCATTAGATTATTATGTTCAAGATGTTATCGCTTAAGTGATAAATTATCAAAATCAATAGAAACTTCAGAAAATTTAGAAATTCTTGATGTTTTTAAGTGCTCCAGAATAACAGATAATTTTATTAGTAAAGTTATTGCAATAACAAAATTGAGAAAAACTAAAATTTTAACAATTTATGTTGGATTTACTAATATATATATTAATCAGTTAAACGACAAATCAGCATATTTACAATTAATTTATGATAAAATGTTTGTATAAAATTTATAAACATGTTAGCTGAATTTAATTTTTTTATCCTATATTTTAAATTATATTCATACATTTTTTAGTTAATAAAGTACTATTATTAATAATTTAAATCATTAATTTTTATAAAATTTAATCTAATAATAAATCAGCAATTCATTGCGAAAGGTGAAAGTGACATACAAGCTTAAGCTTAACTTAAGACTTTCTCTAAAAAATTTTCCAGAGTAAAGAGATTTACGGTTTTATTGATAAAATTCTGAACATGAATTCAATGGTATGATTCTCAAGTTAGTTATGGACCAAAATTTTAAGGTAGGTTATAGCTTACTTTTATATTTTGATTTCTTTAGTTAAATCATATGGACTATGTATTAATAGCCTCTGATTTAATATTCTACCAATTGATTAATTACTTGATTTTAGGTAAAGTACATCTTATAATCTTACTCTTATGTAAGACTATTTTTAAAAGCTAATATGCGTGCAAAAACCGTATCTTTTAATAATGCACGTACTATTATTTGATATTCTCAGGGTTTCCACTTGGTCTGGAAAACTATGGAAAGTCAGGGATTTAATTTTGTCTATGGAATGTCAGGGAAACTCTAGGAATTTTGATAAAAATACCTGGAAAAATATTACATAATTGAATACATAATGTTAATAATTTTTTGATCTAAAATAATAGATATTTTTGGGAATTTATTATAAAATATATTCATTTCCGCGTAAGCTAAGATTAGGACTGGACAATTTTGAGCTTGTTTAATAAGAAATAATTAATTAAACCTAAAAGAGGGATCCAAAAGATTCCATTATTCTACTGTTTTTAGCCTTTAATAATTAAGCCCAGGGTGACTTTAAAAACAAATAAGTCTTTGTTTCATAAAAAAAATTGGCTCGATTTCCCCCTTCCTCTTTCGAAACTTTTCTGGATCCGCTACTGCCCATAACTCTAATGTAGTGAACTCCCTTTGTTAGTCCATTTTCGGATAAAATTAAAATTTTATTTTAGACGAAAATGTTTTCTATGTAAAAAGGGTTGTTTTAGTTTCTAAGGTCAGAATTCCAAAATTTCTGACCGAAAGTAAAATATAACTTTTGAAAGTGACTATAATGATCATTTTGTTTTAAATAATGGAATTATATGAGTATACTCAGAAGTTTTAAAAGTATTTTAAAGGTTTCAAGACTTCACTCAGACGACCAACAAAATGATAACATATTTAAAAAAGTAAAATCGAGAGTAAAAGTCTTTTAAAGTTAGCTACAAAATAGAATTAAAAAATTTTTTTCATTATAAAGCCCAATTAACTATTTGAGTTCGTTTGGGAAAATATTTGTTATTTTAACTTTAGGTCTGGAAAGTCAGGGAAAATTCAAAAAAATAGTCAGGGAAATTGACTAATTTCTGAGTTGAAAAGTCAGGGAAAGTCAGGGATTTTGAGTTTAAAAAAATAATCGAAACCCTGATTCTGATTAATCGTTATTATAAAAAATAATAAAAATTCAATTCTTTAATAGAACTCATAATAAGTCAGGATAAACACACAATTATAAATAGGCGTGAATCACTAGTCGGGCCACCACCAATGTATTTTGTAACCCACACTTTTTTTTTAGGTCCTTGGATAAAAATAGGTGTTCTGTTTTTCAACCTGCTAAAGCAGAATATGGGGTCTATTTTGACCTAAAAGTGGCAGATTAATTGTTATTAACAAATTATTGCAAAATTAGCCCAAAATGAAGCAAAATCTAGTTGCCAATCCCAAAAAGCTCCAAAAATTTGTGAGTAAAACAAAACTTTCTGATGTTTTTTAATTTGCAGTATATAAATTTTTAATATTTAATATTTTAGATTAATTGTTTAAACAATTTTTAAATGTTAATTACTTTTTCGGATTAAAATTGAGTGTGATGCTTTTTACCCAGAATACGAATTTAAAGCTTAATTTCAATAAAAATTATATTAAATTATTATAATTAACTTAATAAAATATTTTACACTTCCTGATGTGCAATTTTAAGATTTTATTATATTCTTATACAAAAAAGACTCATTACTGAAATTTAAATTTAAAAAAACCGCGCGTTGTAAGCATCGAAAATCTCTCCATCTAAATTCACCCTTATTTTTATTGTATTCTGCAGTGTGGCAGGACTGTTAGAAACAAACTAATATAGGTACGCGAAAACACTCTTTCTCTTATGATTCATACTATTCAGGTTTTTAATTTTAAATAGTAATTTATAAGCTAAAAGTATAGTTTAGTATAATTATAGTTATTATCAATAATAGAAACGAGATGTTACTTTTAGCTTAAATATTTCTGTTTAAAATTGCAAACCTGAATAGTAAACCTGAACCAAGACTTCAATATTTCAAGTACCCAGTTCGATACAGAAACTTAAACTAAAAGTAACACCTTGTTTCGGTTATCGATAATAACTGAAATTATAAGAAAAAAGGTTTCAGAGAAAAAAAAATAACTGTAACATTTAGATTAATTGTGTTGATTTTTTGTAGTTTTATTAATTCATTGGAACCTGCAAAGAAAAAATTTTTTATATTTACAGAAATTCTATTAATTTATTATTAAAAACAAGGCGTCAATTAAAATTATTTATAATACTGTTATATTAATATATTTACAAATTTGATGTATAGTTTTATGAATATTTTTTAATAATTATATTTTGAGAAAAAAATGTTTATAAGTTATAAAATTATTATGTTTTAGTTATCTGTCAAGATACCACATTTATTTATTTAATAATTTTTGTTTTAAATCCTATTCTAAAAAGGAGTTGTTGCTATGTACATTGTTGTACATTTTTACATTTTTTACATTTTATTTATTTTATTGTTTATATTATGTTTTTATTATTTTTGGGGTTAGTTATAGTATGTCGAGTAATTTATATAAAAAAAAATTTTAAGTAAGAAAAAATTTTGGTATTCAAGAAAATAATTAATGTTGAAAGTTTTGAATCATTTTGCGCGTGACGCGCGCCTAATACTAGTATAGTAAAGTAGTTAAACTATAGGAGACTTCCCTCAGAAGAGACCTCCCTCAGTAGGAACCTTCCCTCAGAGGAGACCTACCCCAAGAGGATGATATACCCCAGAGGGTGTCTCGGTAAAATAGGGTTGAGTCGGTAACATAGGGAAAAGTTAGTAATGCAGATTGCTGTTGGTAAAAAAATTTCGCTGCGGGCAGAGTTCGAACCTGCGTGGGTTTTTGTTAACCCATTGCCCTTGATAGCAACCCTTAACCACTTGGATACCACAGCATATGTAATAAAAGAGCACTAACATGGCCTAAGTAATTAGGTCTTGTTAGTGATCTTTTATGTGGGAAGGGTGGGAGTTAAAATTAAAAAAAGAATGAAATAGATTTAATACATTTATTTATAGAAAAAATTACATATTTATAGTTTCCATACAATATTTACACTCCTTTATCATAGGAGTAACACGTTTATCTGAATGATCATGTATTCTACATCTAACACATATAAAAATATCACAATAAATTTTATAATGTTGGGGCATTTTATCCCATGCAGCGTCAACATTTTCTGCAGCCACATTTACATCAAACTCTTTAGGCAAGTTTGCAATGTCTTCCGTTTCCATTAAAGAAAGTTGTTTTAATTTACCATAAATTTCAAAAGATCGTTCTAAACAAGGTTTATTAATATTCATATATTTTTCAAGTAATAACATATTGTACACTGCACAAACCATATTTGAATATTGATGATGTTTACATAAATAGTCTGCAATACGCCATTTTTTTAATGCTTTTAAAGTCGGACATTTTGAAATATCTTTTAAATTTACAACGTTATTAAAATATTTTTCAATCCACTTAACTTTCTGCAAACCTTTTACATAAATTTTATCTGCATCAGATAAAGCAGATTTTAAAATACTTTCAAGTTGATTATTTGGAATATCACCAGATTCCCACGTCATTGTTAGATAATTTTTTTCCAACCAATTATTTTCTACTCTGCAGCGTATAGGAAGATCGAACCAGTGACATGGTGGCTTGAACACGAAGACATCTGGTGTTTGACGACTTCCTAGTTTTAAAATTTCCAATTCCTTGATAGCGAATTTGTTGGAGGTAAGCTTGAAAGACTGGAAGTCAACGATGTACTCCATGGCGAGAGAATGAGGAATTTCTTCAAAATCTTTCTCTTCTATATAGTTATCCCCACTTTTTATTTCCCCCACTCCTTAAACTAACTTTCTTACTTCACCACTGATTGGCTTGTATTGAACCATTCTATCATGAATTATTAAGCAATACGCAGTTGTATTTGCTGGAAAAGCACGGCTAGTCTCGAATTCTAACCTAACATCTACAGGTGCATATTTCATAGATTCATTTTGTTTTGAACTGTTGGAGTCCAGTTAGTGGCGCTCTCTATTGTCAATTATTTATAACTATATGAAAAAGAAGAGGGAGCACTAATGAAGTCAGTCGTTCGTCCGACATTGTGCAGTGCACTTCTTATGTTATTGATTTTTTATCGACGCGTTGTATTTCGATGGATATTATATTAAAATAAAATATTAGATGTGTATTAAGAATAAAATAGATGTGTATTTAAATAAATGATCATATATTAATAATAAATTAGTGTTAATACTTTATTTCATGAAATAACTCCGATAGGTTATGTGTCCAGCCATACACGCTTGAATTTTTATGCTGCGTGCTTTTATTTAAAAAAGCGTTATTGTGAATTTTTTTAAAAAAATAAAAAGTGTGTTTTTGTGCTTAAAAAAAAGAAATTGATAAGAAAAACTTGGATCTGAAGAACGTGTTTAATATTTTTTTGTGAACAACACAAAATCTAAAAATGGATAGCGGCATAGAAAAGAAAGGTAGGAATTTCTGAGATGAGAAAATTATAAAAGTGAAAAATAAAAGATGAGAATAAAGGCCGCTCTTTAAAAATTTTTTTAACGTGATATTTTTTATGATAAATAAAATTTTAATTTCGATGAGTTATTACAAAAATGGCCGATTTTATCGTTGTAGAATTGAAATATCGTTTTTAAATAAAAAAAAAATAATAATAATAAAAATATTTTTTTTTTAAACAAAATGGCCGTTAAAGATGAGTATATGGAATATTTTTTTTTGGTTGTTTAATTAGATGTGGATATTATTTAACATAAATAATAAATGGCCGGCATAGACGAGTTTATTTATTTTGATGAAATTTATTATTTTCCACAAAATGGCCATGCATGCAATTTTTTTTTTGATAAGATTTTATGGTTAATTTTATTATAAATTAAATAAATAAAAAAAAAGAAGTATAAAGAAAAATAATAATAACCATAATAATAAAATATTATTTCGATGAGTCATTTTTTTTAGGTTATTTTTTTTTGAATTTTTTTTTAGAAACAAAATTTAACATTTAGACGTGATCTTTTTTTTGATAAATAAAACTTTAATTAAAAATTGAGTTGATGAGACATTATAGGTTAATTTTTTTAAAATTTTTTTTAAAAAGAAAACAAACAATATTTTGTTATGATCCTTTTAATAATAAAAAAAAAAGATGATTTGATGAGATAATTTTTTGAATGAAATTAAAAAGGAAATTTTTTTTTTAATAGATGTGATAATTTTAAGGTTAGATTTAAGTGTGTGTATGCGCATGTGTGTGTAAGTACTTACAATATTAAAATGATGAGAAAATTTAATTTTTTTTAATTTCAGTGTATGCTTGTGTACATATGTGTTCTATATGATGGGGCGTATACACGATTTTGAACACAAATAATTATATTTTATTTTCAGGAATTTTATTTTCAGAAATTTTTTTTAATATTGGCAGCCATATTTAAAATTATACATGCAGATGTGCTGTGTGTATGAGTAAAATTTTTTTTATATTGATAGATGTGATTATTTGGAGTGAATGTTTATTTTAATCAAATAAAATTTGAATGATTAAAAATTTATAAAATTTTTTTAGATAAACACAGCCTTGATATTTTCCTCTTAACTCAATATGAGTTATTAAATATTAAAGATGAGTGTCCTGGAGAAATGGTTGTGGTTAGAATGGATGAAGACCAAATCCGTTTCGTAACTGAAAGCGGAAAGTCTTATCCCATAGGTGTGTTTAATTTTTTTTTGACGTCATTTTTTTTGAAAATAAAAATAAAAATTAAAATAAAAAAAAAATATTCATGAATAAATATTAACTTAAAGCAGGTTTGTAAATATGTGGAATTTGATTGTGTTCATTAAGTTTCATGATTTAAATTTAGAAAAGTAGCGATGAGAACAATATTAGTTGGATATAAATTAGATGGATATATTTTTCTAAAACCAGAAAATCGTAAATTTTATGATAGTAGAGATGTGAAATTTAATGAGAAAAGAGTATATGGTGATTGTATATAGGAAAAATAGTATTCAAGATTGGGATAATAATTTTGAAGAAATAGATAAATATAAATGGTTTATTGAATTTGATGAAGAATTAGAAGAAAATTTAGAAGAGAATTCAAAAACGGAGGGAGAATTGAAAAGAAAAAGAGGTAGACCAAAGAAAATTACTTCAGTATTATATGTACATAAAGATGAGGAAGAGAATTTAGATGATGAGTCGTTATTTACATTTTTAACAAGTATAAATAAACATCCTGCCTCATATAAAGAAGCAATTAATTCTAAAGAAAAAGAAAAGTGGATTAAAGCAACAAATGATGAACTCCAGTCAATGGCTAAAAATGAAGTGTGGGAATATGTTAAAAGACCAAATATAGATAAGAAAGGTCGTAAACCTAATATTATAGATTTAAGATGGATCTTAAAAGAAAAGGTAGAAAAAGATGGTAGTATTAAATGCAAAGCAAGATTAGTAATAAGAGGTTTCAAAGACAAAAATCAATACAATTTACAAGAAACTTATGCTCCTGTTTCAAGGTTAGCATTAATAAGAGCAGTTTTAGTAATTATAAATAAGTATGACTTAGATGTGTGTCAAATGGATGTGAAAACTGCTTTTCTTAATGGAAAAATTGATGATGAGATTTATATGGAAATACCAGATGGAGTCAAAGTTTCTAAAAAATTTAGACGAGAAAATGTATGCAAAATTAAAAGATCATTATATGGATTAAAAATTAGTCCCAAACGTTGGAACGAACTCTTTACTGAGGTTGCATCAAAAATAGGACTGGTTTCACATTATGATGAACCTTGTCTATTTACTTGGAGAAAAGGCGAAAAGTTTCTAATATTATTACTTTATGTCGACGATATGCTGATTGCAAGTAATGATATAAATAAATTAGATGAGGTTAAACAAAGTTTAAGCATAGAATTTGAAATGACAGATTTGGGAGAGCCTAAAGTTTTTCTAGGAATAAAGATAGAAAGAAATAGAAAAGAAAGAATAACAAAATTAACTCAAGAAGAATATATTGAAAAGATGTTGAAAAGATTTGGATTTAGTGAGATGCATTCACAAAGGACACCTATGGTTACACAACAAGTCTTAAACCGCAAAAGAAGAGACAGAGAAGAGCCAAATGATAAAGAAAATCTAAATAAAACTAAAACTAAAGAAAATACTTTATATAGAGAAGCTGTTGGATCCTTATCTTATTTAGCAAATGTTACCAGACCTGACATCATATATGCTGTTAATGTTCTGAGTAGACATCAAGTAAATCCTACAGAAGATGACTGGAACATGGTAATACGAGTTTTCCGTTATCTCAAAGGAACAAAATCTTTAAGGTTAAGATACTTAGGAAAAGGAAATAAATTAGAAAGTTTTTCAGATGCAAGTTTTGCAGATTGTAAAAATTCTATAACGACGTGTGGATTTGTAATTAAATTATATGGTGATTCTATCAGTTGGAAAACCAGAAAGCAAACGTATGACTCATTATCTACTTGTGAAGCAGAATATATAGCGATGAGTTATGCTAGTAGAGAAATGATGGCATTATTCAATTCATTAAAATTAATGATAAAACCTCCTTCTAAACCATTCATTATTTGGTGTGATAATTCGGCAGCTGGAGATAATACTAAAACAAGTGGTAACAATAGATTGCGTCATATGATAGATGTGTATACGGATTATCTTAAAGATTATCTTAAACATGGTTTTGTAGAAGTTTAGTGGGTCCCTTCAAAAGAGCAATTAGCAGATATATTCACAAAACCTTTAGCTTTTGAATTGCACAATAAATTAACTAACTTATTATTAAACTTGGATTGTTAAAATTAGATGTGTTATATAATATATTTTAGATGAGAGAATAATAATTAATTATATTTTGGTTATTTGTTTCAGATGCTAAATAGATGTGACAATGAGATCGGGAGGGAGTGTTGGAGTCCAGTTAGTGGCGCTCTCTATTGTCAATTATTTATAACTATATGAAAAAGAAGAGGGAGCACTAACGAAGTCAGTCGTTCGTCCGACATTGTGCAGTGTACTTCTTATGTTATTGATTTTTTATCGACGCGTTGTATTTCGATGGATATTATATTAAAATAAAATATTAGATGTGTATTAAGAATAAAATAGATGTGTATTTAAATAAATGATCATATATTAATAATAAATTAGTGTTAATACTTTATTTCATGAAATAACTCCGATATGAACAATCTATTACAATTAATGGTGTTTCATTTATAAATTTTATTCGATCAATAAAAGATTCCGCGTATTCTTTTCCATAATAAGATATTTGAAATCTCAAAAACATATCATACAAAAGTGAGTAATTATTTCCTGCTATATCAAGATTTAAATTTCCATATGGGAAACTTTCAGAATTCAAATACAGTTTTACATTAGTTATATGACAATGATCAAAAAGACTAGCATTCTCTGTTTTATTATTATCTCTATTTGTTTGAAACCCTACTATAACAAAACATGGCTTTTCTAGTTGAGTTGATGTCTTTACTGTCCATACTGTTTTTGTAGATAATGGAAGTGATGGATATATATATATAATTCATAAGAGTGATATCCCATTTTTATGGGATTATCTTTTTCTATTTGCTTAAACAGACTTATTTTTGCAGGATCCGATGGTACTAAATTTGGTACACACCATTCTAATTTGTTTATTGTAAATTTAAATGATTCATCTAAGTTCTATCTTGAATAATTGCATTTACATCATTGTCGGAAGTGTCGAATTCATCAATATTGGCTTTAATTACCTCGTATACATCGTCATGACATATCTCATAGATTAAACTATCTGTAAATATAAATATAAGTATATATATAACATTATAAATAAAATATAAATAAAATCTTACCTGTATCTGTGTACAAAAGTTTACATTTTTCTGGGAAGACTTTCATCATAAAATTATAATGAAATTTGTATAAAACAATTTTTGACAAGTCTAATACGCAGAGTCCAATATAAATGGGTTTATTTAAATAAACCTTTGTTTTTTCCATTTCTATGGCTACACAATTTTCACTAAAAACTGTTAAGCTGTGGAAATTTGGTTTGGATATAAGATCTTCAGCACCATATCTTCCCAACCATCTGGTTACTAGAGATACATCAACCCTGTTTCGTGGATCTTCCATTGTTTTTCCTTTTAAAAAATATTAAATGTATTAAAATTATCAAATAATAATTAATGATTTATATTTACCATAAATAGAGTTGTTCATCAGCTTATACAGATTTTTAAGAAATTCATTTGTAAATTCTCTTCTTTTTAAACTATTTAAGTCGATATATTTCTTCAACCATTTGCATTGTTTGAACTTGAGAGCACGATGAATTTTCTTGAGTATCAATCTCAATTGCCTGCTTCAGATATGCACTGTGTATAATATATTTTTCTTTATTGTGCAATGTAGTTAAAAGTTTCTTTTCCTTGGACCCTGGTGGTTTTTCATGGACTGGAAAAAATGGTAAATCGTTGTGTTTATCATGATATTTTTCTAGATATTCCAAGTCCACTTCTAATATATATCCAACCTCGGAATCTTCATCAACGAAATAATCAGTACTGTTCAATGCCTTAACCCATTCAAAGCCACCATATGGAAGTGAATTCATCATTGCCCAGACATAGAGGTTATTGACGTCATAGTACATGATATATTTGCTTTCTTCTTCCTTATTATAGTTTTCCATGTACTTGTTATTCGCCTTAGCATATCTGTTACAGCATTGGGAAATTCCTCCACGAATTCCCTTCTCGATAAACATAACCATATCGATGTCATCTAAAAGCTCCAATTTAATTTTTGTATATTTGAGCATACAGTCCCAAGAATATCCAGGAGTTGTAAAGTAATGATCAGGATCAAGTCCATATGTTTCTAAACAGTTATCTCTAAAGTTTTCGAAAATTTCAGCAAGTAGTAATACATCGACTTTTAAACAGTAAACGGAATAATCTCCCAGAGTTTTGATGTCATAAAATGAATTCCAAACATTTACAGCATGTTGATAATCTTCAGAACTTACATTAGATCCCATTAAAGTGCTGTAAAAATTTTCAATTGGTGGAAGTTGAGTATCTTCTAATTTTTCAAGTGAATCAATATACTCATAAGAAAATTTCCTTTCTGCGCAATAGCATGAATTGATAATCAGATAAATCAGCCAATTCTTTTTTTAAAATTTTTAAATAGTCATCAGGAAGATATGATGAGAGTTTATCCAATGATGAATTCATAAATCTTAGTGAATCGATGAATTTGAAATTTATAATTTTTTTATTGGAAACGTGAACAGTTTTTGTAAATGAAATATATTTTTCCTTTGTAAGAGGTATTAAATTTACATGTCCATCAATACCACAAGCTATTTCTTCAATCAAAAAATGTGCATCATACCCTGCAAGAAAAAAGTTGTAATTAAATATTTAAAAAATTTTAAAATTTTTTATAGGTTACCTGTCAAATTAGGTTACTCCTACATCTCCGACAGATTCAATACCAACTAAAAAATTTTTATTTTAAAGTAAAATTAGACTTTTTTTTTTTAATCCGACAGATGGCAGATGTATAAACATTTTTATAATTATCCGACATAAATGTCATTTGTAGTACTGAAATTTATAATTTATGAATGAATTTAATGCACATAATAAATTTTACACATTATATAATCAATGTTTTTATTTTCTTTTATAATAAATGATACAAAAAAACGAAATAGCTTTCACTACATAATTATGTTTATAAGCTTTTATATAATTTTTTTCTTGTTTATGCGAATTGGAGTAAAAGCATTCACCTTCGACATCTTTATATTAATACAATATTTGCTTATTTTACAAAACTTATTTTAACATCTTAAAAACAAACAATATTTTTTTTTTTTAAATGATTAAAAATAACTTCTACTGAAATTAAGAAGTTAAACATTATACATGCAATCTATTTTTTAATTTAAATAATAAAATTATTTAAAAAAAACATTAAATAAAAATTTGATTTTTTTATTTTTTTTGACAATTGGAGCAAAACCATTCACCTTTGAACTTTTTATCAATAATATCCCATAACAAGCTCCTCTATACCATTTAAGACATAAATCGCAGGAGATACTAAATGTTTCATATGAAATATTAACTTTACAATCAGGACAAAGCCATTTCACTGGCTTCTGGAGACCATTTGCTAAAATGTTTTTTAATTCAAGAAAAGCATCTTCTTCCATAAATGACTTGATTAATTCAATTTTATTTGAAGACTCAAATAGTAAATAATGAATATTTTTTTTCTTAATATCATTCAGTTTAATAATATACTTTTTCTCAATCACTTTTTTTACAACAGATTTTGTTAAAAAATAAGATAGAATAAAATTCTGTTTTAGAAAAACAGAAATAGATGGTATATCTGTATCAGTATCTTTAGCACAATTTGTTTTTATTTCAACTGCATCGACATTAATTATCTTTTCATGACTTACTTCTGGTACAATTGGAGTTGTTGTAGTTGATACAATTTTTCTAATTTTTGGAGTCAGTTCATGTTGGTTATCAACTTGAGATTTGATTTTTGGAGCTCTTTTATTTTTTTGACTGTCCTTATTTTTTACTGGTAATACAAAATCAGTAGATAAACTAATATCATTTTGTGTGTTATTCGATGTAGTATTTTCTTTTTTTGAAGTACGATGACTAGGATTACCAATTAAATAATCGGTTGATGATAGAATATTGGTTTTATGAACATAAGCTTTAACTGCATCGACATTAATAATCTTATTAGCATGACTTTCTTCTGGTACAATTGGAGTTGTTGTTGTTGATATAATTTTCCTAATTTTTGGAATCGGTTCATGTTTGTCAGGTTGAGATTTGCTTTTTTTAATATTTTGTTTTTTTGTCCTGCCCTTATTTTTTGCTGGTAATACTAAAACAGTGGATAAGCTTGTCTCGTTGTCTGTATTATTCGTTGAAATATTTTCTTTTGTTAAAGCACAATGACTAGAATTACTAATTAAATCATCGGTTGATGAATGTATATTATTTCTAAGTACAGAAGCATCTTCACTTAATTTTAAAACAGATTTAATATTTATTGAGTTAATCTTCTTATTAAAAATAACACTTTTAGCAGAATCTTCAACAACAACTATGTTCGCACAATCAGAATGAGCAGTAATATTATTAACAGCAATTTTTTTAAAATCAATACGTAAAGTATCTGATGTCATTTCAGAGGAAGGTATAATATTAGAATCAGTAACGATAGGACATTCTGCATTTTTATCTTGTTTTTCAATTTCATTATTTAAATCAGTAGTACTTTTATGAAAGAAAGTCTTGAAATGGCGTTGATTTTTTTTGTAATAATCCTTTGTCCATCTAGTAGCACATAATTTTGTATCAAAAGTATCTATTTTTAACAGTTTTCTAAGTTTTAATATGTGTCTGCATGGCAAACACATGGAAACAAAATCATTACACGTGCATGTATTAATAGTAACAGTCTTAGGGCAATTAGGACTATTGGCTACTGTCACAAAATTTTCTGAATCAACTTCAAACGTTTGAAAATGAACAAAACTTAACAAAGTAAACTGATGCTTGACGAAATTGTATGCGTAATCAGTCAAGTATTCATAGTAAATTTTTACCTCATTGGATACATTTTTTGAAAATAAGGCAATTGGTCGCCTATAATCTGTCTTCATAGAAGCTTTATAATCATAGGTTTGATTTCTATTTACCAAATAATCATTAAAATCTGTTACAAATTTGGTTAAAGGTAACTTTAAACCGATAGCTTTCTTAATGTCGTAATTTAAACGTTCAGTTCTATTGTTGGTTAAATTGTTGTAGTTACCCTTTTTCATATTGTACAATGTCCATTCATCTCGAATGGAGTGCCAATTTTTTTCAAAATAATCAATGACCTTTTGTGGGGCTGTTGAACGTAGTTCTTGGTACGTGGACAAATATTCTTTTTCACATGAACTATAAACTAATTTTTTGATAATATCTAAAAGTATTAATATATCATCTTTTGATAACGCCAAATCTCTATCCTGAAGGATTCGTTTGAAAATTAGGATGGTATGGAACATGCATATATACACTATACAACCTAATAATTCTTTATATAGTTTTCTTCCATTTATATCTTTATCTGCCATAACGCAAACAATTTTTTCATAAAATGGAAAGTGTTTTTTTATCATTGAGATCATCCATCTTGTGTTATCATCTGATTCTGTACGTAGTAAGCAAACTGCTACTATTTCAGTATAACCATTAGAATCAATTATACTGAACAAAATTAAAATTAAATTTGATAATAACACACCATATGTACCATCGACAAAAACAATTTCTGGCCATGCTTCAAAATTATCCTTCATGCTTTGCGAATAAAAAAATATGCCTTGGAGAACATTTTTCTTTTTATCTCCAATAAGCATCTCTTCATATTTATATTCTACAAAGAAGCCTAAATAAATATTTAATTATTAAATTCATTAAAACAATAAATACAAAAAAGTATACCCATGAAACATTTACCTTTCTCCTTAAATAAATTTGCTGCTGTTTTTAAATCATCTGAATAATTTTTAATCAGCATTAATTTATGACGCCGATTGGATATAATTTTGTCAATAGGTGCTAAGTTTTGTGGTTTTTTTTTCTCAGATCTGTTTTAATAAAAAAATTGCTGCACCCTGCCAAAATTTTCTCATCTAAATCTTTTTCTGCTTCCTCTGATAATTTATTTTCATCAGGATCACATATTTTGCTAATCTGCAAGTAATTTACAATAAATAAATAAATCAGTAGAAGTAAACAAATTTCAAATGTACCTCATCTGCAGGATGATCGTCGCAGTCGACAACATCAGTAACCTCGTAAAACTGACCACATTGGGATAACGATAATGAAATCACACCTGAACAATTTCTTTTTTTTGTCCTGCAAATAATCGTATAAATATAACTTTAATTTAAAAAAATAAAATGTTAAATTTTAATTGTCCAGGATTTTAATAATTATATTGAAGTTTTATAACATTTATATAATAAAAAAAGTAGCAAACAAATAAAAGTAAAAGAAAAATATTAACGTTAATCAAATATGAAATTGAAGGTTATGTTTATGTACACCAACACAAATAAAAGATGAACCGAGTAGAGCAGATGAAATATAAATTCAAGGCCACGGTTAAAATCATGCTTAACATATATAGATGTCGTTAGGCGTTAACGCAAATTTTTGAATTCTCAGAAAAATTATCGAATAATAAAAAAAAATGTTAACTTTATGATAAAAATATTGAAAGAACGTACGTCGTATTTTTTCCAGAAGTATTTTTGATTTGATGTTTTTTACCGTACTTGCATTCTAATTTACGATATCGATATTTAATGTTCATATCACTATTAACTCGTTTGCAATCTTTTAATTGATGCTTTCTTTGAGCATCTTGTTTTATGAAACCTTTTTCTTTTGCGAATTCAGTCACTTTTTCTTCACTAGAAAACTTTTTGTTTAAAAACTGCTTATTGGAAAGAGGATTATTAATGGATTTAGTCTCTTTAGCTTGCACTAACAACTTTTCATGACGTTTAGAGTAGTCATTGCGACTTTTAATAGTAAAATCGAGCAAATCCTCGTTCTCTGACTGATCATGATAAACTTCCTTATTTGCAGACATTTTTAAATATTAAATAGTTATGAATGTTTCAAAAAATAAAAAAAATGAATAAAAAGTCTAAACATTATATGAGAACACAATCCTTCCAGAAAATATTTTGTTTAAACCGCAGCGTGAATACAAGATCTTTGTGAGTGAATGCGATTGGTCCGATTGCATTTGCGATAAAACTTGCGCAGACGTCAAACAAAGACAAAAAAAATTTTTTTTCAAGAGTGTGTCATTTCGTGTTCTTAAAAGCCTACACACAGCTCCATGCTCACGGTTCATAGTCCATGATCACGCAGGCGTACAACTAGTTTTTTAGTATGTGTTAGTAATGTACTACATATACGTATTAGCAACACATATAAAAAATCATGGACTATGAACCGTGAGCATGGAGCTGTGTGTAGGCCTTAAATAATGCACATCAAAATTGAAATATAATGGTCTTATTGGTAAAATATAAGAGAGAATTTACTTCTTTACCGCCATTATTTAAATGACAATAATTATATCGACGAGACTACGCTCACCGGAATATCCACGATATCCACGTAGAATATCCACGATATCCACGATATCCACGATATCCACGGAAATATCTACGATATCCACTATATCCCAGTTATATTGTTTTTATTGGCGCACGGCCGGGGGGGCCTTTGGCCCCCCAGCCCCATTTGAGCTCTCTGGGTCATATTTGGACTATAAAAAAAAAATTCTTTTAGGTTTAGTGTGTAATATGTTAACTATTTTTATTTAGAAAAACAATAAATAAACAAGCATATAGGTATTATGAAAATTATTCATCATCATTTTCGATGTCGTCGTCGCTAGAGGAAATTATTGACATCGTTGTGACTTCAGAGTCTCCATAGAATGGATTATACGGGTGATTAAACGTAGTTAGGGTATGGACACTAAGATATAAACTTAGCCTGCAAAAAGTATAAAATAAAATATTAATTAAAAAAAATATATATGTATAATTAATACATAAATAATAATGACTGTACCATTCAATTTTTTTTATAAAGGTTATTTCAAGGTGCACCACGTATCTTATCAACGAGATTCCGGCAAAATAATCGTTTGCCCTATGTTTATCTAAAATAAACAATCCCAACTGTTGGCAATTTTGAAAATCATTTTGTTTTCGAGTTTCTGAAAAAAAATGAAATATTAAAATTAAATATATATATTTATTTTATTATATATTAAAAAAATTTGCACTTTTCCACTTACGGATATAAATTTGTTGGTATAGTTATACCAAAAACCAAATTGTCATCGCGATTGAATCGAACTAAAAAATTTAATTCATCTTTTAAATATTCAAAAGCTAAATTAGCATAAAGTTCCATAATTAAAAAATTCTTATATGGTTTCTTAATATCAAATGAAAATTAAAAACGTTCAATCGACCTTCAGGTCGCTCACAAAATAGAGGGCACGTGTTCTGCTAGGTCAGTTTCGGCAACTTATATACCATGACTTTTAGATCAACTAGAATATCCTGGTTTGAAAGCCAATCATATACTAGTAAATAACGAGTAAGAGAGAGACAAATTATCTAGTTGTAAACATGATTGGTTATAAAGAATCTAGTTAATCCGAAACACATAGTATAATAGAAGTGCATTAGTTGTGAATAAAGCCCGAAAAATAGAAGGGCACATGTTAAGTCAGGTCAGTACCGGTATACTGATAATAGATAATATACAATTTTTTTAAAGTAACAGTATACAACAATACTTTTATTACAACAAATAATTTTTTTTCTAAATTTTATATTGCATTCTGTCAAAATGACCCAATCAAAAGCAATAATTAGAAAAATAGCTTATTACATAAAACAAAAGAGTATAAAAAATTTTTTTGTCAACCCCCAATGTTTAGCAAACATCGAATAAAAATGAAATAAAATAAAATTTAAAGTGCACCAACCCCCCCCCTGACTCTCAATAAATCTATATAATATTCTACCTCAAAAAAGGGCATTTTTGGTGTATTGACTGTAAGCCTTTGAAATTTTGTAAACGGTAGTTTTTTGGGTTTCTGATGCATATTGGATTTCTGATAAAATTTAGCCAAAATATTTTCAATTTAATATTTTACTCAAATTTGTCTCAAAAAAGATTGAAATTCTGATTAAAAGCCTGTTTTTTAACTTTAAACATGCATTACTCGCTTGATTTTCATCGTAAAATAATATTTTTTTTTTTCGAAATTGATTAATTTATCCCTGGCAAAATTTCTTCCTTTATGAAAAAAAAAAAATTTTTATGTACCAGATTTTAAATTTTAGGTCAAAAGCCTATGAAAACTGTAAGTAGCTGATTGTGCCCCGATCCCAGGAGTAGGTGCAATCCTAGGGGTGTGGTATATACATCGTTGATTGTGCCCCGATCCCAGGGGTAGGTGCAATCCTAGGGGTGTGGTATATACATCGTTGATTGTGCCCCGATCCCAGGGGTAGGTGCCATCCTAGGGGTGTGGTATATACATCGTTGATTGTGCCCCGATCCCAGGGGTAGGTGCAATCCTAGGGGTGTGGTATATACATCGTTGATTGTGCCCCGATCCCAGGGGTAGGTGCCATCCTAGGGCTTTGGTATATACATCGTTGATTGTGCCCCGATCCCAGGGGTAGGTGCCATCCTAGGGGTGTGGTATATACATCGTTGATTGTGCCCCGATCCCAGGGGTAGGTGCGATCCTTGGGGTATGGTGTATACGTCCTTGATTGTGCCCCGATCTCAGGGGTAGGTGCAATTCTAGGGATTTGGTAAGAAAAGGATTATTATACTCGTGTTAAAACCATCCATTATACACCCATCATAACGTAAATTACTATATTTTTTATGAACATGGAATTACGTGGGATTTATTTTTCTGGACATGGGTCGTAAAATACTAATTTCTGGTCAGCGGCCCGAAAGCACGTATTTCCTGGTCACTGCCTGTTATGAGCCCATATCCAGAAAAGTAAAGAATGGCCCAAATCACACGTCAAGTAGTATTGGAGGCGAAGCTGAGGTTGGTAAACTGTGATTAATAGAGTCGCCGTAAATAAAGATTACTTGTAGTTGGGACCATTGCATTCTTTACTTTTCTGTGCACGAGCTGTAAATATACTATTAATTTTTCTAAAGATAAAGTTCAAATAAAGTGAAATTAGAAAACATACAATATTATACAAATAAATTATAAATGATTTATTTCAAATTATTGAGCGATATATAAGTATAATATGTAGTTATACTAATAATAAATGTTTTAGAAACGCGAATTCAATTTTAAATAAGAAATTGTTGAGTAAAAAATTAATTTAATAAAACGCTAGTCTTAATGAAAATATTTGATAAAAGAAGATTTTCGTATTTTAAGACCAGGTCTATTTACCCTAAAAATCGTACCCCCTCTACTTTTTTGGGGTAAGAATAAGAATTTAAGATATAAGAATTTTAAGAATTTATAAGAATTTATAATAATTTCCCCTCTTTTACTTTTCAATAACAAATGGAAAATTGTAAAAAAATTTAAAAAAAATGGAAATTTGAATAAAACAAAACAAATAAATAAAAAAGAAACAAATAATTTACGAAATAATAAATGATTATATTTCTAAAAATAAATTTATATTTATAAAAAATAAATAACTAAAAAATTTAAGATTTCAAAGGTTATCAGAGACTATAACAGCTGATTTTATTAGCAATAGAAAACATGACAAATTTGCACATATAAAAATTTTTAGCCATATGCGAAAGAATTCTTTCAGGGCTGTTAGTGATTACGAGATTTTCATAAATTATCTGAAATCTAGTAACTTAAGCAACTTCAGGCAAGTGCATAATAAAGCGCGCTAGAACCCAAAGCATAATAAATATCAGCGTTTTAATAATTAATAACGCGTTGAACGAAACTATTTATAATTTCAATTTTTTATGCAAAATAAATAATTAAAACCTGTTAAAATATAATTATCATGCACTTGCCTGAAGTTGGTTACGTTACTAGATTTTAGTAAAATTACTAGGATTTTATAAAATCTCGTAATCACTAACAGCCCTGAAACCATTCACAAAATTTATTTTCACTCATCATTTTTCTTGATATTAGAATCTTTTTTTATTTACTTAAAAACTCTTTTTCTTAATAACAGATATATTTCAAACAAAAATTCAGTTGTAATAAATGATTTTGAGACAATAACGGAAGTAATAGTGAAAGATTTTCATAAGTTTTTGCATGAATTGAATTTAAAAAAATAAATAATAAAACAAATAAAATATTAAATTTTTATGATAGTAAGATGTATATTGGTTTCTTTTTTAATTCATGGTGAATACATTTTCATGTGAAGTCGTATAATTCCATTTTAATATAATAGTAAATACTTACCTAGGAATTAAAATGTATCTTGAATGTAATGTTATATTATATTATAAAAAAAATTATTGAAATATATCAAATACTTAAGTCGTACTTAAGCAAATTGTAAGTAAATATTTTTATTTATTATTTGCAATAAATGCCCAAGTCTTTGCATAAGTTATAAACAGAAAGGAATTGCATAAAAATCTTTTAATTTTTAAGTGAATATTATGAACTAACTCTAGTATTCTTAATAATAATATTAAATGTCAATAGGTATGTTACATTTAATTATATTTTAATTTATCTAATATTTACAAGATAATTCATCATATTATTATTAAAAATATAAAATTAAATCCTATGAAAGTAAAGTGTAATTATTGCCCAGTAAATTTTTTGGCTAAAATTTCTTCTAAGGATTTGATCATTGATAAATTCTTTTACGTACTAAACACGTATATACTACTGTAATCGTTTTTTAAAATAATATGAATAAATGATCAATATTCAAATAAAACAACATTGCAAGCGATAATATAATGAATGGGCAAACTGCGCAAAGACGGCGCCGATCGTTGCGCTTCCGCACGGAGACAGGGCAAATCAAATGAATATTGGCAACATTGAATCTATCGGAGATATAATTCTAACGGTCAAATTATGAAAAACTACACTGTTAGTTCTGCTATCTTTATAGTTTTGGTTGCAGTCTGCATGTGCTGCCCCCCTATATTTTCCTAAATAAATAATAATAAATAAATAAAAAAATTGAAAAATTAAAAAATTAAAAAATTTAATTCTTTACCTGTTAAATGGTTATGATCAAAAACTTTTCTCCTAGCTGGATTATTTTCAAATTCACCTTCTTCACATATACGACATATTGTAGCTTTTCGATGTTTTTTCAACGTTTCATCACCCAAAGGTTCCATTTTTTTAAAGTAAGTATACATTTGATTCAATTCCTCAGCGATTTCTTTAAGCCTCTCAACGAATTTAGCAGGATTTTCACCCCTGACCCCTATAACTCTTGTAGACTGATTTAGTATCATCTACATTATTCTACAAATAATATGCAATGCTAAATGGCTCATGACGTTGAATAATATTTCCTTCGTTTGATTTTTTTAATACGCTTTCAAAGTCTGCATAGATAATGAAAGGATCTCTTTCTTTGTTTTTAAAATTCTTGAACTTTATGAATTTAAACTCATCCTTATCAAGTAATAAGACTTTACATTTATTAATATTGGAGCAATCTTCTTCGTGTTTCTTTAATTTTTGCTCTGATGTAAAATAATGTAAACAGCGATCACAAAAATGCTTTTTTCCATGTGCTTTTGAAAGGTATGCAGATAGCAATAAAGATAAATTTCGTATCCATACGTAATGATAGTTTATGCTTTCATTCACTTCTGGAAAGAAGTCATATTTTCTTCTTTTTGATAAAATTTGTTCTGTTTTGTTGCCAAAGTTTTCTTCCATTAATTCTTCATTTTCATCATAAAAATCATCATAGGTTTTATTATTCTTATAATATCGATCCTCATAACGATTTTGAATTAGCAGTAAATTTAGATGTCTTGGTTTTTTATTCGATGTTAAGTATGTAGTCACTAAAGTGTACTCATCTTTTTCCAATTCAAGTGAATAAAGATTAATGGAAATATTATTCTTTTTTTCAAAATCAGGAATCAAAATAGATTGAAAAGGATAATTCAAACTATCAAAATCAATATTCCTATATTCATCAAAATCTGGATATTCTACTGAATCTTCAAACTTTGTATATTCAGTTAGTCGATCTGAATTATGTACAGGACCAAATTTTTCATATACAAGTGCAGATAAAATTGCCCATTTAAAGCACATATTATCATTATTTTTAATATTTATACATGCATGTTTACTCTTTATTTTTTGCGGTAATTCTATGTATGATGAAGCATGTAAAGGATTATATTTCATAATAAATAAGATTAAAAAATTGATAGAAACTAAACTCCAACCAGAATCTGTCTGTTGGAATTCATGCATATCTTTAATCAAAGGTGCTTCAATGTTTTCTTTAAAGAATAAGTTTAAGTCGGTAGCAGCTGATTGCAATACTGCTTTGGTATTAAAGTATTTCATATCTTCATCATTATTTTTTACTAATTTATATGTTGCAGCTAGAACTGAGTAAGTTTTTAACATACCACCGTTTTCCTTCAAAACATTTGTAATAATTTCAATAAATAACTTTAATGCATCATTAAAAAAATGAAATATATCAATATGGTTCAAATTTTTAATCATACCAGATTTAATATAATCGCTAAATGCAGAATCTACTTCAATCCATTTAACTCTAATATTGTTATCAGAAATACCACTACCAACTTTAATAATTAATTTTTCTAAATCATCTTTTATACTTTTTAAATGAGGTAATGTATGATAACATTTTAGTTTTTGCGGCCCTGTTAAGGCTAGTTTACTTAAATTCTCAATGTATTCAATTTGGATATTTCAAGAAAAGCTTGAATTATTTCAGAATCAGTTGATTCTTTACATAAAGTATAATTTTTTTTCATTTCATCATGATTTTCTTGACATTTAATAATAATATTAACGTCTGCCATTATAATTTTATTTCCTAACTGTATACACAAATAGGATATGCTTCTAAACTGTATACACTGTCTAGATAAAGTAATAAAGCTGTTTACCTTGCCTTAAAGATTTTTTAAAAAAATTTTTATTTTTTTATTTTTTTTTTTAATTTTTTTTTTGCTTCTAAACTGTATACACTGTCTAGATAAAGTAATAAAGCTGTTTACACTGCCTTAAAGATTTTAAAAAAATTTTTTTATTTTTTTATTTTTTTATTTTTTTTTTCTTCTAAACTGTATACACTGTCTAGATAATTCTTTTTAATGTTAGCTTATTCGCTCTCAAAGAAAGAATGATTTCTCTCGCTGAGATTCACTCTATTTATACTTTTTGAGGTAGTACTCCCTTTCTTAAATATCCCCACTCCAACTATAATTCGCCACTTCAAATATATTTATTTCCCCCTCATCACTTACCCTCTCCACAATTGTACCGCGCAGTCAGCACACATGTGCGCGCGCCGCAAGTGAACACTCGCGTAGCAAGGGAGCACTCGCGCGCCCTCACGGTAGGAAATATGTATGCGCGCGCTGACACTAAAACTATAGCATATCACACGATGATGCGTGGAAAGTGACATGTCACTGTACGATATTTTACAAATGACTCGGCAACTAAATTAACATAATATTTATACTTACAATTTTAAAGAGGGAAAATGGGTAAAAATAAAAGGATAATATTTTTTTAATTTGGTTAAATTCATTTTTTAAATATAATTCATTTTTAAATTCATTTTTTTAAATTGAATTCTTTTTTAATTATATTCATTCTCAATTCTTATTATTAATATCACATTGCATTTGATAATTGTCGTGTTTAATCTCATGATTAATTTTTAGTCTTGATTATTGTTGTGTTTAATCTCATGATTAATTTTTAAATTTAATACATTTTTATCACATTTTTTAAAAAATACACACCAAACCTAAAAGAATTTTTTGTTACCCAAAAAAGAATGAATGTTTATTTAATTTTTTTAAAAGGAATTATTTTAAGTTTAATTCTTTTAAAACATATGATTTTCATTTTAATTCTTTTCGGAATTTATTTTGACAACAAAACCTCAAAAAGATTTTCTTTTAAAAAAATAACTTTCAAAAGGTTTAGTCGGAATTAAAATTGAAAGAAAATCATTTAGAAATTAATTTATTTATAACCAATTTAAAATAGGTTATAAACAACGAGTTTTTATTTGAATTATAATTATTGCTTAAATGCTAGCAAAAAAAGAAGTTTTGGATTTTAATTAATATAATTGTTATTAAAATAACGTATTTAGTGGACGTTGTGTTTCTAAAAAAAATTAATTAAAATAAAAAATCTTATGGCATTAACATTTGGAGATGTAGTTTTGGAAATATTAATACCCAGTTTGGTAAGCATATTACTTTTAGTTTAATTTTTTAAGCATATTACTTTTAATAGATGAATTTTTAAAGTTAAGAAATCATTTTGAATATTAAAAACTAAAAGTAGTATTCTTACCAAACTGGGTATTAATATTTCCAAAACTACATCTCCAAATGTTAATGCCATAAGATTTTTTATTTTAATTAATTTTTTTTAGAAACACAACGTCCACTAAATACGTTATTTTAATAACAATTATATTAATTACAATCCAAAACTTCTTTTTTTGCTAGCATTTAAGCAATAATTATAATTCAAATAAAAACTAAATTGGTTATAAATAAATTAATTTCTAAATGATTTTCTTTCAATTTTAATTCCGACTAAACCTTTTGAAAGTTATTTTTTTAAAAGAAATTCTTTTTGATGTTTTGTTGTCAAAATAAATTCCGAAAAGAATTAAAAAAGAAAAGAATGAAAATCATATGTTTTAAAAGAATTAAACTTAAAATAATTCCTTTTAAAAAAATTAAATAAATATTCATTCTTTTTTGGGTAACAAAAAATTCTTTTAGGTTTGGTGTGTATATTTCATTTTTAATTAAAATTTTTTATCCTTATTTATCAGTTATATAAAATATTTCATAATATTCTTTAACATTATTATTGTGATTAATCACATTTTTTTTTATATCTAATTAATATTAGATTATTTAAAATTTTAATAAAAGTTTTTAAATTAATGAATATTCTAAAATTAAAAGTTCCACTCACTTTTAAAAATTTCATTAGAATAATTAATTTCATCGTGATGAATTAAATAAGTAAGGGAACAAGGTGCAAACTTAGTTACTTTTTTAATTTGTATAAAAGAATTTGAATTACGCATATCGCATTTAAATTTTTTATAAAAATTATGTAAACTCTCATACAAACCTACTGTATGTATAGATTTGAGATTATAATGTGTGTCTATTGAAATGAGTTTAATGTCATCAAATTTTTTAAATTTTATAAAACGCTCTTTTTCAGCTTCTTCTTCTTTCTTAATATAATCAAAATTGCAAGTGTTACATCGACAATAATTCCCACACTCACTTAAATGAAATGTGAATTCAAGATGAAAAAGTTCAGCACTATCAGGAATTCCTCTGCATGCTTTCAAGTATATTTTATTTTCTTTAATCGAATTGGGTCTGTAAACTTTATATGTAGTATTTCCTTGTTGTGGAGGTATCTCCTTTTTCCTCATGTAAACAAGATGATTATATTCATTAGCGTAAAACATCTCCAAATTTTTATCATAATCATTGTCATCGTCATTATCATCATTATCATTAATCGATTTACTTGATACATTTTCATCTTTAATATTATAATCTTCAACATCACATTCATAATCTCCGTGATTGTTGATGCGTGGTGTTGGTAAATTTAAAAAATCAGGTAAGTTAGTAGATGAAAATGACTAAAAAAGAAAAATAAATTTTGTAAATATTGATAATTATATTACAGATTCTACATTTACCTTGAGTATAAAAGGATTTGAGTAGGATGAACTCATAGGTACTGCATTAATACATCCATCTACACCTGTATTCGAAAAATTCTAAAAAAAAAAAATAATTATTAATCATATAAAAAACTTATAACCGATTTGTGTAAGTCCCTAAACCTAAATTAGTCGAAGCCCCTAAACCTAAATTATTCAAAGTTCCTAAACCTAAATTAGTCCAAGTCCCTAAACCTGTATTATTCAAAGTCCATAAACCTAGATTTTTCAAAGTCCCTAAATCTAAATTATTCCAAGTCCTTAAACCTAAATTAGTCCAAGCCCCTAAACCTAAATTATTCAAAGTTCCTAAACCTAAATTATTCCAAGTCCCTAAATCTAAATTAGTCCAAGTCCCTAATCCTAAATTATTCAAAGTTCCGAAACCTAAATTATTTCAAGTCCCTAAATCTAATTTATTCCAAGTCCGTAAACTTAAATTAGTCGAAGCCCCTAAACCTAAATTATTCAAAGTTCCTAAACCTAAATTAGTCCAAGTCCCTAAACCTGTATTATTCAAAGTCCATAAACCTAGATTTTTCAAAGTCCCTAAATCTAAATTATTCCAAGTCCTTAAACCTAAATTAGTCCAAGCCCCTAAACCTAAATTATTCAAAGTCCCTAAATCTAATTTATTCCAAGTCCGTAAACTTAAATTAGTCCAAGCCCCTAAACCTAAATTATTCAAAGTTCCTAAACCTAAATTAGTTCAAGTCCCTAAACCTGTATTATTCAAAGTCCATAAACCTAGATTTTTCAAAGTCCATAAACCTAAATTATTCTAAGATTTATTTGACCCTCCCCTTAAATAGAATAAATTTGACCCCCTTAATTTTCAAGTTCTGAAGTACCCCCTACCTGTAAACATATTCCATATTAATACAAATCTTATGCAATGATACTTACATGTGATGGTGATGATGGTAACGAGAAACTATTTTCTCCATTTAATACATATTTACTAGTTTCTCCACCTGTATGTACATCCTCTGCTTCACCTTTAACTGTTTCCATTAATTACTAAAACAAAAATAATTATTAATAATATAAAATATAAAATATAGAAGATAATGCGATGATGATTACACATTCTGGTAATGGAGATTGTAACGAGAGATTATTTTTTCCATTTAATACATATTGATTAATTTCTACCCCTATATTTACATCTTCTCCTTCACCCTTAACTGTTTCCATTAATTCCTAGATCAAAAATAATTATTAATAATATAAAATATAAAATATATAAGATAATGCGATGATACTTACACATTCTGGTAATGGAGATTGTAACGAGAGATTATTTTTTCCATTTATTACTTAATTTCAACACCTGTATGTACATCTTCTACTGTTTCCATTATTACCCAAAAAGAAAAATAATTATTAATAATATAAAATATAAAATATACAAGTTAATGTGATGATGATGATACTTACACATTCTGATTGTAATTGTGAAATTCTCTCCTTTTCCTTCTCTTTTTTATTTAAATATAATAAAACATTCTTAAATTAAAATAATAATTAAATAAATAAAAAAATTAAATAATTACATAAAATTTTAAAATCTTACATTCATGTCCTTAGCAACAGTTTGTGGTGGAGTTTTTAATACATTGTATACTGATTTAGGCTAAATAAGAAAATTATTTTAATAGTATTTCAATAAAAAAAAGCTTTTTTTTCTCTTACCTGATTAATGTTAGTTAGCATAACACGTGGAGCCTTAATGAACTTGAATAAATCATTTACATTGATTCTAACCCTTTCACTCATTATAGAATTAATTTTTTTTTTACTTAAAATATTTTAATATTTTATTTTTTTTCCACTCAAAAAACTATTTTTATTTAAAAAAAAAATGTAATTAATATAAGTACAGTCAAGGAACTGATTCCCCACCTAACCGTGGAGATCAGAAGCCTAGATGGTACTACTGGTAGCGACGAAGTGAGGCAGGTGATAAAGGAGGCAACCAAGCTGCAGAACGATGACGACATAAAAGTCGCCATCTTCAAGGCTAAGGGTACTAAGGCGGATATGGCGGTCGTAGACCTACCAGAAGCCGCCGCACTAAAATTGACCAAAAAAGGCCGGCTAAATAATGGCTGGTCTAATTGGCAAGTGCGCTTAAGAGCCGAGGTTACACGGTGCTTTAAGTGTCTTGGTTTCGGCCACAACCAGTGGTCATGTAAGGGCATGGACCGAAAATTTGCGTGTTTTAAATGTGGCGTTCAAGGCCACAAGTCAGAAAATTGTCCTGTGGAAAAAGCAGAATGCTTCCTCTGCAGGGAAAGAGCTGACAAGGCCAAGACCGACCACCTTCCAGGATGCGGAGCATGTAAGTGTTATCGGGAGGCACTTACTGCAAGGAAGATAAAGTGTCATCGGTAATGTTCGGAGTCCTGCAAGGGAATATGAACAAAACCATTCTTGCTGACCTTTTGCTCGATCAGCTCGCAGGCGAGACAGACTCTAGCGTCGTCTTGCTATCCGAGCCGCTTCGCAATAGGAACCAGCAATTCTGGTTAACCGATGACACAGGCTGGTGCGCTATATGGCTACGAGGTCGTGCTCAGACGTCTATGTCACGACATGGAAAAGGCAATTGCCACGTCTGGGCAAAGTGCGGTGATACAACTTTCATTAGTTGTTATTTGTCACCGAATGACACTATTGGGGTGTTCACCGCAAAGCTGGCCTCATTGGAGGAAACGATAAGGGAAGTCTCTGGCAATATCATATTTGCTGGGGACTTAAATGCCAGGGCCGTGGAATGGGGAATGCCAACCACGAACCGTAGGGGAACGTTGATCCTAGAGATGGCTGCTAGAACTGATCTGGTGGTCATGAACTCTGGGAACAATCCAACCTACGTAAGGCCAGGCTTTGGCGAATCGATCCCTGATGTCACTTTTGCCTCGGCCGGGCTGGCAGGAAGAGTGGGTGGCTGGAGGGTGATGGATGGAGCCAATGGCAGCGATCATAATTACATCACCTTCAAAGTGCGTGATAGGGTTGCTAATCGGCCCCCGTACAAAAAGCGCCCACTAGGCTGGAATGTGTCAAAGATGGACGAGGACAGATTTGTGGATTATCTTCGCGAAGAGTTCTCGTCTATCCCAGCCTGGCATGGAGGACCGACCACCCCGCGAGAGGCAGAGACCCTTGTCAAGAGGGTAACTGCTCTTCTGAGGGGAGCCTGCGATGCCTCTATGCCGCGTAAACGGCCCTGGAAGGGTAAAAGAAGCGTGTACTGGTGGAATGAAGAAATTTCGGAGCTAAGACGGGTCTGTCACGGCGCACGCAGAAGACGGCAAAGAGCGCATGGCCGCCCAGAGCTGGCTACGCGCTCTGAAGAGTACAAGGAAGCCAAGCATAGGCTGGCGAAAGCTATCCGCCTCAGCAAGGCGCGCTGTCTTCGGTCCCTAAGAGATGATGTCAACAGCGACCCGTGGGGCCTGGGATATAAGGTTGTCATGGGCAAACTTAAGTCCGGATGTGACAACACGATGGATGAAGCAACGACCAAAAGAATAGTGGACGCTCTCTTCCCGGATCATCCAAACCAACAACACCCTGCTTTGGATGTCCCGAGGGAGCAAGTTCCGCTATTTATCGAGGCGGAGATGCTTCAGGCAATTAGGTCAATGAAAAATGGGAAAGCGCCAGGACCAGACGGAATACCCGCGGAAGCCCTTAAGGCGGCTGCAAAGGTAATCCCTGGTCTCCTGCTTGGCATGTTTAACGCGTGCCTCGTGGCAGGCGCCTTTCCAAGGGACTGGAAAGTGGCCCGTCTGGCTCTGATAAGCAAGGGAAAGGGTGAACCAGGATCTCCATCATCTTACAGACCATTGTGTATGTTAAATACCATTGGCAAGGTGATGGAGAGCATGGTCAGAGGAAGATTGCGGCAAGCAATTAGGGAAGCGGGTGACCTTAGCGACGACCAACACGGCTTTCGTGAGGGGCGTTCCACGATCGGTGCCATCGAGCAGGTCGTGAAGGTGGTTATGAGGGCCAGACAAGTGCGGCCGGATATCAAACCGGACGTCCTGCTTGTCACGTTGGATGTGAAAAACGCATTCAACTCGGCTAAGTGGGACGATATGTTGCACTCCCTCGAGCAGGTATTCAGAGTTCCGGATTATCTGAGAAATATACTCAGAGATTACCTCCGGGACCGATACCTGCGCTGGGACACGCTCGATGGCACAAGAGGTAAAGTATTAAGCGCAGGCATAGCGCAGGGTTCAGTTCTGGGTCCTGATCTGTGGAATGCCTTTTACGACGGCTTGCTAAAGATTGAGCTCCCGGATGGATGCTCCATGATCGGATACGCGGATGACGTTGCTCTAACCATAACAGCTCGAGAGCCAGAGGACCAGCAGAATACCTTGGATGAGGCCATGCGCCTTATCAATAGCTGGATGTCGGATCACGGACTAAGACTGGCAGTCCCGAAAACGGAGATTGTCCTTCTGACCCGGAGAAGGGTTGATACCATATTCGGCATCAGCTTTGATGACGGAGGTAATCCCCTTATGATCCAGACCAAACCATCGGTCAAATATTTGGGGGTCTTCTTGGATAACAAGTTGACCTACAATAGACAATTCCAGCAGGCCTGTGAAAAGGCTGGCCGGGTGACAAAGTCCCTCTCGTGGCTAATGACGAGCATCGGCGGTCCCAGATCTGAGAAGAGGAGGCTGTTGATGACGACAGTTAACTCCATCTTGCTCTACGGTGCAGAGGTGTGGGCGGACAATGTCCGCATAAAAAAGTACTGCAAGAAACTAAAGGCAGTACAGAGGCAGGGGGCACTTCGAATCGCTTGCTCGTACAAGACAGTATCTGAGCCAGCGATCCAGGTGGTGGCTCGGGTGATTCCCATCGACCTGCTTGCCTTGGAAAGGCAGGCGATCTATAACCGTGGGGAAGAAGAGCGCGACGTAGCTTCCGTTCGCGCTCGCTCCCGCACAATGGAATGTTGGCAGTACAGGTGGAATGGTGACCCGAGGGGACGTTGGACGCACCGCCTTATCATCGATTTGGAAAGCTGGATGAACCGTGATCATGGAGAGGTAGACTTCTACCTCACACAGTTCCTAACTGGTCACGGTTATTTCCGCGATATGCTTTTCAAGTGGAGCAAGGTGACATCTCCGGAATGCTTGCATTGCCCGGGCGAGCTGGATACCGCTGAGCACACCTTTTTTGGGTGTCCTCGCTTCGCTGAAGGGCGACCGCCCTTCGATGAATGGAGGCCGGAAGTAGTCGTCCCGGAAATGCTGCGCAGTGCCGCTAACTGGTACAGTGTGGCAGAGTACGTACGGGCGACACTGATTGGAAAAAAGGAGGAAGGTTTCCTCTCGTAGGAAAATCTCCTCCTTTATTAACAGGATATGGCGAAGAAATGCCTGGGCTGCATTGTTTCCGGACCGAAGTAATACCTAAACAGGGAGTCCCGGTCCGGATTCTATGATATTGTCATAAATGCAGGAGGGTGGGGAGTTTAGTGGGTATTGTAATTCCTCAATTGTGTATATCTGGGCAACCCCAGATACAAATTTGAGGTTGAGTCCCACATAACCATACAGTACGCGTGTATGGTATGCGTAAATGCATTCTCCTCGTCCTACGAAAAAGGCTTCTTCTTGAAGGGGCCCAAAAAAAAAAAAAAAAAAAAAAAAAAAAAAAAAATATATGTAATAAAATATATATATAAAAAATATGAGAAAAATAAATTTTAAAAAACACTAGAAAAACACAACATTTCATGAGAAGCCGTTGAGAGAAAAGAAAAAAAAGGAGCATGAACAGAGACTGCGCATACATACATAAAAAAAAAATAATATACAGAGGGCTCTCCTCACACGGCGGAAAATTAAATAAATTTTCAAAAAAAAAATAAATAGCGGAGCAACTCCCTACTATACCGACACACCCTCTGGGGTATACCATCCTCTTGGGGTAGGTCTCCTCCGAGGGAAGGTTCCTAGTGAGGGAGGTCTCTTCTGAGGGAAGTCTCCTATAGCTTAACTACTTAGTAATACCTCTCATATTAAAAAATAAAAAAAATAAATTTTGATAGTTAAAAATTTTATAATATATTTGAATTTTTTTTTAAATTACATTTTAATCGTATCCGTAAAAAAAATTATCAGTTATACATATTTTTTGAATTCTTCATTTTCAACAAGCACTACAATGTTTGTACAAATAAATTATAAATATAATCTATTAAGTTATCGTTGTCCAATTTTTCACTAAATTCAATCGATATCTATTATATTACTGACGGTGATTGTTTTTTTATAATTTTCAATATACGATAAATCATTTTTAATTCCTGTAATATTATCATTTAAAAACTGCTCTAATGGTTCAAACAATGAACTTAGCTCCTAATCTTTAGTTGCTATTAATTTTAAGATTTCAACGAAATTATTCAATTTTATATTATTACCAAGGTATATTTTTAATGTTCTATAAAATTATTATGGCATAAGCGAGAGCTATTTTAAAAATCTTAATTTCATTTACTGAAAAATCACATATACCATGGTAGATATAATTCACCACTTGTTTAGCAACTTCTAGATCAAAATTACGTATCATGATGTTTTTTTTTTTTTTTTTTTTAAGGGAAATATGTGAATCTTGCATCAGCCAAGAAGTGTTTGCGGGCCTTAAAGACCCGCAAATTTCCATGACCGCCCAGTTGTACAAAGTGTACAACTGGGAGACCACCGGCAACCGCGGTCGCCGGCTACGCCCCAGATTCTTACTGGATAAACACACTTTAAACCCCCCCGCGCTTGTTTGTCCCAAACCGGAACTCCCTTTTCAGGTATAACTTTAGTTTGGGACGCGCAGCCTAGGCAGCTGGCCGCTGCCTTCCCCCCTGCCTAGGGGCAGGAGAGCTCTCTACGATAGAAAGTCCTCCTCCTTCTTCTGCAACAAGGTGGTCCTTACGTACTCTGCTACTTTGTTCCAGTTTTCGGAAATCCGTAGCATTTCCGGGACCACCGTCTCCGGCCGCCAAATCGGGAAGGGCGGGCGCCCCCCCCCGAGTAGCGAACACATTCGAAGAATGTGTGCTCTACTGTATCATCCACGCCAGGACAGTGCAAGCACTCCTTTGTTGCAACCTTATGCCAATGCTTCAACATGACACGGAAGTACCCGTGTCCAGTTAAGAACTGGGTAAGGTAGAAATCCACCTCCCCATGCTGTCGTCCCATCCATGCCTGCAGGTCTGAGATCAGTCTGCGCGTCCACAGGGCATTTTTCTCTTGGTTCTTTTTCCATCGTTTTTTCCATGCTTTCATGGAGTTGAAGCGGGCGCGAGTGGAAGCCACTTCGCGCTCATCTACTCTCTCGTAGATGAATTTCCGCTCCAACGCTAGCAGGTCAATGGGTATCACCGAAGCAACAACCTGGATCGCCTCTAGAGATACCGTGTGGTATCCGCAGGCGATCCTCACTGCCGCCTGCCTCTGTACCGACGATATTTTTCGTCTGTACTTGGCAGTTTCTGTGGTCTTCGCCCAGACTTCTGATCCGTAGAGCAGGACAGAGTTGACGACTGACATCAGGAGCCTCCGCTTCCCTGGTTTGGTCCCCCAATGTTGGCCATGAGCCTTGACAGGGAGGATGCGGCCGACGCTGCCTTTTCACACGACCTCTGAAATTGCTCTCAGAAGGTCAGCTTGTTATCAAGCTGAACTCCCAGGTATTTCACCGATGTTCTGGTTCGGATCGTGTGAGGGTTTCCGCCGTCGTCGATAATTACATCGAAGTCGGTGGGAACTCTTCGACGAGTACGATCTCCGTTTTTGGGATCGCAAGCTGGAGCCCGTGATCGCCCATCCAGAGGTTGATCTGTCTCATGACTAGATTCAATCTCTCCTGGGTCACTTCCATGTCCCTGCCAGTTATGGTCAGGGCCACGTCGTCGGCGTACCCGATCAGGGAAACTCCTTCTGGGAGGTGGACGCGCAACAAGCCATCGTAAAAGGCGTTCCACAGGTCTGGTCCGAGAACCGAACCTTGCGCGATGCCTGCACTCAAAACCCTTTCACGCCTTCCATCGAGCGTGTCGTAGAGCAGTCTCCGGTCCCGCAGGTAATCCTTTAGTACGTAACCCAGATACCCAGAAGGACGTCCTTGCGAATTGCAGGCCGCTTTCCCCTCTCAGCCTCTACGGTATCCATGACACGCCGGATGGCGTCTATCGTGGAATGCCCTTCACGAAAACCATGCTGCTCCTCAGAGAGACCACTGCCCTCCTCGATTGCCCTTCTGAGCCTTGCCCGAAGCATGTTCTTCATCACCTTACCAATGGTATTTAACATACACAAAGGTCTGTAAGATGATGGAGAGTCCGGGGCTCCCCCCTTGCCCTTATTCAAGAGCATGAGACGTGCCACCTTTCACTGCTTTGGGAACACTCCAGCCACCAAACACGCATTGAACATGCTTAACAGGATACCAGGGATTACTTTGACCGCTCTTTTGAGCACTTCCGCTGGTATCCCGTCCGGCCCCGGCGCCTTGCCATTTTTCATGGCCTTTATGGCCTTGATCATCTCGCCTTCGCTGAACAGCGGCACTTCCTCCCTGGTTATCACCTCAACCGGGTTTTCCCGGATGGGCCTTTCAGGGAAGAGAGCACCGACGATCCGTTCAGTCGACGCCGCGTCCATCACGTTGTCGGACCCCCGGTTCAACTTGATATATAAATGTTTTTTTTTTAAGTTCATTATAATTTTTAAAATGAATTATAATTTTTAGGTAAAAGAGCAAAAAATTTTTTATACATATTTATTGTAAATATACAATTGGTCTTCTAAAATTAAACACAAACAGTTATTATGTCATCAATAAGAATTATTTGACTAGATTCTAAAGGACTATATAAAGTTTTATATGTTTTTACCAATTCTATTAAAGTTTCTATATGCATAAAAAATACATTATCATTATTATATACAGGGGGCATGTACCAGGATCTCCATCATCTTACAGACCATTGTGTATGTTAAATACCATTTGCAAGGTGATGGAGAGCATGGTCAGAGGAAGATTGCGGCTTCTTAGGGAAGCGGGTGACCTTAGCGACGATCAACACGGTTTTCGTGAGGGAGCGTTCCACGATCGGTGCCATCAAGCAGGTCGTGAAGGTGGTTATGAGGGCCAGACAAGTGCGGCTGGATATTAAACCGGACGTCCTGCTTGTCACGTTGGATGTGAAAAACGCATTCAACTCGGCTAAGTGGGACGATATGTTGCACTCCCTCGAGCAGGCATTCAGAGTTCCGGATTATCTGAGAAATATACTCAGCGATTACCTCCGGGACCGATACCTGCGCTGGGACACGCTCGATGGCACAAGAGGTAAAGTATTAAGCGCAAGCATAGTGCAGGGTTCAGTTCTGGGCCCTGATCTGTAGAATGCCTTTTACGATGGCTTGCTAAAGATTGAGCTTCCGGATGGATGCTCCATGATCGGATACGCGGATGATGTTGCTCTAACCATAACAGCTCGAGAGACAGAGGACCAGTAGAATACCATAGATGAGGCTATGCGCCTTATCAATAGCTGGATGTCGGATCACGGACTCAGACTGGCAGTTTTGAAAAAGGAGATTGTCCTTCTGACCCGGAGAAGGGTTGATACCACATTCGGCGTCAGCTTTTATGACGGAGGTAATCCCCTTATGATCCAGACCAAACCATCGGTCAAATATTTGGGGGTCTTCTTAGATAACAAGTTGACCTACAATAGACAATTCCAGCAGGCCTGTGAAAAGGCTGGTCGGGTGACAAAGTCCCTCTCGTGGCTGATGACGAACATCGGCGGTCCCAGATCAGAGAAGAGGAGGCTGTTGATGACGACAGTCAACTCCATTTTGCTCTACGGTGCAGAGGTTTGGGCGGACAATGTCCGCATTTAAAAGTATTGCAAGAAACTAAAGGCAGTACAGAGGCAGGGGGCAGTTCGAATCGCTTGCTCGTACAAGACAGTATCAGAGCCAGCGATCCAGGTGGTGGCTCGGGTGATTCCCATCGATCTGCTTGCCTTGGAAAGGCAGGCGATCTATAACCGTGAGGAAGAAGAGCGCGACGTAGCTTTTGTTCGCGCTTGCTCCCACACAATGGAATGCTGGCAGTATAGGTGGAATGGTGACCCGAGGGGACGTTGGACGCACCGCCTTATCATCGATTTGGTAAGCTGAATGAACCGTGATCACGGGGAGGTAGACTTCTACCTCACACAGTTCCTAACTGGTCATGGTTATTTCTGCGATATGCTTTTCAAGTGGCGCAAGGTGACATCTCCGGAATGCTTGCATTGCCCGGGCAAGCTGGATATCACTGAGCACACCTTTTTTGGGTGTCCTCGCTTCGCTGAAGGGTGAAAGCCCTTCGATGAATGGAGGTCGAAAGGAGTCGTCCCGGAAATGCTGCGCAGTACTGCTAACTGGTACAGTGTGGCAGAGTACGTACGGGCAACACTGATTAAAAAAAAGGAGGAAGGTTTCCTCTCGTAGGAAAATCTCCTCCTTTATTGACAGGGTATGGCGAAGAAATGCCTTGGCTGCATTGTTTCCGGACCGAAGTAATACCTAAACAGGGAGTCCCGGTCCGGATTCTATGATATTGTCATAAATGCAGGAGGGTGGGGAGTTTAGTGGGTATTGTAATTCCTCCTTTTGAGATTGAGTCCCACATAACCATACAGTACGCGGTACGTGGTATGCGTAAATGCATTCTCCTCGTCCTACCAAAAAGGCCCCTTCTTGAAGGGGCCCAAAAAAAAAAAAAAAAATTATATACAGGAGGCATTGAAAAATGGTTTGAGTTTATTTTAAGGCACGCTTTCATTTTTTGGAAAAAAAAGGTGGCTTTTTAAAATGCGTGCATTTTTTTTACTTTATTAAATATCAAAAAAAAATTTTTTTACACGATTATACAAGAGTTAAACTAACATTTTATTAATATTTTATTATTATTTTTTTTTTTGCATTTATCAGTCTAGATATATAGCGCGCCAAAGTTGAGGTAGTTTTTTGCGGCTTGCACGATATCTCAACTCCAGGTTGCCTAAGACAAAAAAACCAAAAAAGGTTGTTTTTAGAATTGGTTTGCCAAGGGTTTAAACCGACAAAAAAAAATTTTTTTGAAAAAAAAAAATGCCAGTGAAATAAAAAAAATACCCTGCCAACTAGCTGGCACTAAGGTTCCTCAAACAATGAGCCAATTATAAGCATGCAATCATACATACATTTATATTAATTTTTAAGTTTTTTTTATTGATCAAAAATTTTGAAACAAATTTTCAAAAAATTAATTATCAGATCCGAGATATCAAGTAAAAACCATATTTTCAAATATAAGTTTTTTCATGGAAATAAATGAAATATTACATCCAAAATGAAAAAAAAAAAAGTTTTCGATTTTCGAAAAAATTTTTGGAAAAAAAAATTAGGTCTTAATTTGATAATGGTTGTAAAATATAACTGGTTACAATATTTTCAGATATTAGTACTTTAATGGAATTAGATTAGGCATTTCAATTAAAAAATAGTATATATTGTAACTAGTTACTATAGTAGGCTGACACGCTCTGTCTTTCGTTTTTTTTATCTTCTATCTCAACCATGCCTCTTTCAGCGTTCTATAGTATCGCGTTACAATCGATACTTTTTGTAACAACATCTTCATCTGTATCGCATTTACGACAAATATCTAGAAATTTATTTGATACTTTTGTTTATTTTATACTTGGCACAAAAATAACGATAACGATGACTAATAAATTAAATACTTAAAAAACTAAAAAATTTATTTGATATACTTTTATTTTTAACTAATAAGTATAATATTTACAAAAACAAAAAAATTTATTTGATTCTCTTATTTTTAAAAGAAATTTAGTTGTAACCCGATTTTAAAATTAATCATTGTATTTAAAAATTTATTTGATACTTTTATTTTTGAAAGAAATTTTTTTTATATTGTTATCGCATCCATAATTCTTTCTCTCTTTAACTCATGCGCTGAAGGACTATAAAATAATGTGTCTAAAGATTTTTTTTTACTTCAATAAAAGACCACTATTTCATTAACATAAACTCGTCGATATGCTATACAAAGGAAGATAGTATTACAAAAAAAAATATTGTAGTTATTTTAGTTTTTTTGTTTTTTTAATTTTGAGAAAACAAATTTTGAAAGAATTCGGTTTCAGATCCAAAAAATTACTATAAGTGAACTTTCTAAAACTAGTACTCTCAAAGAAATAAATTAGGTACTACGTCCAAAAAGAAAAAAAAAATTAGTGTTTTTTTGTAATTTTTTGTGAAAAAAATTTTGGAAAAATAATTTAAAAAAAAATTAATTATCAGATTCGAGACATCGAATAAAAATCGTACTTTCAAATATAAGTACTTTCATGGAAATAAATTAGGTATTACAACCAAATTAAAAAAAAAAAAAAAATAGTTTACAAATCGAAATTTGACCTATCACAATATAAAACTTAACTTTACTAAATATTACCAACAATCTTCACTAACTTCTTTTAACTGCTCCAATTAATTTTCAGGTATAGGTATTAGGAATTAGGAATTGGGAGTCGAGTTAGAATTTAATCGTTAGGCAATAATTTAAGTAATTATTATTATTATTATTATTAAATCACAGTAGTCTATTTGACTAGATGAGAGTGAGAAAAAAAAAAATATTGCAGTTTTTTTTATTTCTCTTTTTTTTTTAATTTTGACAAAAAAAATTTTGAAAAAATTAAGTATCAGTTCAAAAAAATTACTATAAAAAAAGTTCTTAAAACTAGTAATTCCATGGAAATAAATTAGGTACTACGTCCAAAAAGAAAAAAAAAAATTGGTATTTTTTGTATTATTTTGTGAAAAAAAGTTTAGGAAAAAAATTTTCAAAAAATTAAGTATCCGATTTGAGATATCATGTGATAACCATACTTTCAAATACAAGTAATTTCATGTAAATAAATGAGGTATTACATCCAAATTAAAAAAAAAAAAAAAAAGTTTGAAATTTTTTGATAAAAAAATGTTTGAAAAAAAAAATTAGGTCTTAATTCGATAATTTGAAATTTAACTAGTTACAATATTTTCAGATATTAGTACTTTCATAGAATTAAATAATGTATTACGCTAAAAAAAAAAAATTGCAATTTTTTTTATTTTTCTTTTTTTTTAATTTTGACAAAAAGAATTTTGAAAAAATTAAGTATCAGATCCAAAAAATTACAATAAACAATATTTCTAAAACTAGTACTTCCGTGGAAATAAATTAGGTACTACGTCCAAAAAGAAAAACAAAATTGGTATTTTTTGTATTTTTTTGTGAAAAAAATTTTAGGAAAAAAATTTTCAGAAAATTAAGTATCCGATTAGAGATATCATGTGAAAACCATACTTTCAAATACAAGTACTTTCATGGAAATAAATGAGGTATTACATCCAAATTAAAAAAAAAAAAAAGGAATTTGTGATTTTTTGATAAAAAAAATGTTTGGAAAAAAAAATTAGGTCTTAATTCGATAATGGTTTTGAAATATCACTAGTTACAACATTTTCAGATATTAGTACTTTCATAGAATTAAATGAGGTATTACACCAAAAAAAAAAAAAAATATTGCAGTTTTTTTTATTTTTCTTTTTTTTTAATTTTGAGAAAAAAAATTTTAAAAAAATTAAGTATCAGATCCAAAAAATTACAATAAACAAGGTTCTTAAAACTAGTACTTCCATGGAAATAAATTAGGTAATACGTCCAAAAAGAAAAAAAAATTGGTATGTTTTGTATTTTTTTGTGAAAAAAAATTTAAGAAAAAAAATTTTCAGAAAATTAAGTATCCGATTCGAGATATCATGTGAAAACCATACTTTCAAATATAAGTACTTTCATGGAAATAAATGAGGTGTTACATCCAAATTAAAAAAAAAAGGGGGGGGGTTTGAGATTTTTTGATAAAAAAATGTTTGAAAAAAAAATTAGGTCTTAATTCGATAATGGTTTTGAAATATCACTAGTTACAATATTTTCAGATATTAGTTATTAAAATAAAAATTATGTGTAATCGATATACTTCTGCAATAAAAAAAACGATAAGAATCTCAAAAAGAGTTATAGATTAAATTGTATTTAACAACCAACACTACCCTTTCCGTGATTTACAATAAAAGTTGAAATATCTCTACTTCGTAAATATTTACTTTGTCACATACTATATAATTATTATTTTATTTTTTTACCTTCATTTTATTTTTCTATTTTTTTACAACGTACTGCAAGTCAGTTGCAAATCATGCTTTTAAAAAATAAAACATAAAAAATCATTTTTATTTGTATTACATTTTTTAAGAAATATGGAAGTTGGGAATGGTACAAGTTTAAATACTCTTAACAGACGTTTTGACATAAGTGATTATTAAAAATTAAATTTTTCATTTTTTAAATGTTGATACAGAAAGTGAACGTGACAGAGCAATGGTATCAGTTAAACAAGAAACAATAACAATTAAAAAAATTAAATCTGACCTCTATGGTAATTTAGTACTAATTTATCATTCAAGTAAATTATTTGGTTTATTACCTGTTAAATTTCATAAAGATGAAACTGGTAGATATATTGGAAGGGTCGATTTGAAACAAGTTGTTTACGGGTATGTATAATTTGAACATTTTAAAAATGAAGATCCATGAATAGTTAAGTTGATGAAATCTCGCGTTTATAATTTAGTTTTAGTTTTACCTTAATCTTGTAAAATTTAAAACTATTTTGATTTTTCAAAAAATTTCTAATAAAACCACCCGGGCTTAAAATATTTAAACTTGGATTCTTATCATAAATGTAACATTTCATAAAATCTTGTATATTTAAAAAGTTGTAGAAACATAATAGCCTGGGTTATTCATTAGGTTTTTTGATTTCGCTCAAATTTTATAGTGGTTATTGGGCATTAAAAATTTTCTCCCTTCTAAGATTAATAATTCAAACTAGATTAAAATTGACTCCGAGGGAAAATGGGAACGTTAATGAAAATAATCAGTATAAATAGGTCGTTTTAGAGGTAAAAGCTAAATTTTTTTCTTATTACACCCAAAAAGGTATTAATTTATTAATATTAGTATATGTTTACCTTTTGGAAATAAAAATTAATAATTACAGATCGCGTATAACTTCGCATTTCAGGTTTATAGTTGTAATAGGATGTTTAGGGGCACAAATATTTGGTCTTCACAAAGATTTAAGAAATGGTTGGAAAAATAGTGCAAGATTACATTCTCAAACATCGATAACAGTAACATGCAGTGATGTTGGTGCTGTTATGGGCGTTGTTGCAACTTCAGTTCTTAATTCTCCAAGATGTTGGAGACATGTTCAATTAGCTTTAAATAATCTTATCGAAGTAAATAAATTGAAATTAATATTAAATTATAGGCATTGTTCCAAAAGCTCCTAAATGATGATTATAATTAGAACAATGCTGAAATTTCTGATTTTTGTAAATGGAATTAGAAATAAGAAAAATTTATTATATTTTTGACTTTTTTTTTAACCAGCGCTGGATAGTTTATATTGAAAAATAGAAAAAAAATTTTTCTCGGCAGAAGGAAGAATGTGATGTGAAGCCTCATTATACAAATTTTAAGTTCCAATTTATTATACAGGGTGAGTTATTATAACGGATAATAAAATAACGAAAAATATTTCATATAAATGTTGTTAGGGTTGGAAGGGGCCATCTGATGGGGGGCATTAGATTTAGGTATAGTGTTCCATCGGGCCTAGCAGGACCCAATTTAGGAATTTTAAATAAAAAGTGTACTTTTTTATTTCAAATTCAGATTCTGCAAAAAATTTTAAGTCGAGCTACTACTTTGGCTAAAAAAAAATACAAGGCCTATTTTTGAGACCTAAAAAACCTTTTTATAGTGCTCCAAATGAAAAAAAAGAATGTTTTTGGTTGGCACTACCAATTTTATTTTAAGTTTGTTGTTGTGGAAGACTATTAGTGATTATTTGAGATTTGGGGTATTACAAACCTATTGAATTGTGCATCTACTTTTAGTATTGCTCATAAATAAAGTTCCCAAAAGGTCCATTTAGGTTTGCAAGATCCAAAATCTCAAATAATCACTAATAGTCTTTTATTACAACATTTTTAGAATAGAAATGGTACTAATTACCAAAAATATCTTTTTTGTACATTTCGAGTTTTACAAAAAGCCAAATTGGGCCCATTAAAGTTTGTAAGTCCCAAAATCTCAAATAATCTTCAAAAGTCTTCTTCCACAACAAACATGCAATCCAAATTTTAATAACTACCAAAAACATCTTTTTTTTATTTGGAGCCTTTGGTCCCTTGTTTGAAAAATAGTTATTTTGGGTCTAAAAAATGGGCATTGTATTTTTTTTTTAGCAAAAATCGTATCTGGACCTAAAATTCTCTGCAGAATCTGAATTTGAAATAAAAAAGTACACTTTTTGTATAAAATTCCTAAATTGGGTCCTGCCCGATGGGTCCCTAAGACCCAAATCTAATACCCAATACGCTTCATTTACTTCGGAAAACTCAAGTAATACCATCTTAATTCATCTATTACGATGGCATTATAATTAAATTAAAATCTAAATAAATCACCATTTTGGAACATGGAACAATGACCTATTTTTTATTTAAATAAAATTTAATAAAACTTATTTTTGAAGGTCGATGAAAAACTCTGTATGAAATCATCAAAAAATCTCCGTAAAATATCATTATTTTTAGTATTATTTATATTTATAAATTTAGCAGTATTATCAATAGCTGATTGTACATTATGGAGTATGCAGTCAATTGCTAAAAAAACAGATACTGATAGTGAAAAAGGGACAATGAATTATAGTCCAATGTATATTATGTATTTTATTTTAATGACATTTGAAATTCAATATGCACTTGTTATATTAAATATTGGAGAACGTTTTATAAAACTTAATACAAGTATTGGAAATTTAACACATCCAGAAATAACATCCGAATATTTTCGTAAACATACAGAACTTGGTAATTTTATTTATTTTTTTACAACAATACTTAAGTTTTATATATTTTAATAAAATTATTTTTTAAGTTGCTGATCCACAACAACTTAATAATTCATCATTAAACACTAATGCAGTTTTGGTTAAAAGAGCGGAATTATCTGAAATCATGGAGAATCCTGAGGGTACGACAAAAAAATCATTATTAATTGTATATTTTTTTACTATACAGTTTTTTAACTTATTGAATTATTTAGGATCTACAGGAGCAACAGAAGCAATCGATCAAATTATTTTGCTTCATGGATTACTAAGTGACAGCGTTATTTCTATTAATAAAGCTTTTGGAGCTCCACTGCTTTTTGCAATAATGAGTTGTTTGCTTCATTTAGTAATAAATGCTTATTTTCTTTATAACGCTGATAGTAGACAAAGTTGGTATGTTACTTTGCTTCAAATTTTTTGGATAATATTTCATACGTTTAGATTATTTTTACTCGTTCAACCATGTTATGATGTAGCAGTAAAAGTAAGTAATTTAAATTCTATAAAATTTTGATACTCAAATTGAAGTATTTATAAATTTCTATATCGTAACAGTCCAAAATTACGGGAACATTAGTAAGTCAAGCTTCAGCTGCTATATGGGATCCAGAGGCAAAAAAACAATTGGAAATATTTTCATTGCAATTGCTACACAGACCAGTGGAATTTACTGCTTGTGGTTTCTTTTTTTTGGACAGAGGTTTAATTACATCGGTAAGTTTAAATAACAAAAATTTTAACAGGTGAAAATAAAATTTTTTAATCACAGATTGTAGGTACAGTAAGTACTTATCTGGTGATTCTTTTACAATTCCAAACCGCAGATGAAACTACTAAGAGCACATCGGAATTATTTAAAAATGTTTCGATTTTAAAAAATGTCACATCATTCAAATTTTAAAGATATAATGTAAAATCTGTATTTAAAAATCTATAAATTTTTTATATGTAATAGTGATCATTTATTTTTCATTTTTTCATGATAAAAAGATTACATATTAATTGTTATAGATTTTGTACTTTTAAAATAAATTTTTTTCAATTTTATTCTGCAGCTTTGCATGATTAACCACTCTTTATTTACTTATTGGAACCTAAAAACTGCAAGGTCAGAGAAAAAATTATTTTTGTGATATTTCATTTTCAAGTATTTATAGGGAGGAATCCTGGGAAATAGAAAATTAAGGGAGGGGGGTCAGATGTGTCTACCAGGTTGACGTTTGACTATAATTAAAATAGTAAATTTACGGCTCCTGTCCAGAAAAGTAAAGAATGGCCCAAATCGCATGTAAAAAAAAATAATAAATAATAAATAATAAACTGCGATTTGGGTCATTCTTTATTTATGGACAAGGGTCGTATAAAATTTTTCTGTGGCAGTAGCAAGAAACTTCGATTTCAAAAAAAATTTTGTTATTTGTTTTCATTGTATAAAAACATAATTTATATCCCTCCAAGGTTCGAAGCAAGGGTAAAATAGCCATTCCTTCTTCTTAAAGTTCAGAAAAAATACAAACACGAGGTTTTTGAGAAACGAAGTTAATGCTGTGAATTTAAAGAGAACCCTGAATATTAGGGGAAATTCTGCACCAGAATGTTATCTAAAAAACCTTTTACCGATTTTTTTATACATAAAAAATAATAAGTTTCTCATTGAAATTTTTCCCCCAGCTGTCATTAATGGCATAGGGTGGGGGGGGGGGGTAAAAATGCGTTTTTTTCCTCATCTAAAAAAAAATTAATATATCTGGTTTCTTAGTACCAAAATAAGTCAGCAAAAGTCTTAAAAAATTCTTCTTTGATAGTTTTTTTACATACAAAAGTCAAAAATTAATTTTCTTCCTAGTGGGTCGAAAACACTTTTTTCGACCCGCAACAAGATCGAAAAAAAGGCGTTTTCTCCCCACTGGGAAAGAAAAATTTCGTTTTGTCCATGGAACAAAAAAAGAATAACCCATTAATTAACGTGCGATCTGGGCCATTGTTTTTTTTGCTCCCTTGGTTAAAAATGTACTATTTTTCCACTTACAGGCAATTTCAATGATTCGAAATAGTACATTTTTAACCGATGGTAAACTGCGATCTGGGGTATTTTTTTTTTGTTCCCATGGACAAAACGAAATTTTTCTTTCTCAGAGGGGTGAAAACGCGTTTTTTTCGATTTCGTTGCGGGGCGAAAAAAGTGTTTTCGGCCCGCTAGGAAGAAAAATACTTTATTATTTATATGTAATTAATTCATTGCAATAAAATTATTTTTACTCTATTTTAACCAAACTATTTAAAAAAATTTTATTGTAAAAACGTTGGAAATTTCAGCTACATTTTTTAATAGCATTTTTTGTCGATTTTAGATTATATTTAATGGCTTAAAATTTAGGTTACAGTTAAATATCATGAAATACAAGTAAAATACAATATATTTAAGTCTTTTGTAAATTTTCTGCCATCTAAAAGACTTCCGGTTTACTGAAAAAATTTTTAAATCCACTTATTTCTTTTAAAAATTAAAGATTATGTCGAATTGAGATAAGTGAAATGCCCCTGTAAATGTATTTGTAGATTTAAATGTTATTTTATTTGTCCAAAAACAAAATCTGATAGACAATTATAACAATGTAACATTATAGCATAATATAGATACTAACAATATAAAAAATTATTAATAATTTGTATGTGCAATAGTAATATAAAAGTTAACAGCATAATAATACCAGTAGTAAGAACAGTAGTACAAGCGATAGCATTCAATAATTAGAACTTATAGTCAATAATAGCAAGTAATAAATAAATAACATAGTATATTAATATATAGCAACTCAAAGTTATATAACATTTAAGATAACGTCATCAATAGCATAATTCTAGCCTATGTCACAATTCTGTATATTAAACGCACTTAAAGACCGAGCTGCCATATGTATGACGACCAGCCTAAGGCTGGTTCCACACGGAGCGCTTTAAACTCACAGTTAGCACTAACTCTGTAGTTATTTTATATATATGTGTATAATACTCAATGTATTTTAAACACAGGTTTGAGATAACTTCTAAGTAAGTTGATCCGTCTGGAATCAGCCTTAAGGTTTTCAAATGAGCAATTAAGGCTGCCTTGAAGAAATTTAATGAAGGAAGGAACCTTATTTTAGAAGGGAGTGAATTCCAGCTTTTTGTACCTTGTTTTTGAAAGGAGGAATTCCCATGCCATTTTTCAAGATCAGGCATATCCAATTGGGTTTTATCATGAAAAAAATTTTAAAATTCTATTTGGTTGGTTTTGTAGCTGACTTTAAAATATTTGATACGTATTTTTTTATTTTTAATTTAAACAAAGTTTAACCCGAGAAATAATAGATTTAATTTTTGAATTAGCTAAGTGACGTCAGAAATTTATACAGAGTTATATGGAGCGTTTTTAGCAATATGGCGTCGCTACCACCCACTACCAGTTTTTAACGTTTTGAAATCGCTATATCTTCGTTAAAAATCATTTTTATTAAAAATGAAAAAATACGTATCGAATATTTTTTTGAATATTTTTAGAATATCCAAAAACCTGAATACCGTGAAAAAGCCCAATTCACGAGTTAGTAGATCACCTATAGTTGTTTCTTTAGGGACGTATTTAACAAAAATATGAGTCAAATATTCAGGTCTATGTAAGCAAAGAATTTTGTACATTTTTATCAATGTAAAATACATTCTACGCATGTAACAAGTTAACCATCCTAGTCTTTCTCTATATGGTGTGATATGATTGTCCCTACGAACCCCAAAAATATACCTCAAACAAGAGTTACTCAGCCTCTGAATTCGGATCTCCAAATTCTGTCTTCGGATTTCCAAACTAGCCTTTTTTTTGACAACAAAATTTGGTCACCATAGTCCATTTGTTCATTTACCCCACTCCTCTCTCTAAGCGGTCAAAAAACCCATTTCGCAGTCTTTATTTTTAGTTCGAATTATTCCAAAATATAAATTCAGTGTAAATTTAAAATTATTAAAGTAGAAAAAAAAAATTAAATTGAATAAAACTAAACGGATACGTTCATATATACTATTACTACCCTACTATAACAACCCTATTAAAAAATAATATTTTAATTAATTCACTCTAATGTATGTTAATGTACATTATAAATAATTTATGCAGTCTATGAAGCTCATAAATCTGTCAAATACTTTCTAAAAAAAAAAGTGTTAATAAAATAATCAATTTCAATACAAAATCAAAGTTTATTATATTATTACTTTATAATGTAATAAATAATATATAACAAACTTTTTTACTATAAACTAAATTTTTATATAAATATTAAATTATAAACTTTAAATGCAATATTTCATATTTAAAGCTGACTATATAAAACCCATCATGAAAATTTCGTTACATGTCGAAATAAATTGTAATTTAATGTGATAGGTTAAAATATTTTTACGTGCATTAATTTTAATTTAAATATTAATGAAATCACTAAATATTTTGCTAAAAACAATTTTTATACAAAAAAAATTTTTTTTTAGGGTAAAAAATACTTAAATTTCTGAAGGATTCTTTAAAGATTTTTTTTTTAATTTACCCTAAAGCATGTTTACGTCATTGAAGTTAAGTATACTTCTGATACTTTAACTTCAACTCTGATAAAATTTAAGGATTTTTCAAAAATAAGGATCTTTGTTATATTTTTATTTTACTGTTGTTTTGATAGTTCAAATAAAAAAAAACTTGCTTTAATTGATACTTCTGTAGCTTCTTTTTTGTTTTTAGTACAATAACAATAAAAATGTACTTTCTGTTTTAAGGATTTTAATACTTTTATCATAAAAATTTTTTCAACTTATTATTATTTTGCAAGTGTGTAGGCATTGAACTTTTGTGAGTTTAAAAAAGTAGTTGTATTTTTGAATAATAAAATTAAATATTTATTTTAGTCTTAAATTTCAAAAAAAATGCAAAAATTTAAAAATCTACGTCATTAAAAAAAAAAATAATCGAACTCAAAAATAAATTACTTTGCCCTTAAATAAATAACAAAGGTTTTGAATAAATAAAGTAACAAACGAATTATCGAGGACGTAAGTACTAAAAAATCGACCTTTTTTTCGGTCTTCGAACCGTGTTATACATAAATTTTTTATCTTTCTCAAGTTTATCAAAATTTCATAAGAGTAAAAAATAAGTTTTGTAATACAACCCACATCCAAATATTTTTTTTTTTTTCTTAAAAGTTTTAATAGTATAGTAGGAGTAGTAGTAACAGAACATGCAATAAGGGAGGGTTTTTTTATTTTATAAGTAAAAAAGAGCGCTGGTTTAGCTGGGATTCAGTCTGCATTGCGCATTGAATGTATGCTGAACAGAAAAATTTTTATTATTCATAGAGGGGATGATGTAACCGAAAGTTTTGCTCTAATACACTCGTGTCGGAACCGTTGTTTAAGGGTAGTTCTACATTTATTTAGACCCTTTAAAAATCTAAGACTTTAATTAATTAAATAATTAAAAAATTATATATTTTTTTTAAATTTTAGTTTTTTAATGTTTAGAAATAAAACGCACAATTTTTAATAAAAATTTTTAAATTTAAATTTTATTTATTTTTTTTTAATGTTTAGTAATTTTAATTAATTAAAAAAATAATAATTATTTATAAAAAGTGATATTTTTATCTACACCGGTATTTAATTAAGGTAAGTTTCTTCATTAATTAAAAAAATTAAATTAAAAATTTTCAAAAAAATCTTACATAATTTTAAAAAACACTAAAAATGAAATAAGCGACACGAACATAACGTATTATAACGAAGTTACGTGTGCGCGGTTATAGGTTAGGTTTTAAATATTATACACAAATATAGGGTAATGATCCTCCGTAACCTTATTTACTTTATTATTGACATTAAAACTACTGTTTTATTGTATAGGCATTTTTGTATATGAAATTTTAATTAAATATTTCATTTTATTGCTTTGTTTGTTTTTAATTTAAATTAATGGTTATATGTATATATATTTTTTTTTAGGTTATGTTTATTATTTGTTTACGTTAATGTGTTTTGATTATATATTTTAATTAATTTAAATTATTTGATTATATTATTTATATTTAATTAATAAATTAATTATAAATTAAGTTACATAACCTAAAAACGTTTATTTAAAATTAACAGTTACATAAAAAAGAAATCTTAAAAAAAATTCAAAAAATTTATTTTATTATATTTACATAATCAGAACAATAGTTTGACCCCTCTAGAAATATAAAAAGAAAAAAAAAAAATTAAAAAATCGATAAAAATATAATTTGTAATTCAAGTAACGAATTAAATATCTATTATTTAAATAAATATACACCTACACTTATTTAAATATAAAAAATGAATTTTATTATATACGTTAGAAAATAATCTTTTGTCTTTTTTTAATAAAAAAAACTGTCTTCAAAAAATAAAGTACTATATTTTAGACAAACAAATTAAAATATATTGTTACAAAAAAATAATATATATAAAAAATGAGGACATAAGAAACACAGTACATAAAGAAAAATTGACTTTTTTTATTCGTATACAAATATTTTATGAAAAAACATTTTTTCTAAGAAATCTGAATATTAATGAAATAAGAAAAAAAAAATAAATTAATAAAAAAATATAGGTATACATAAAAAGTAATAATAATAATAATAAAATGCAAGTACATATTCGCATCGATTGTTCCCTGTTTTTGTGTTATATAGATTGAATAGGTCGTCGTCAAGGCGAGGTACACGCTCTCTTTAGTGTGAGCAGCTGAGAAAATTTATTATTATTTTATAACTTTGAGCTTTTTTTTTTTTTTGGAAATTTTTTTTATTTTATATGATATTCGAGTACTCTGAAATTCTTGTTATACAAGATATTTAGTAAAATAATAGAAATTTAAATGGATAAATTTAATTCGTTGTTATAGTTTAGTGTACACTAAAAAAAATTTTAGTTTTTTGCGATTGTAATTCAGTTTGTGTACTGAATATTAAGGAAAGTAAAATTTTTTTTTTGTAAAATGATTCTTTTGCTTAAGAATGGAATCTTAGTATGATTATCGATTCCCTAGGGTAAAAATCTCCCGGTAAGGGTGAAATTGGACCGCCGGAATAAAATTTTGTTACCGCGGGTTAAAATGCATTTTAATTTATTTTTATTCGAAAAAAAAAATTTTCGTTTAAGCTTTAATTTTTTTGCTCTAAAAACCTAACCTTTAAAAATAAATCAGGCCTCAAAAAAGTCTTTGTTATTTAAGAATTTTTATTCAGTTTACTCAACTAAAATTATTTTGTAAATTTACAAAATTTTGTTGTAAATTCACCTAAATTTCCATATTTTCGAGCGTATTTTATAACAATTTTACAAAATTTTTTTTTCCTGTTTTTAAAATTAAAAAAAAAATTTATTCCCAAGTTTATCAAAATTGTCGTATTTTAGCAGAAAAGTTTCATCCCAAGTGAATTTCCACTGTTTTCCACGCCTGTAAATTCGTGTGTAAAAATCAAAAATTTTAAATTGCAAGCGGAAATCTACTCCTGGCCGACGGTAGTTCGTTTATGGCAAGCAGAAAATAGTTTTTGTAAAAAATTGTTAAAACCTATTAGTTAATTTTCGAAATGTTTAGTAAATTCGTAAATTTATAAACCACTATTACTGGA
>JAKSXM010000058.1:0-252170 GCA_022575985.1 Anagrus nilaparvatae | reverse complement strand
AGAGTGCACCTCCGTGCAGACGTGAGGCGCTGCTACAAGTGTCTGGGTTATGGACATAGCCAATATGTCTGCAAAGGCCCAGACAGAAGTAAGGCGTGTTTAAAGTGTGGTGAAGATGGCCATAAGAGGATAGAGTGCAGCAAGGATAAGCCTGAGTGCTTCCTCTTTAAAACCAGAAAGGATAAGTGCTCCACGGAGCTTTATCCTGGAGAGGTAAACTGTCCCAGTTATCAGGAGGCTCTGGCTGTGGCGAGAAGCAGGTTTCATCGAAAATGTTCAAGGTTCTCCAAGGGAACATGTGACACGCACCATTGGTAAGGTTTTGGAGAGCTTGCTCCGGGCAAGGCTCAGAAGGGCAATCGAGGAGGGCGGTGGTCTCTCTGAGGAGCAGCATGGTTTTCGAGAAGGGCATTCCACGATAGACGCCATTCGGCATGTCGTGGATACCGTAGAGGCTGAGAGGGAAAAGCGGCCTGCAATTCGCAAGGACGTCCTTCTAGTAACGCTGGACGTCAAAAACGCTTTCAACTCGGCCAGGTGGGATGACATGATCAGAACCAATTTTATTAATAATCCAACAATATTTAAAATAAAGAATATCTAAGATTAATACGGTCTACTAGGCTATACAGCAAGATTAAATGTCATAAATAGTTTAACTAAATTTAAAATTATTTTTTTCAAAATTTGGTTCCATTTTCATAAAACCAATAGAATTAGTTGAAATTGTTTATAAACCAAGTTTACAAATAATATAAAATTATTTTAAATAGAGAAAATCTCAAATTAATACGGCTTACCAAGTGATAGAGCTTAATAAAAATGATAGAAATAGTTTAATAGATTTTTAAAATTTTTGCTATTTTAGTAGTAAGATTCCACTTTCATAAAACCATTTGAATTGGTTAAAATTATTTATAAACCAAGTTTATTAATAATGCAACAATACTTAAAATAAAGATAATCTAAAATTAAAATGGTTTACCAGGCTTTCCAGCAAGAAAAAATGTCATAAATAGTATAACTAAGTTTTAAAATTATTTTTTTTAAAATTTGGTTCCATTTTCATAAAACCAATAGAATTAGTTGAAATTCTTTATAAAACAAGTTTACAAATAATATAAAAATATTTTAAATAGAGAAAATCTCAAATTAATACGGTCCATTAAGTGATAGAGCTTAATAAAAATTATATAAATAGTTAAAGAGAGTTTTAAAATTTTTGCTATTTTAGTAGTAAGATTCCACTTTCATAAAATCATTTGAATTGGTTAAAATTATTTTTAAACCAAGTTTATAAATAATGCAACAATACTTAAAATAAAGAATATCTAAAATTAAAATGGTTTACCAGGCTTTACAGCAAGAAAAAATGTCATAAATATTTTGACTAAGTTTTAAAATTATTATTTTTTTTTGAAATTTGGTTCCACTTTCATAAAACCATTTGAATTGGTTAAAATTATTTATAAACCAAGTTTACTAATTATGAAATAATATTTAAAATAAAGAATATCTAAAATTAAAACGGTTTACCAGGCTATACAGCAAGAAAAAATGTCATAAATAGTTTAACTAAGTTTTAAAATTATTATTTTAAAAATTTGGTTCCATTTTCATAAAATTAATAGAATTAGTTGAAATTGTTTATAAACCAAGTTTACTAATAATATAAAGATATATAAAATCTCAAATTAATACGGCCCACCAAGTGATAGAGCTTAAGAAAAATTATATAAATAGTTTAATAGACTTTGAAGTCAGTCACGGGCCCTGAGTCGAATGTTCGTGACTTGATATCGACACTAAAACTCGAAATTTGAGATTTGTATGGGGTCACGAAAGAACAGGAGATTCAGGCAGCTCTTGCCAAGGCCATAGGTGTCGAAAATGGAGACCTATTCGAGGTGTCCATTTTCAAAACCAAAGGCACAAAAAGCCAGATGGCCGTGGTGGACCTTCTTGAGGCCGACGCTCTACGCCTGGCCAAAAAGGGCAAAATCCAGATCGGTTGGACATCGAGCTGAGTGCGCCTCCGTGCAGACGTGAGGCGCTGCTACAAGTGTCTGGGTTATGGACATAGCCAATATGTCTGCAAAGGCCCAGACAGAAGTAAGGCGTGTTTAAAGTGTGGTGAAGATGGCCATAAGAGGATAGAGTGCAGCAAGGATAAGCCTGAGTGCTTCCTCTGTAAAACCAGAAAGGATACGTGCTCCACGGAGCTTTATCCTGGAGAGGTAAACTGCCCCAGTTATCGGGAGGCTCTGGCTGTGGCGAGAAGCAGGTGTTATCGAAAATGTTCAAGGTTCTCCAAGGGAACATGTGACACGCACCATTAGTAAGGTTTTGGAGAGCTTGCTCCGGGCAAGGCTCAGAAGGGCAATCGAGGAGGGCGGTGGTCTCTCTGAGGAGCAGCATCCTTTTCGTGAAGGGCATTCCACGATAGACGCCATTCGGCATGTCGTAGATACCGTAGAGGTTGAGAGGGAAAAGCGGCCTGCAATTCACAAAAACTTCCTTCTAGTAACGCTGGACGTCAAAAACGCTTTCAACTCGGCCAGGTGGGATGACATGATCAGAACCAATTTTATTAATAATCCAACAATACTTAAAATAAAGAATATCTAAAATTAAAATGGTTTACCAGGCTTTACAGCAAGAAAAAATGTCATAAATAGTTTGACTAAGTTTTAAAATTATTATTTTTTTAGAAATTTGGTTCCACTTTCATAAAACCATTTAAATTGGTTAAAATTATTTATAAACCAAGTTTACTAATTATGAAATAATATTTAAAATAAAGAATATCTAAAATTAATACGGTCTATTAGGCTATACAGCAAGAAAAAATATCATAAATAGTTTAACTAAGTTTTAAAATTATTATTTTAAAATTTGGTTCCATTTTCATAAAACCAATAGAATTAGTTGAGATTCTTTATAAACCAAGTTTACTAATAATATAATAATATTTTAAATAGAGAAAATCTCAAATTAATACGCTCCAACAAGTGATAGAGCTTAATAAAAATTATATAAATAGTTAAAGAGAGTTTTTAAATTTTTGCTATTTTAGTAGTAGGGTTCCACTTTCATATAACAATATGAATTGGTTAAAATTATTTATAAACCAAGTTTACTAATAATGCAACAATATTTAAAATAAAGAATATCTAAAATTAAAACGGTTTACCAGGCTATACAGCAAGAAAAAATGTCATAAATAGTTTAACTAAGTTTTAAAATTATTATTTTAAAAATTTGGTTCCATTTTCATAAAATTAATAGAATTAGTTGAAATTGTTTATAAACCAAGTTTACTAATAATATAAAGATATATAAAATCTCAAATTAATACGGCCCACCAAGTGATAGAGCTTAATAAAAATTATATAAATAGTTTAATAGAGTTTTAAAATTTTTGCTATTTTAGTAGTAAGATTCCACTTTCATAAAACCATTTGAACCGGTTAAAATTATTTATAAACCAAGTTTATTAATAATGCAACAATACTTAAAATAAAGAATATCTAAAATTAAAATGGTTTACCAGGCTATACAGCAAGAAAAAATGTCATAAATAGTTTAACTAAGTTTTAAAATTATTATTTTAAAAATTTGGTTCCATTTTCATAAAATTAATAGAATTAGTTGAAATTGTTTATAAACCAAGTTTATTAATAATATAAAGATATATAAAATCTCAAATTAATACGGCCCACCAAGTGATAGAGCTTAAGAAAAATTATATAAATAGTTTAATAGACTTTGAAGTCAGTCACGGGCCCTGAGTCGAATGTTCGTGACTTGATCCGGACACTAAAACTCGAAATTTGAGATTTGGATGGGGTCACGAAAGAACAGGAGATTCAGGCAGCTCTTGCCAAGGCCATAGGTGTCGAAAATGGAGACCTATTCGAGGTGTCCATTTTAAAAACCAAAGGCACAAAAAGCCAGATGGCCGTGGTGGACCTTCTTGAGGCCGACGCTCTACGCCTGGCCAAAAAGGGCAAAATCCAGATTGGTTGGACATCGAGTTGAGTGCGCCTCCGTGCAGACGTGAGGCGCTGCTACAAGTGTCTGGGTTATGGACATAGCCAATATGTCTGCAAAGGCCCAGACAGAAGTAAGGCGTGTTTAAAGTGTGGTGAAGATGGCCATAAGAGGATAGAGTGCAGCAAGGATAAGCCTGAGTGCTTCCTCTGTAAAACCAGAAAGGATACGTGCTCCACGGAGCTTTATCCTGGAGAGGTAAACTGCCCCAGTTATCGGGAGGCTCTGGCTGTGGCGAGAAGCAGGTGTTATCGAAAATGTTCAAGGTTCTCCAAGGGAACATGTGACACGCACCATTAGTAAGGTTTTGGAGAGCTTGCTCCGGGCAAGGCTCAGAAGGGCAATCGAGGAGGGCGGTGGTCTCTCTGAGGAGCAGCATGGTTTTCGTGAAGGGCATTCCACGATAGACGCCATTCGGCATGTCGTAGATACCGTAGAGGTTGAGAGGGAAAAGCGGCCTGCAATTCGCAAAAACTTCCTTCTAGTAACGCTGGACGTCAAAAACCCTTTCAACTCGGCCAGGTGGGATGACATGATCAGAACCAATTTTATTAATAATCCAACAATATTTAAAATAAAGAATATCTCAAATTAATACGGTCTACTAGGCTATACAGCAAGAAAAAATATCATAAATAGTTTAACTAAATTTAAAATTATTTTTTTTAAAATTTGGTTCCATTTTCATAAAACCAATAGAATTAGTTGAAATTGTTTATAAACAAAGTTTACTAATAATATAAAAATATATAAAATCTCAAATTAATACGGCCCACCAAGTGATAGAGCTTAAGAAAAATTATATAAATAGTTTAATAGAGTTTGAAGTCAGTCACGGGCCCTGAGTTGAATGTTCGTGACTTGATACCGACACTAAAACTCAAAATTTGAGATTTGGATGGGGTCACGAAAGAACAGGAGATTCAGGCAGCTCTTGCCAAGGCCATAGGTGTCGAAAATGGAGACCTATTCGAGGTGTCCATTTTCAAAACCAAAGGCACAAAAAGCCAGATGGCCGTGGTGGACCTTCTTGAGGCCGACGCTCTACGCCTGGCCAAAAAGGGCAAAATCCAGATTGGTTGGACATCGAGTTGAGTGCGCCTCCGTGCAGATGTGAGGCGCTGCTACAAGTGTCTGGGTTATGGACATAGCCAATATGTCTGCAAAGGCCCAGACAGAAGTAAGGCGTGTTTAAAGTGTGGTGAAGATGGCCATAAGAGGATAGAGTGCAGCAAGGATAAGCCTGAGTGCTTCCTCTGTAAAACCAGAAAGGATAAGTGCTCCACGGAGCTTAACTGCCCCAGTTATCGGGAGGCTCTGGCTGTGGCTAGAAACAGGTGTCATCGAAAATGTTCAAGGTTCTCCAAGGGAACATGCGACACGCACCATTGGTAAGGTTTTGGAGAGCTTGCTCCGGGCAAGGCTCAGAAGGGCAATCGAGGAGGGCGGTGGTCTCTCTGAGGAGCAGCATGGTTTTCGTGAAGGCCATTCCACGATAGAGGCCATTCGGCATGTCGTGGATACCGTAGAGGCTAAGAGGGAAAAGCGGCCTGCAATTCGCAAGGACGTCCTTCTAGTAACGCTGGACGTCAAAAACGCTTTCAACTCGGCCAGGTAGGATGACATGATCAGAACGAATTTTATTAATAATCCAACAATATTTAAAATAAAGAATATCTCAGATTAATACGGTCTACTAGGCTATACAGCAAGATTAAATGTCATAAATAGTTTAACTAAGTTTTAAAATTATTTTTTTAATAATTTGGTTCCATTTTCATAAAATCAATAGAATTAGTTCAAATTGTTTATAAACCAAGTTTACAAATAATATAAAAATATTTTAAATAGAGAAAATCTCAAATTAATACGAACCACCAAGTGATAGAGCTTAATAAAAATTATATAAATAGTTTAATAGAGTTTTAAAATTTTTGCTATTTTAGTAGTAAGATTCCACTTTCATTAAACCATTTGAATTGGTTAAAATTATTTATAAACCAAGTTCATTAATAATGCAACAATACTTAAAATAAAGAATATCTAAAATTAAAATGGTTTACCAGGCTTTACAGCAAGAAAAAATGTCATAAATAGTATAACTAGGTTTTAAAATTATTATTTTTTTAGAAATTTGGTTCCACTTTCATAAAACCATTTGAATTGGTTAAAATTATTTATAAACCAAGTTTACTAATAATGCAACAATATTTAAAATAAAGAATATCTAAAATTAATACGGTCTACTAGGCTATACAGCAAGAAAAAATATCATAAATAGTTTAACTAAGTTTTAAAATTATTATTTTAAAAATTTGGTTGCATTTTCATAAAATTAATAGAATTAGTTGAAATTGTTTATAAACCAAGTTTACTAATAATATAAAGATATATAAAATCTCAAATTAATACGGCCCACCAAGTGATAGAGCTTAAGAAAAATTATATAAATAGTTTAATAGACTTTGAAGTCAGTCACGGGCCCTGAGTCGAATGTTCGTGACTTGATCCCGACACTAAAACTCGAAATTTGAGATTTGTATGGGGTCACGAAAGAACAGGAGATTCAGGCAGCTCTTGCCAAGGCCATAGGTTTCGAAAATGGAGACCTATTCGAGGTGTCCATTTTCAAAACCAAAGGCACAAAAAGCCAGATGGCCGTGGTGGACCTTCTTGAGGCCGACGCTCTACGCCTGGCCAAAAAGGGCAAAATCCAGATCGGTTGGACATCGAGTTGAGTGCGCCTCCGTGCAGACGTGAGGCGCTGCTACAAGTGTCTGGGTTATGGACATAGCCAATATGTCTGCAAAGGCCCAGACAGAAGTAAGGCGTGTTTAAAGTGTGGTGAAGATGGCCATAAGAGGATAGAGTGCAGCAAGGATAAGCCTGAGTGCTTCCTCTGTAAAACCAGAAAGGATACGTGCTCCACGGAGCTTTATCCTGGAGAGGTAAACTGCCCCAGTTATCGGGAGGCTCTGGCTGTGGCGAGAAGCAGGTGTTATCGAAAATGTTCAAGGTTCTCCAAGGGAACATGTGACACGCACCATTAGTAAGGTTTTGGAGAGCTTGCTCCGGGCAAGGCTCAGAAGGGCAATCGAGGAGGGCGGTGGTCTCTCTGAGGAGCAGCTTGCTTTTCGTGAAGGGCATTCCACGATAGACGCCATTCGGCATGTCGTAGATACCGTAGAGGTTGAGAGGGAAAAGCGGCCTGCAATTCGCAAAAACTTCCTTCTAGTAACGCTGGACGTCAAAAACGCTTTCAACTCGGCCAGGTGGGATGACATGATCAGAACCAATTTTATTAATAATCCAACAATATTTAAAATAAAGAATATCTAAGATTAATACGGTCTACTAGGATATACAGCAAGAAAAAATGTCATAAATAGTTTAACTAAGTTTTAAAATTATTTTTTTAATAATTTGGTTCCATTTTCATAAAATCAATAGAATTAGTTCAAATTGTTTATAAACCAAGTTTACAAATAATATAAAAATATTTTAAATAGAGAAAATCTCAAATTAATACGAACCACCAAGTGATAGAGCTTAATAAAAATTATATAAATAGTTTAATAGAGTTTTAAAATTTTTGCTATTTTAGTAGTAAGATTCCACTTTCATTAAACCATTTGAATTGGTTAAAATTATTTATAAACCAAGTTCATTAATAATGCAACAATACTTAAAATAAAGAATATCTAAAATTAAAATGGTTTACCAGGCTTTACAGCAAGAAAAAATGTCATAAATAGTATAACTAGGTTTTAAAATTATTATTTTTTTAGAAATTTGGTTCCACTTTCATAAAACCATTTGAATTGGTTAAAATTATTTATAAACCAAGTTTACTAATTATGAAATAATATTTAAAATAAAGAATATCTAAAATTAATACGGTCTACTAGGCTATACAGCAAGAAAAAATATCATAAATAGTTTAACTAAGTTTTAAAATTATTATTTTAAAAATTTGGTTCCATTTTCATAAAACCAATAGAATTAGTTGAAATTGTTTATAAACAAAGTTTACTAATAATATAAAAATATATAAAATCTCAAATTAATACGGCCCACCAAGTGATAGAGCTTAAGAAAAATTATATAAATAGTTTAATAGAGTTTGAAGTCAGTCACGGGCCCTGAGTTGAATGTTCGTGACTTGATACCGACACTAAAACTCAAAATTTGAGATTTGGATGGGGTCACGAAAGAACAGGAGATTCAGGCAGCTCTTGCCAAGGCCATAGGTGTCGAAAATGGAGACCTATTCGAGGTGTCCATTTTCAAAACCAAAGGCACAAAAAGCCAGATGGCCGTGGTGGACCTTCTTGAGGCCGACGCTCTACGCCTGGCCAAAAAGGGCAAAATCCAGATTGGTTGGACATCGAGTTGAGTGCGCCTCCGTGCAGACGTGAGGCGCTGCTACAAGTGTCTGGGTTATGGACATAGCCAATATGTCTGCAAAGGCCCAGACAGAAGTAAGGCGTGTTTAAAGTGTGGTGAAGATGGCCATAAGAGGATAGAGTGCAGCAAGGATAAGCCTGAGTGCTTCCCATGTAAAACCAGAAAGGATAAGTGCTCCACGGAGCTTAACTGCCCCAGTTATCGGGAGGCTCTGGCTGTGGCTAGAAACAGGTGTCATCGAAAATGTTCAAGGTTCTCCAAGGGAACATGCGACACGCACCATTGGTAAGGTTTTGGAGAGCTTGCTCCGGGCAAGGCTCAGAAGGGCAATCGAGGAGGGCGGTGGTCTCTCTGAGGAGCAGCATGGTTTTCGTGAAGGCCATTCCACGATAGACGCCATTCGGCATGTCGTGGATACCGTAGAGGCTAAGAGGGAAAAGCGGCCTGCAATTCGCAAGGACGTCCTTCTAGTAACGCTGGACGTCAAAAACGCTTTCAACTCGGCCAGGTAGGATGACATGATCAGAACGAATTTTATTAATAATCCAACAATATTTAAAATAAAGGATATCTCAGATTAATACGGTCTACTAGGCTATACAGCAAGATTAAATGTCATAAATAGTTTAACTAAATTTAAAATTATTTTTTTTAAAATTTGGTTCTATTTTCATAAAACCAATAGAATTAGTTGAAATTGTTTATAAACCAAGTTTACAAATAATATAAAAATATTTTAAATCGAGAAAATCTCAAATTAATACGGCCCACCAAGTGATAGAGCTTAATAAAAATTATATAAATAGTTTAATAGAGTTTTAAAATTTTTGCTATTTTAGTAGTAAGATTCCACTTTCATAAAACCATTTGAATTGGTTAAAATTATTTATAAACCAAGTTTATTAATAATGCAACAATACTTAAAATAAAGAATATCTAAAATTAAAATGGTTTACCAGGCTATACAGCAAGAAAAAATGTCATAAATAGTTTAACTAAGTTTTAAAATTATTATTTTTTTAGAAATTTGGTTCCACTTTCATAAAACCATTTGAATTGGTTAAAATTATTTATAAACCAAGTTTACTAATTATGAAATAATATTTAAAATAAAGAATATCTAAGATTAATACGGTCTACTAGTCTATACAGCAAGAAAAAATATCATAAATAGTTTAACTAAGTTTTAACCTTATTATTTTAAAAATTTGGTTCTATTTTCATAAAACCAATAGAATAAGTTGAAATTATTTATAAACCAAGTTTACTAATAATATAAAAATATTTAAAATAGAGAAAATCTTAAATTAATACGGCCCACAAAGTGATAGAGCTTAATAAAAATTATATAAATAGTTAAAGAGAGTTTTTAAATTTTTGCTATTTTAGTAGTAGGGTTCCACTTTCATATAACAATATGAATTGGTTAAAATTATTTATAAACCAAGTTTACTAATAATGCAACAATATTTAAAATAAAGAATATCTAAAATTAAAACGGTTTACCAGGCTATACAGCAAGAAAAAATGTCATAAATAGTTTAACTAAGTTTTAAAATTATTATTTTAAAAATTTGGTTCCATTTTCATAAAATTAATAGAATTAGTTGAAATTGTTTATAAACCAAGTTTACTAATAATATAAAGATATATAAAATCTCAAATTAATACGGCCCACCAAGTGATAGAGCTTAAGAAAAATTATATAAATAGTTTAATAGAATTTGAAGTCAGTCACGAGCCCTGAGTCGAATGTTCGTGACTTGATCCCGACACTAAAACTCGAAATTTGAAATTTGTATGGGTTCACGAAAGAACAGGAGATTCAGGCAGCTCTTGCCAAGGCCATAGGTGTCGAAAATGGAGACCTATTCGAGGTGTCCATTTTCAAAACCAAAGGCACAAAAATCCAGATGGCCGTGGTGGACCTTCTTGAGGCCGACGCTCTACGCCTGGCCAAAAAGGGCAAAATCCAGATCGGTTGGACATCGAGTTGAGTGCGCCTCCGTGCAGACGTGAGGCGCTGCTACAAGTGTCTGGGTTATGGACATAGCCAATATGTCTGCAAAGGCCCAGACAGAAGTAAGGCGTGTTTAAAGTGTGGTGAAGATGGCCATAAGAGGATAGAGTGCAGCAAGGATAAGCCTGAGTGCTTCCTCTGTAAAACCAGAAAGGATACGTGCTCCACGGAGCTTTATCCTGGAGAGGTAAACTGCCCCAGTTATCGGGAGGCTCTGGCTGTGGCGAGAAGCAGGTGTTATCGAAAATGTTCAAGGTTCTCCAAGGGAACATGTGACACGCACCATTAGTAAGGTTTTGGAGAGCTTGCTCCGGGCAAGGCTCAGAAGGGCAATCGAGGAGGGCGGTGGTCTCTCTGAGGAGCAGCATGCTTTTCGTGAAGGGCATTCCACGATAGACGCCATTCGGCATGTCGTAGATACCGTAGAGGTTGAGAGGGAAAAGCGGCCTGCAATTCGCAAAAACTTCCTTCTAGTAACGCTGGACGTCAAAAACGCTTTCAACTCGGCCAGGTGGGATGACATGATCAGAACCAATTTTATTAATAATCCAACAATATTTAAAATAAAGAATATCTAAGATTAATACGGTCTACTAGGATATACAGCAAGAAAAAATGTCATAAATAGTTTAACTAAGTTTTAAAATTATTTTTTTAATAATTTGGTTCCATTTTCATAAAATCAATAGAATTAGTTCAAATTGTTTATAAACCAAGTTTACAAATAATATAAAAATATTTTAAATAGAGAAAATCTCAAATTAATACGAACCACCAAGTGATAGAGCTTAATAAAAATTATATAAATAGTTTAATAGAGTTTTAAAATTTTTGCTATTTTAGTAGTAAGATTCCACTTTCATTAAACCATTTGAATTGGTTAAAATTATTTATAAACCAAGTTCATTAATAATGCAACAATACTTAAAATAAAGAATATCTAAAATTAAAATGGTTTACCAGGCTTTACAGCAAGAAAAAATGTCATAAATAGTATAACTAGGTTTTAAAATTATTATTTTTTTAGAAATTTGGTTCCACTTTCATAAAACCATTTGAATTGGTTAAAATTATTTATAAACCAAGTTTACTAATTATGAAATAATATTTAAAATAAAGAATATCTAAAATTAATACGGTCTACTAGGCTATACAGCAAGAAAAAATATCATAAATAGTTTAACTAAGTTTTAAAATTATTATTTTAAAAATTTGGTTCCATTTTCATAAAACCAATAGAATTAGTTGAAATTGTTTATAAACAAAGTTTACTAATAATATAAAAATATATAAAATCTCAAATTAATACGGCCCACCAAGTGATAGAGCTTAAGAAAAATTATATAAATAGTTTAATAGAGTTTGAAGTCAGTCACGGGCCCTGAGTTGAATGTTCGTGACTTGATACCGACACTAAAACTCAAAATTTGAGATTTGGATGGGGTCACGAAAGAACAGGAGATTCAGGCAGCTCTTGCCAAGGCCATAGGTGTCGAAAATTGAGACCTATTCGAGGTGTCCATTTTCAAAACCAAAGGCACAAAAAGCCAGATGGCCGTGGTGGACCTTCTTGAGGCCGACGCTCTACGCCTGGCCAAAAAGGGCAAAATCCAGATTGGTTGGACATCGAGTTGAGTGCGCCTCCGTGCAGACGTGAGGCGCTGCTACAAGTGTCTGGGTTATGGACATAGCCAATATGTCTGCAAAGACCCAGACAGAAGTAAGGCGTGTTTAAAGTGTGGTGAAGATGGCCATAAGAGGATAGAGTGCAGCAAGGATAAGCCTGAGTGCTTCCCATGTAAAACCAGAAAGGATAAGTGCTCCACGGAGCTTAACTGCCCCAGTTATCGGGAGGCTCTGGCTGTGGCTAGAAACAGGTGTCATCGAAAATGTTCAAGGTTCTCCAAGGGAATATGCGACACGCACCATTGGTAAGGTTTTGGAGAGCTTGCTCCGGGCAAGGCTCAGAAGGGCAATCGAGGAGGGCGGTGGTCTCTCTGAGGAGCAGCATGGTTTTCGTGAAGGCCATTCCACGATAGACGCCATTCGGCATGTCGTGGATACCGTAGAGGCTAAGAGGGAAAAGCGGCCTGCAATTCGCAAGGACGTCCTTCTAGTAACGCTGGACGTCAAAAACGCTTTCAACTCGGCCAGGTAGGATGACATGATCAGAACGAATTTTATTAATAATCCAACAATATTTAAAATAAAGAATATCTCAGATTAATACGGTCTACTAGGCTATACAGCAAGATTAAATGTCATAAATAGTTTAACTAAATTTAAAATTATTTTTTTTAAAATTTGGTTCCATTTTCATAAAACCAATAGAATTAGTTGAAATTGTTTATAAACCAAGTTTACAAATAATATAAAAATATTTTAAATCGAGAAAATCTCAAATTAATACGGCCCACCAAGTGATAGAGCTTAATAAAAATTATATAAATAGTTTAATAGAGTTTTAAAATTTTTGCTATTTTAGTAGTAAGATTCCACTTTCATAAAACCATTTGAATTGGTTAAAATTATTTATAAACCAAGTTTATTAATAATGCAACAATACTTAAAATAAAGAATATCTAAAATTAAAATGGTTTACCAGGCTATACAGCAAGAAAAAATGTCATAAATAGTTTAACTAAGTTTTAAAATTATTATTTTTTTAGAAATTTGGTTCCACTTTCATAAAACCATTTGAATTGGTTAAAATTATTTATAAACCAAGTTTACTAATTATGAAATAATATTTAAAATAAAGAATATCTAAGATTGATACGGTCTACTAGTCTATACAGCAAGAAAAAATATCATAAATAGTTTAACTAAGTTTTAACCTTATTATTTTAAAAATTTGGTTCTATTTTCATAAAACCAATAGAATAAGTTGAAATTATTTATAAACCAAGTTTACTAATAATATAAAAATATTTAAAATAGAGAAAATCTTAAATTAATACGGCCCACAAAGTGATAGAGCTTAATAAAAATTATATAAATAGTTAAAGAGAGTTTTTAAATTTTTGCTATTTTAGTAGTAGGGTTCCACTTTCATATAACAATATGAATTGGTTAAAATTATTTATAAACCAAGTTTACTAATAATGCAACAATATTTAAAATAAAGAATATCTAAAATTAAAACGGTTTACCAGGCTATACAGCAAGAAAAAATGTCATAAATAGTTTAACTAAGTTTTAAAATTATTATTTTAAAAATTTGGTTCCATTTTCATAAAATTAATAGAATTAGTTGAAATTGTTTATAAACCAAGTTTACTAATAATATAAAGATATATAAAATCTCAAATTAATACGGCCCACCAAGTGATAGAGCTTAAGAAAAATTATATAAATAGTTTAATAGACTTTGAAGTCAGTCACGAGCCCTGAGTCGAATGTTCGTGACTTGATCCCGACACTAAAACTCGAAATTTGAAATTTGTATGGGTTCACGAAAGAACAGGAGATTCAGGCAGCTCTTGCCAAGGCCATAGGTGTCGAAAATGGAGACCTATTCGAGGTGTCCATTTTCAAAACCAAAGGCACAAAAATCCAGATGGCCGTGGTGGACCTTCTTGAGGCCGACGCTCTACGCCTGGCCAAAAAGGGCAACATCCAGATCGGTTGGACATCGAGTTGAGTGCGCCTCCGTGCAGACGTGAGGCGCTGCTACAAGTGTCTGGGTTATGGACATAGCCAATATGTCTGCAAAGGCCCAGACAGAAGTAAGGCGTGTTTAAAGTGTGGTGAAGATGGCCATAAGAGGATAGAGTGCAGCAAGGATAAGCCTGAGTGCTTCCTCTGTAAAACCAGAAAGGATACGTGCTCCACGGAGCTTTATCCTGGAGAGGTAAACTGCCCCAGTTATCGGGAGGCTCTGGCTGTGGCGAGAAGCAGGTGTTATCGAAAATGTTCAAGGTTCTCCAAGGGAACATGTGACACGCACCATTAGTAAGGTTTTGGAGAGCTTGCTCCGGGCAAGGCTCAGAAGGGCAATCGAGGAGGGCGGTGGTCTCTCTGAGGAGCAGCATGCTTTTCGTGAAGGGCATTCCACGATAGACGCCATTCGGCATGTCGTAGATACCGTAGAGGTTGAGAGGGAAAAGCGGCCTGCAATTCGCAAAAACTTCCTTCTAGTAACGCTGGACGTCAAAAACGCTTTCAACTCGGCCAGGTGGGATGACATGATCAGAACCAATTTTATTAATAATCCAACAATATTTAAAATAAAGAATATCTAAGATTAATACGGTCTACTAGGATATACAGCAAGAAAAAATGTCATAAATAGTTTAATTAAGTTTTAAAATTATTTTTTTAATAATTTGGTTCCATTTTCATAAAATCAATAGAATTAGTTCAAATTGTTTATAAACCAAGTTTACAAATAATATAAAAATATTTTAAATAGAGAAAATCTCAAATTAATACGAACCACCAAGTGATAGAGCTTAATAAAAATTATATAAATAGTTTAATAGAGTTTTAAAATTTTTGCTATTTTAGTAGTAAGATTCCACTTTCATTAAACCATTTGAATTGGTTAAAATTATTTATAAACCAAGTTCATTAATAATGCAACAATACTTAAAATAAAGAATATCTAAAATTAAAATGGTTTACCAGGCTTTACAGCAAGAAAAAATGTCATAAATAGTATAACTAGGTTTTAAAATTATTATTTTTTTAGAAATTTGGTTCCACTTTCATAAAACCATTTGAATTGGTTAAAATTATTTATAAACCAAGTTTACTAATTATGAAATAATATTTAAAATAAAGAATATCTAAAATTAATACGGTCTACTAGGCTATACAGCAAGAAAAAATATCATAAATAGTTTAACTAAGTTTTAAAATTATTATTTTAAAAATTTGGTTCCATTTTCATAAAACCAATAGAATTAGTTGAAATTGTTTATAAACAAAGTTTACTAATAATATAAAAATATATAATATCTCAAATTAATACGGCCCACCAAGTGATAGAGCTTAAGAAAAATTATATAAATAGTTTAATAGAGTTTGAAGTCAGTCACGGGCCCTGAGTTGAATGTTCGTGACTTGATACCGACACTAAAACTCAAAATTTGAGATTTGGATGGGGTCACGAAAGAACAGGAGATTCAGGCAGCTCTTGCCAAGGCCATAGGTGTCGAAAATGGAGACCTATTCGAGGTGTCCATTTTCAAAACCAAAGGCACAAAAAGCCAGATGTCCGTGGTGGACCTTCTTGAGGCCGACGCTCTACGCCTGGCCAAAAAGGGCAAAATCCAGATTGGTTGGACATCGAGTTGAGTGCGCCTCCGTGCAGACGTGAGGCGCTGCTACAAGTGTCTGGGTTATGGACATAGCCAATATGTCTGCAAAGGCCCAGACAGAAGTAAGGCGTGTTTAAAGTGTGGTGAAGATGGCCATAAGAGGATAGAGTGCAGCAAGGATAAGCCTGAGTGCTTCCCATGTAAAACCAGAAAGGATAAGTGCTCCACGGAGCTTAACTGCCCCAGTTATCGGGAGGCTCTGGCTGTGGCTAGAAACAGGTGTCATCGAAAATGTTCAAGGTTCTCCAAGGGAACATGCGACACGCACCATTGGTAAGGTTTTGGAGAGCTTGCTCCGGGCAAGGCTCAGAAGGGCAATCGAGGAGGGCGGTGGTCTCTCTGAGGAGCAGCATGGTTTTCGTGAAGGCCATTCCACGATAGACGCCATTCGGCATGTCGTGGATACCGTAGAGGCTAAGAGGGAAAAGCGGCCTGCAATTCGCAAGGACGTCCTTCTAGTAACGCTGGACGTCAAAAACGCTTTCAACTCGGCCAGGTAGGATGACATGATCAGAACGAATTTTATTAATAATCCAACAATATTTAAAATAAAGAATATCTCAAATTAATACGGTCTACTAGGCTATACAGCAAGATTAAATGTCATAAATAGTTTAACTAAATTTAAAATTATTTTTTTTAAAATTTGGTTCCATTTTCATAAAACCAATAGAATTAGTTGAAATTGTTTATAAACCAAGTTTACAAATAATATAAAAATATTTTAAATAGAGAAAATCTCAAATTAATACGGCCCACCAAGTGATAGAGCTTAATAAAAATTATATAAATAGTTTAATAGAGTTTTAAAATTTTTGCTATTTTAGTAGTAAGATTCCACTTTCATAAAACCATTTGAATTGGTTAAAATTATTTATAAACCAAGTTTACTAATTATGAAATAATATTTAAAATAAAGAATATCTCAAATTAATACGGTCTACTAGGCTATACAGCAAGAAAAAATATCATAAATAGTTGAACTAAGTTTTAACATTATTATTTTAAAAATTTGGTTCCATTTTCATAAAACCAATAGAATAAGATGAAATTGTTTATAAACCAAGTTTACTAATAATATAAAATTATTTAAAATAGAGAGAATCTTAATTTAATACGGCCCACAAAGTGATAGAGCTTAAGAAAAATTATATAAATAGTTTAAGAGAGTTTTAAAATGTTTGCTATTTTAGTAGTAGGGTTCCACTTTCATATAACAATATGAATTGCTTAAAACTATTTATAAACCTAGTTTACTAATAATGCAACAATATTTAAAATATAGAATATCTAAAATTAATACGGTCTACTAGGCTATACAGCAAGAAAAAATATCATAAATAGTTTAACTAAGTTTTAAAATTATTATTTTAAAAATTTGGTTCCATTTTCATAAAACCAATAGAATTAGTTGAAATAGTTTATAAACCAAGTTTACTAATAATATAAAAATATATAAAATCTCAAATTAATACGGCCCACCAAGTGATAGAGCTTAAAAAAAATTATATAAATAGTTTAATAGAGTTTGAAGTCAGTCACGGGCCCTGAGTCGAATGTTAGTGACTTGATACCGACACTAAAACTCGAAATTTGAGATTTGGATGGGGTCACGAAAGAACAGGAGATTCAGGCAGCTCTTGCTAAGGCCATAGGTGTCGAAAACGGAGACCTATTCGAGGTGTCCATTTTCAAAACCAAAAGCACAAAAAGCCAGATGGCCGTGGTGGACCTTCTTGAGGCCGACGCTCTACGCCTGGCCAAAAAGGGCAAAATCCAGATCGGTTGGACATCGAGCTGAGTGCGCCTCCGTGCAGACGTGAGGCGCTGCTACAAGTGTCTGGGTTATGGACATAGCCAATATGTCTGCAAAGGCCCAGACAGAAGTAAGGCGTGTTTAAAGTGTGGTGAAGATGGCCATAAGAGGATAGAGTGCAGCAAGGATAAGCCTGAGTGCTTCCTCTGTAAAACCAGAAAGGATACGTGCTCCACGGAGCTTTATCCTGGAGAGGTAAACTGCCCCAGTTATCGGGAGGCTCTGGCTGTGGCGAGAAGCAGGTGTTATCGAAAATGTTCAAGGTTCTCCAAGGGAACATGTGACACGCACCATTAGTAAGGTTTTGGAGAGCTTGCTCCGGGCAAGGCTCAGAAGGGCAATCGAGGAGGGCGGTGGTCTCTCTGAGGAGCAGCATCCTTTTCGTGAAGGGCATTCCACGATAGACGCCATTCGGCATGTCGTAGATACCGTAGAGGTTGAGAGGGAAAAGCGGCCTGCAATTCACAAAAACTTCCTTCTAGTAACGCTGGACGTCAAAAACGCTTTCAACTCGGCCAGGTGGGATGACATGATCAGAACCAATTTTATTAATAATCCAACAATACTTAAAATAAAGAATATCTAAAATTAAAATGGTTTACCAGGCTTTACAGCAAGAAAAAATGTCATAAATAGTTTGACTAAGTTTTAAAATTATTATTTTTTTAGAAATTTGGTTCCACTTTCATAAAACCATTTAAATTGGTTAAAATTATTTATAAACCAAGTTTACTAATTATGAAATAATATTTAAAATAAAGAATATCTAAAATTAATACGGTCTATTAGGCTATACAGCAAGAAAAAATATCATAAATAGTTTAACTAAGTTTTAAAATTATTATTTTAAAATTTGGTTCCATTTTCATAAAACCAATAGAATTAGTTGAAATTGTTTATAAACAAAGTTTACTAATAATATAAAAATATATAAAATCTCAAATTAATACGGCCCACCAAGTGATAGAGCTTAAGAAAAATTATATAAATAGTTTAATAGAGTTTGAAGTCAGTCACGGGCCCTGAGTTGAATGTTCGTGACTTGATACCGACACTAAAACTCAAAATTTGAGATTTGGATGGGGTCACGAAAGAACAGGAGATTCAGGCAGCTCTTGCCAAGGCCATAGGTGTCGAAAATGGAGACCTATTCGAGGTGTCCATTTTCAAAACCAAAGGCACAAAAAGCCAGATGGCCGTGGTGGACCTTCTTGAGGCCGACGCTCTACGCCTGGCCAAAAAGGGCAAAATCCAGATTGGTTGGACATCGAGTTGAGTGCGCCTCCGTGCAGACGTGAGGCGCTGCTACAAGTGTCTGGGTTATGGAAATAGCCAATATGTCTGCAAAGGCCCAGACAGAAGTAAGGCGTGTTTAAAGTGTGGTGAAGATGGCCATAAGAGGATAGAGTGCAGCAAGGATAAGCCTGAGTGCTTCCCATGTAAAACCAGAAAGGATAAGTGCTCCACGGAGCTTAACTGCCCCAGTTATCGGGAGGCTCTGGCTGTGGCTAGAAACAGGTGTCATCGAAAATGTTCAAGGTTCTCCAAGGGAACATGCGACACGCACCATTGGTAAGGTTTTGGAGAGCTTGCTCCGGGCAAGGCTCAGAAGGGCAATCGAGGAGGGCGGTGGTCTCTCTGAGGAGCAGCATGGTTTTCGTGAAGGCCATTCCACGATAGACGCCATTCGGCATGTCGTGGATACCGTAGAGGCTAAGAGGGAAAAGCGGCCTGCAATTCGCAAGGACGTCCTTCTAGTAACGCTGGACGTCAAAAACGCTTTCAACTCGGCCAGGTAGGATGACATGATCAGAACGAATTTTATTAATAATCCAACAATATTTAAAATAAAGAATATCTCAGATTAATACGGTCTACTAGGCTATACAGCAAGATTAAATGTCATAAATAGTTTAACTAAGTTTTAAAATTATTTTTTTAATAATTTGGTTCCATTTTCATAAAATCAATAGAATTAGTTCAAATTGTTTATAAACCAAGTTTACAAATAATATAAAAATATTTTAAATAGAGAAAATCTCAAATTAATACGAACCACCAAGTGATAGAGCTTAATAAAAATTATATAAATAGTTTAATAGAGTTTTAAAATTTTTGCTATTTTAGTAGTAAGATTCCACTTTCATTAAACCATTTGAATTGGTTAAAATTATTTATAAACCAAGTTCATTAATAATGCAACAATACTTAAAATAAAGAATATCTAAAATTAAAATGGTTTACCAGGCTTTACAGCAAGAAAAAATGTCATAAATAGTATAACTAGGTTTTAAAATTATTATTTTTTTAGAAATTTGGTTCCACTTTCATAAAACCATTTGAATTGGTTAAAATTATTTATAAACCAAGTTTACTAATAATGCAACAATATTTAAAATAAAGAATATCTAAAATTAATACGGTCTACTAGGCTATACAGCAAGAAAAAATATCATAAATAGTTTAACTAAGTTTTAAAATTATTATTTTAAAAATTTGGTTCCATTTTCATAAAATTAATAGAATTAGTTGAAATTGTTTATAAACCAAGTTTACTAATAATATAAAGATATATAAAATCTCAAATTAATACGGCCCACCAAGTGATAGAGCTTAAGAAAAATTATATAAATAGTTTAATAGACTTTGAAGTCAGTCACGGGCCCTGAGTCGAATGTTCGTGACTTGATCCCGACACTAAAACTCGAAATTTGAGATTTGTATGGGGTCACGAAAGAACAGGAGATTCAGGCAGCTCTTGCCAAGGCCATAGGTTTCGAAAATGGAGACCTATTCGAAGTGTCCATTTTCAAAACCAAAGGCACAAAAAGCCAGATGGCCGTGGTGGACCTTCTTGAGGCCGACGCTCTACGCCTGGCCAAAAAGGGCAAAATCCAGATCGGTTGGACATCGAGTTGAGTGCGCCTCCGTGCAGACGTGAGGCGCTGCTACAAGTGTCTGGGTTATGGACATAGCCAATATGTCTGCAAAGGCCCAGACAGAAGTAAGGCGTGTTTAAAGTGTGGTGAAGATGGCCATAAGAGGATAGAGTGCAGCAAGGATAAGCCTGAGTGCTTCCTCTGTAAAACCAGAAAGGATACGTGCTCCACGGAGCTTTATCCTGGAGAGGTAAACTGCCCCAGTTATCGGGAGGCTCTGGCTGTGGCGAGAAGCAGGTGTTATCGAAAATGTTCAAGGTTCTCCAAGGGAACATGTGACACGCACCATTAGTAAGGTTTTGGAGAGCTTGCTCCGGGCAAGGCTCAGAAGGGCAATCGAGGAGGGCGGTGGTCTCTCTGAGGAGCAGCATGCTTTTCGTGAAGGGCATTCCACGATAGACGCCATTCGGCATGTCGTAGATACCGTAGAGGTTGAGAGGGAAAAGCGGCCTGCAATTCGCAAAAACTTCCTTCTAGTAACGCTGGACGTCAAAAACGCTTTCAACTCGGCCAGGTGGGATGACATGATCAGAACCAATTTTATTAATAATCCAACAATATTTAAAATAAAGAATATCTAAGATTAATACGGTCTACTAGGATATACAGCAAGAAAAAATGTCATAAATAGTTTAACTAAGTTTTAAAATTATTTTTTTAATAATTTGGTTCCATTTTCATAAAATCAATAGAATTAGTTCAAATTGTTTATAAACCAAGTTTACAAATAATATAAAAATATTTTAAATAGAGAAAATCTCAAATTAATACGAACCACCAAGTGATAGAGCTTAATAAAAATTATATAAATAGTTTAATAGAGTTTTAAAATTTTTGCTATTTTAGTAGTAAGATTCCACTTTCATTAAACCATTTGAATTGGTTAAAATTATTTATAAACCAAGTTCATTAATAATGCAACAATACTTAAAATAAAGAATATCTAAAATTAAAATGGTTTACCAGGCTTTACAGCAAGAAAAAATGTCATAAATAGTATAACTAGGTTTTAAAATTATTATTTTTTTAGAAATTTGGTTCCACTTTCATAAAACCATTTGAATTGGTTAAAATTATTTATAAACCAAGTTTACTAATTATGAAATAATATTTAAAATAAAGAATATCTAAAATTAATACGGTCTACTAGGCTATACAGCAAGAAAAAATATCATAAATAGTTTAACTAAGTTTTAAAATTATTATTTTAAAAATTTGGTTCCATTTTCATAAAACCAATAGAATTAGTTGAAATTGTTTATAAACAAAGTTTACTAATAATATAAAAATATATAAAATCTCAAATTAATACGGCCCACCAAGTGATAGAGCCTAAGAAAAATTATATAAATAGTTTAATAGAGTTTGAAGTCAGTCACGGGCCCTGAGTTGAATGTTCGTGACTTGATACCGACACTAAAACTCAAAATTTGAGATTTGGATGGGGTCACGAAAGAACAGGAGATTCAGGCAGCTCTTGCCAAGGCCATAGGTGTCGAAAATGGAGACCTATTCGAGGTGTCCATTTTCAAAACCAAAGGCACAAAAAGCCAGATGGCCGTGGTGGACCTTCTTGAGGCCGACGCTCTACGCCTGGCCAAAAAGGGCAAAATCCAGATTGGTTGGACATCGAGTTGAGTGCGCCTCCGTGCAGACGTGAGGCGCTGCTACAAGTGTCTGGGTTATGGACATAGCCAATATGTCTGCAAAGGCCCAGACAGAAGTAAGGCGTGTTTAAAGTGTGGTGAAGATGGCCATAAGAGGATAGAGTGCAGCAAGGATAAGCCTGAGTGCTTCCCATGTAAAACCAGAAAGGATAAGTGCTCCACGGAGCTTAACTGCCCCAGTTATCGGGAGGCTCTGGCTGTGGCTAGAAACAGGTGTCATCGAAAATGTTCAAGGTTCTCCAAGGGAACATGCGACACGCACCATTGGTAAGGTTTTGGAGAGCTTGCTCCGGGCAAGGCTCAGAAGGGCAATCGAGGAGGGCGGTGGTCTCTCTGAGGAGCAGCATGGTTTTCGTGAAGGCCATTCCACGATAGACGCCATTCGGCATGTCGTGGATACCGTAGAGGCTAAGAGGGAAAAGCGGCCTGCAATTCGCAAGGACGTCCTTCTAGTAACGCTGGACGTCAAAAACGCTTTCAACTCGGCCAGGTAGGATGACATGATCAGAACGAATTTTATTAATAATCCAACAATATTTAAAATAAAGAATATCTCAGATTAATACGGTCTACTAGGCTATACAGCAAGATTAAATGTCATAAATAGTTTAACTAAATTTAAAATTATTTTTTTTAAAATTTGGTTCTATTTTCATAAAACCAATAGAATTAGTTGAAATTGTTTATAAACCAAGTTTACAAATAATATAAAAATATTTTAAATCGAGAAAATCTCAAATTAATACGGCCCACCAAGTGATAGAGCTTAATAAAAATTATATAAATAGTTTAATAGAGTTTTAAAATTTTTGCTATTTTAGTAGTAAGATTCCACTTTCATAAAACCATTTGAATTGGTTAAAATTATTTATAAACCAAGTTTATTAATAATGCAACAATACTTAAAATAAAGAATATCTAAAATTAAAATGGTTTACCAGGCTATACAGCAAGAAAAAATGTCATAAATAGTTTAACTAAGTTTTAAAATTATTATTTTTTTAGAAATTTGGTTCCACTTTCATAAAACCATTTGAATTGGTTAAAATTATTTATAAACCAAGTTTACTAATTATGAAATAATATTTAAAATAAAGAATATCTAAGATTAATACGGTCTACTAGTCTATACAGCAAGAAAAAATATCATAAATAGTTTAACTAAGTTTTAACCTTATTATTTTAAAAATTTGGTTCTATTTTCATAAAACCAATAGAATAAGTTGAAATTATTTATAAACCAAGTTTACTAATAATATAAAAATATTTAAAATAGAGAAAATCTTAAATTAATACGGCCCACAAAGTGAAAGAGCTTAATAAAAATTATATAAATAGTTAAAGAGAGTTTTTAAATTTTTGCTATTTTAGTAGTAGGGTTCCACTTTCATATAACAATATGAATTGGTTAAAATTATTTATAAACCAAGTTTACTAATAATGCAACAATATTTAAAATAAAGAATATCTAAAATTAAAACGGTTTACCAGGCTATACAGCAAGAAAAAATGTCATAAATAGTTTATCTAAGTTTTAAAATTATTATTTTAAAAATTTGGTTCCATTTTCATAAAATTAATAGAATTAGTTGAAATTGTTTATAAACCAAGTTTACTAATAATATAAAGATATATAAAATCTCAAATTAATACGGCCCACCAAGTGATAGAGCTTAAGAAAAATTATATAAATAGTTTAATAGAATTTGAAGTCAGTCACGAGCCCTGAGTCGAATGTTCGTGACTTGATCCCGACACTAAAACTCGAAATTTGAAATTTGTATGGGTTCACGAAAGAACAGGAGATTCAGGCAGCTCTTGCCAAGGCCATAGGTGTCGAAAATGGAGACCTATTCGAGGTGTCCATTTTCAAAACCAAAGGCACAAAAATCCAGATGGCCGTGGTGGACCTTCTTGAGGCCGACGCTCTACGCCTGGCCAAAAAGGGCAAAATCCAGATCGGTTGGACATCGAGTTGAGTGCGCCTCCGTGCAGACGTGAGGCGCTGCTACAAGTGTCTGGGTTATGGACATAGCCAATATGTCTGCAAAGGCCCAGACAGAAGTAAGGCGTGTTTAAAGTGTGGTGAAGATGGCCATAAGAGGATAGAGTGCAGCAAGGATAAGCCTGAGTGCTTCCTCTGTAAAACCAGAAAGGATACGTGCTCCACGGAGCTTTATCCTGGAGAGGTAAACTGCCCCAGTTATCGGGAGGCTCTGGCTGTGGCGAGAAGCAGGTGTTATCGAAAATGTTCAAGGTTCTCCAAGGGAACATGTGACACGCACCATTAGTAAGGTTTTGGAGAGCTTGCTCCGGGCAAGGCTCAGAAGGGCAATCGAGGAGGGCGGTGGTCTCTCTGAGGAGCAGCATGCTTTTCGTGAAGGGCATTCCACGATAGACGCCATTCGGCATGTCGTAGATACCGTAGAGGTTGAGAGGGAAAAGCGGCCTGCAATTCGCAAAAACTTCCTTCTAGTAACGCTGGACGTCAAAAACGCTTTCAACTCGGCCAGGTGGGATGACATGATCAGAACCAATTTTATTAATAATCCAACAATATTTAAAATAAAGAATATCTAAGATTAATACGGTCTACTAGGATATACAGCAAGAAAAAATGTCATAAATAGTTTAACTAAGTTTTAAAATTATTTTTTTAATAATTTGGTTCCATTTTCATAAAATCAATAGAATTAGTTCAAATTGTTTATAAACCAAGTTTACAAATAATATAAAAATATTTTAAATAGAGAAAATCTCAAATTAATACGAACCACCAAGTGATAGAGCTTAATAAAAATTATATAAATAGTTTAATAGAGTTTTAAAATTTTTGCTATTTTAGTAGTAAGATTCCACTTTCATTAAACCATTTGAATTGGTTAAAATTATTTATAAACCAAGTTCATTAATAATGCAACAATACTTAAAATAAAGAATATCTAAAATTAAAATGGTTTACCAGGCTTTACAGCAAGAAAAAATGTCATAAATAGTTTAACTAAGTTTTAAAATTATTATTTTTTTAGAAATTTGGTTCCACTTTCATAAAACCATTTGAATTGGTTAAAATTATTTATAAACCAAGTTTACTAATTATGAAATAATATTTAAAATAAAGAATATCTAAGATTGATACGGTCTACTAGTCTATACAGCAAGAAAAAATATCATAAATAGTTTAACTAAGTTTTAACCTTATTATTTTAAAAATTTGGTTCTATTTTCATAAAACCAATAGAATAAGTTGAAATTATTTATAAACCAAGTTTACTAATAATATAAAAATATTTAAAATAGAGAAAATCTTAAATTAATACGGCCCACAAAGTGATAGAGCTTAATAAAAATTATATAAATAGTTAAAGAGAGTTTTTAAATTTTTGCTATTTTAGTAGTAGGGTTCCACTTTCATATAACAATATGAATTGGTTAAAATTATTTATAAACCAAGTTTACTAATAATGCAACAATATTTAAAATAAAGAATATCTAAAATTAAAACGGTTTACCAGGCTATACAGCAAGAAAAAATGTCATAAATATTTTAACTAAGTTTTAAAATTATTATTTTAAAAATTTGGTTCCATTTTCATAAAATTAATAGAATTAGTTGAAATTGTTTATAAACCAAGTTTACTAATAATATAAAGATATATAAAATCTCAAATTAATACGGCCCACCAAGTGATAGAGCTTAAGAAAAATTATATAAATAGTTTAATAGACTTTGAAGTCAGTCACGAGCCCTGAGTCGAATGTTCGTGACTTGATCCCGACACTAAAACTCGAAATTTGAAATTTGTATGGGTTCACGAAAGAACAGGAGATTCAGGCAGCTCTTGCCAAGGCCATAGGTGTCGAAAATGGAGACCTATTCGAGGTGTCCATTTTCAAAACCAAAGGCACAAAAATCCAGATGGCCGTGGTGGACCTTCTTGAGGCCGACGCTCTACGCCTGGCCAAAAAGGGCAACATCCAGATCGGTTGGACATCGAGTTGAGTGCGCCTCCGTGCAGACGTGAGGCGCTGCTACAAGTGTCTGGGTTATGGACATAGCCAATATGTCTGCAAAGGCCCAGACAGAAGTAAGGCGTGTTTAAAGTGTGGTGAAGATGGCCATAAGAGGATAGAGTGCAGCAAGGATAAGCCTGAGTGCTTCCTCTGTAAAACCAGAAAGGATACGTGCTCCACGGAGCTTTATCCTGGAGAGGTAAACTGCCCCAGTTATCGGGAGGCTCTGGCTGTGGCGAGAAGCAGGTGTTATCGAAAATGTTCAAGGTTCTCCAAGGGAACATGTGACACGCACCATTAGTAAGGTTTTGGAGAGCTTGCTCCGGGCAAGGCTCAGAAGGGCAATCGAGGAGGGCGGTGGTCTCTCTGAGGAGCAGCATGCTTTTCGTGAAGGGCATTCCACGATAGACGCCATTCGGCATGTCGTAGATACCGTAGAGGTTGAGAGGGAAAAGCGGCCTGCAATTCGCAAAAACTTCCTTCTAGTAACGCTGGACGTCAAAAACGCTTTCAACTCGGCCAGGTGGGATGACATGATCAGAACCAATTTTATTAATAATCCAACAATATTTAAAATAAAGAATATCTAAGATTAATACGGTCTACTAGGATATACAGCAAGAAAAAATGTCATAAATAGTTTAATTAAGTTTTAAAATTATTTTTTTAATAATTTGGTTCCATTTTCATAAAATCAATAGAATTAGTTCAAATTGTTTATAAACCAAGTTTACAAATAATATAAAAATATTTTAAATAGAGAAAATCTCAAATTAATACGAACCACCAAGTGATAGAGCTTAATAAAAATTATATAAATAGTTTAATAGAGTTTTAAAATTTTTGCTATTTTAGTAGTAAGATTCCACTTTCATTAAACCATTTGAATTGGTTAAAATTATTTATAAACCAAGTTCATTAATAATGCAACAATACTTAAAATAAAGAATATCTAAAATTAAAATGGTTTACCAGGCTTTACAGCAAGAAAAAATGTCATAAATAGTATAACTAGGTTTTAAAATTATTATTTTTTTAGAAATTTGGTTCCACTTTCATAAAACCATTTGAATTGGTTAAAATTATTTATAAACCAAGTTTACTAATTATGAAATAATATTTAAAATAAAGAATATCTAAAATTAATACGGTCTACTAGGCTATACAGCAAGAAAAAATATCATAAATAGTTTAACTAAGTTTTAAAATTATTATTTTAAAAATTTGGTTCCATTTTCATAAAACCAATAGAATTAGTTGAAATTGTTTATAAACAAAGTTTACTAATAATATAAAAATATATAATATCTCAAATTAATACGGCCCACCAAGTGATAGAGCTTAAGAAAAATTATATAAATAGTTTAATAGAGTTTGAAGTCAGTCACGGGCCCTGAGTTGAATGTTCGTGACTTGATACCGACACTAAAACTCAAAATTTGAGATTTGGATGGGGTCACGAAAGAACAGGAGATTCAGGCAGCTCTTGCCAAGGCCATAGGTGTCGAAAATGGAGACCTATTCGAGGTGTCCATTTTCAAAACCAAAGGCACAAAAAGCCAGATGTCCGTGGTGGACCTTCTTGAGGCCGACGCTCTACGCCTGGCCAAAAAGGGCAAAATCCAGATTGGTTGGACATCGAGTTGAGTGCGCCTCCGTGCAGACGTGAGGCGCTGCTACAAGTGTCTGGGTTATGGACATAGCCAATATGTCTGCAAAGGCCCAGACAGAAGTAAGGCGTGTTTAAAGTGTGGTGAAGATGGCCATAAGAGGATAGAGTGCAGCAAGGATAAGCCTGAGTGCTTCCCATGTAAAACCAGAAAGGATAAGTGCTCCACGGAGCTTAACTGCCCCAGTTATCGGGAGGCTCTGGCTGTGGCTAGAAACAGGTGTCATCGAAAATGTTCAAGGTTCTCCAAGGGAACATGCGACACGCACCATTGGTAAGGTTTTGGAGAGCTTGCTCCGGGCAAGGCTCAGAAGGGCAATCGAGGAGGGCGGTGGTCTCTCTGAGGAGCAGCATGGTTTTCGTGAAGGCCATTCCACGATAGACGCCATTCGGCATGTCGTGGATACCGTAGAGGCTAAGAGGGAAAAGCGGCCTGCAATTCGCAAGGACGTCCTTCTAGTAACGCTGGACGTCAAAAACGCTTTCAACTCGGCCAGGTAGGATGACATGATCAGAACGAATTTTATTAATAATCCAACAATATTTAAAATAAAGAATATCTCAAATTAATACGGTCTACTAGGCTATACAGCAAGATTAAATGTCATAAATAGTTTAACTAAATTTAAAATTATTTTTTTTAAAATTTGGTTCCATTTTCATAAAACCAATAGAATTAGTTGAAATTGTTTATAAACCAAGTTTACAAATAATATAAAAATATTTTAAATAGAGAAAATCTCAAATTAATACGGCCCACCAAGTGATAGAGCTTAATAAAAATTATATAAATAGTTTAATAGAGTTTTAAAATTTTTGCTATTTTAGTAGTAAGATTCCACTTTCATAAAACCATTTGAATTGGTTAAAATTATTTATAAACCAAGTTTATTAATAATGCAACAATACTTAAAATAAAGAATATCTAAAATTAAAATGGTTTACCAGGCTATACAGCAAGAAAAAATGTCATAAATAGTTTAACTAAGTTTTAAAATTATTATTTTTTTAGAAATTTGGTTCCACTTTCATAAAACCATTTGAATTGGTTAAAATTATTTATAAACCAAGTTTACTAATTATGAAATAATATTTAAAATAAAGAATATCTCAAATTAATACGGTCTACTAGGCTATACAGCAAGAAAAAATATCATAAATAGTTGAACTAAGTTTTAACATTATTATTTTAAAAATTTGGTTCCATTTTCATAAAACCAATAGAATAAGTTGAAATTGTTTATAAACCAAGTTTACTAATAATATAAAATTATTTAAAATAGAGAGAATCTTAATTTAATACGGCCCACAAAGTGATAGAGCTTAAGAAAAATTATATAAATAGTTTAAGAGAGTTTTAAAATGTTTGCTATTTTAGTAGTAGGGTTCCACTTTCATATAACAATATGAATTGCTTAAAACTATTTATAAACCTAGTTTACTAATAATGCAACAATATTTAAAATATAGAATATCTAAAATTAATACGGTCTACTAGGCTATACAGCAAGAAAAAATATCATAAATAGTTTAACTAAGTTTTAAAATTATTATTTTAAAAATTTGGTTCCATTTTCATAAAACCAATAGAATTAGTTGAAATAGTTTATAAACCAAGTTTACTAATAATATAAAAATATATAAAATCTCAAATTAATACGGCCCACCAAGTGATAGAGCTTAAAAAAAATTATATAAATAGTTTAATAGAGTTTGAAGTCAGTCACGGGCCCTGAGTCGAATGTTAGTGACTTGATACCGACACTAAAACTCGAAATTTGAGATTTGGATGGGGTCACGAAAGAACAGGAGATTCAGGCAGCTCTTGCTAAGGCCATAGGTGTCGAAAACGGAGACCTATTCGAGGTGTCCATTTTCAAAACCAAAAGCACAAAAAGCCAGATGGCCGTGGTGGACCTTCTTGAGGCCGACGCTCTACGCCTGGCCAAAAAGGGCATAATCCAGGTCGGCTGGACATCGAGTAGAGTGCGCCTCCGTGCAGACGTGAGGCGCTGCTACAAGTGTCTGGGTTATGGACATAGCCAATATGTCTGCAAAGGCCCAGACAGAAGTAAGGCGTGTTTAAAGTGTGGTGAAGATGGCCATAAGAGGATAGAGTGCAGCAAGGATAAGCCTGAGTGCTTCCCATGTAAAACCAGAAAGGATAAGTGCTCCACGGAGCTTAACTGCCCCAGTTATCGGGAGGCTCTGGCTGTGGCTAGAAACAGGTGTCATCGAAAATGTTCAAGGTTCTCCAAGGGAACATGCGACACGCACTGTTAGTAAGGTTTTGGAGAGCTTGCTCCGGGCAAGGCTCAGAAGGGCAATCGAGGAGGGCGGTGGTTTCTCTGAGGAGCAGCATAGTTTTCGTGAAGGGCATTCCACGATAGACGCCATTCGGCATGTCGTGGATACCGTAGAGGCTGAGAGGGAAAAGCGGCCTGCAATTCGCAAGAACGTCCTTCTAGTAACGCTGGACGTCAAAAACGCTTTCAACTCGCCCAGGTGGGATGACATGATCAGAACCAATTTTATTAATAATCCAACAATATTTAAATTAAAGAATATCTAAAATTAATACGGTCTACTAGGCTATACAGCAAGAAAAAATGTCATAAATAGTTTAACTAAGTTTTAAAATTATTTTTTTAAAAATTTGGTTCCATTTTCATAAAACCAATAGAATTAGTTGAAATTCTTTATAAAACAAGTTTACAAATAATATAAAAATATTTTAAATAGAGAAAATCTCAAATTAATACGGTCCAACAAGTGATAGAGCTTAATAAAAATTATATAAATAGTTAAAGAGAGTTTTAAAATTTTTGCTATTTTGGTAGTAAGATTCCACTTTCATAAAGTCATTTGAATTAGTTAAAATTATTTATAAACCAAGTTTATAAATAATGCAACAATACTTAAAATAAAGAATATCTAAAATTAAAATGGTTTACCAGGCTTTACAGCAAGAAAAAATGTCATAAATAGTTTGACTAAGTTTTAAAATTATTATTTTTTTAGAAATTTGGTTCCACTTTCATAAAACCATTTGAATTGGTTAAAATTATTTATAAACCAAGTTTACTAATTATGAAATAATATTTAAAATAAAGAATATCTAAAATTAATACGGTCGATTAGGCTATACAGCAAGAAAAAATATCATAAATAGTTTAACTAAGTTTTGACATTATTATTTTAAAAGTTTGGTTCCATTTTCATAAAACCAATAGAATAAGTTGAAATTGTTTATAAACCAAGTTTACTAATAATATAAAAATATTTAAAATAGAGAAAATCTTAAATTAATACGGCCCACAAAGTGATAGAGCTTAAGAAAAATTATATAAATAGTTTAAGAGAGTTTTAAAATGTTTGCTATTTTAGTAGTAGGGTTCCACTTTCATATAACAATATGAATTGGTTAAAATTATTTATAAACCTAGTTTACTAATAATGCAACAATATTTAAAATATAGAATGTCTAAAATTATTACAGTCTACTAGGCTATACAGCAAGAAAAAATGTCATAAATAGTTTAACTAAGTTTTAAAATTATTATTTTAAAAATTTGGTTCCATTTTCATAAAACCAATAGAATTAGTTGAGATTCTTTATAAACTAAGTTTACTAATAATATAATAATATTTTAAATAGAGAAAATCTCAAATTAATACGCTCCAACAAGTGATAGAGCTTAATAAAAATTATATAAATAGTTAAAGAGAGTTTTAAAATTTTTGCTATTTTAGTAGTAGGGTTCCACTTTCATATAACAATATGAATTGGTTAAAATTATTTATAAACCAAGTTTAATAATAATGCAACAATATTTAAAATAAAGAATATCTAAAATTAAAACGGTTTACCAGGCTATACAGCAAGAAAAAATGTCATAAATAGTTTAACTAAGTTTTAAAATTATTATTTTAAAAATTTGGTTCCATTTTCATAAAACCAATAGAATTAGTTGAAATTGTTTATAAACCAAGTTTACTAATAATATAAAGATATATAAAATCTCAAATTAATACGGCCCACCAAGTGATAGAGCTTAAGAAAAATTATATAAATAGTTTAATAGAGTTTGAAGTCAGTCACGGGCCCTGAGTCGAATGTTCGTGACTTGATCCCGACACTAAAACTCGAAATTTGAGATTTGGATGGGGTCACGAAAGAACAGGAGATTCAGGCAGCTCTTGCCAAGGCCATAGGTGTCGAAAATGGAGACCTATTCGAGGTGTCCATTTTCAAAACCAAAGGCACAAAAAGCCAGATGGCCGAGGTGGACCTTCTTGAGGCCGACGCTCTACGCCTGGCCAAAAAGGGCAAAATCCAGATCGGCTGGACATCGAGTAGAGTGCGCCTCCGTGCAGATGTGAGGCGTTGCTACAAGTGTCTGGGTTATGGACATAGCCAATATGTCTGCAAAGGCCCAGACAGAAGTAAGGCGTGTTTAAAGTGTGGTGAAGATGGCCATAAGAGGATAGAGTGCAGCAAGGATAAGCCTGAGTGCTTCCTCTGTAAAACCAGAAAGGATACGTGCTCCACGGAGCTTTATCCTGGAGAGGTAAACTGCCCCAGTTATCGGGAGGCTCTGGCTGTGGCGAGTAGCAGGTGTCATCGAAAATGTTCAAGGTTCTCCAACGGAACATGCGACACGCACCATTGGTAAGGTTTTGGAGAGCTTGCTCCGGGCAAGGCTCAGAAGGGCAATCGAGGAGGGCGGTGGTCTCTCTGAGGTGAAGCATGGTTTTCGTGAAGGGCATTCCACGATAGACGCCATTCGGCATGTCGTGGATACCGTAGAGGCTGAGAGGGAAAAGCGGCCTGCAATTCGCAAGGACGTCCTTCTAGTAATGCTGGACGTCAAAAACGCTTTCAATTTGGCCAGGTGGGATGACATGATCAGAACCAATTTTATTAATAATCCAACAATATTTAAAATAAAGAATATCTAAGATTAATACGGTCTACTAGGCTATACAGCCCCCTGCCTCTGTACTGCCTTTAGTTTCTTGCAGTACTTTTTTATGCGGACATTGTCCGCACACACCTCTGCACCGTAGAGCAAGATGGATTTAACTGTCGTCATCAACAGCCTCCTCTTCTCAGATCTGGGACCGCCGATGTTCGTCATTAGCCACGAGAGGGACTTTGTCACCCGGCCAGCCTTTTCACAGGCCTGCTGGAATTGTCTATTGTAGGTCAACTTGTTATCCAAGAAGACCCCCAAATATTTGACCGATGGTTTGGTCTGGATCATAAGGGGATTACCTCCGTCATCAAAGCTGATGCCGAATATGGTATCAACCCTTCTCCGGGTCAGAAGGACAATCTCCGTTTTCGGGACTGCCAGTCTTAGTCCGTGATCTGACATCCAGCTATTGATAAGGCGCATGGCCTCATCCAAGGTATTCTGCTGGTCCTCTGGCTCTCGAGCTGTTATGGTTAGAGCAACGTCATCCGCGTATCCGATCATGGAGCATCCATCCGGGAGCTCAATCTTTAGCAAGCCGTCGTAAAAGGCATTCCACAGATCAGGACCCAGAACTGAACCCTGCGCTATGCCTGCGCTTAATACTTTACCTCTTGTGCCATCGAGCGTGTCCCAGCGCAGGTATCGGTCCCGGAGGTAATCTCTGAGTATATTTCTCAGATAATCCGGAACTCTGAATACCTGCTCGAGGGAGTGCAACATATCGTCCCACTTAGCCGAGTTGAATGCGTTTTTCACATCCAACGTGACAAGCAGGACGTCCGGTTTAATATCCGGCCGCACTTGTCTGGCCCTCATAACCACCTTCACGACCTGCTCGATGGCACCGATCGTGGAACGCCCCTCACGAAAGCCGTGTTGGTCGTCGCTAAGGTCACCCGCTTCCCTAATTGCTTGCCGCAATCTTCCTCTGACCATGCTCTCCATCACCTTGCCAATGGTATTTAACATACACAATGGTCTGTAAGATGATGGAGATCCTGGTTCACCCTTTCCCTTGCTTATCAGAGCCAGACGGGCCACTTTCCAGTCCCTTGGAAAGGCGCCTGCCACGAGGCACGCGTTAAACATGCCAAGCAGGAGACCAGGGATTACCTTTGCAGCCGCCTTAAGGGCTTCAGTTAAAGTTAAAGAGAGTTAAAGAGAGTTTTAAAATTTTTGCTATTTTAGTAGTAAGGTTCCACTTTCATATAACAATTTGAATTGGTTAATATTATTTATAAACCAAGTTTACTATTAATGCAACAATATTTAAAATAAAAAATATCTAAAATTAAAACGGTCTACCAGGCCTTACAGCAAGAAAAAATGTCATATATATTTTAACTAAGTTTTAAAATTATTATTATAAAAATTTGGTTCCATTTTCATAAAACCAATAGAATTAGTTAAAATTGTTTATAAACCAAGTTTACTAATAATATAAAAATATTTAAAATAGAGAAAATCTCAAATTAATAAGGCCCACCAAGTGATAGAGCTTAAGTAAAATTATATAAATAGTTTAAGAGAGTTTTAAAATTTTTGCTATTTTAGTAGTAAGATTCCACTTTCATATAACAATTTGAATTGGTTAAAATTATTTATAAACCAAGTTTACCAATTTTTTTTTTTTTTTTTAAGGGAAATATGTGAATTTTGCATCAGCCATGAAGTGTTTGTGGGCCTTAATGACTCGCAAATTTCCATGACCGCCCAGTTGTACACTTTGTATTACCCTGCAAAGTTTACACCTGGGAGACTACCGTGCGAACGCAGTCGCCGGCTACGCCCCAGATTCTTACTTGATAAACACACTTTAAACCCCCTGGGCTTGTTTGTCCCGAACCGGAACTCCCTTTTCAGGTATAACTTCAGTTTGGGACGCGCAGCCTAGGCAGCCGGCCGCTGCCTTCCCCCTGCTTAGGGGCAGGAGAGCTCTCTACGATAGAAAGCCCTCCTCCTTCTTCTCCAACAAGGTGGTCCTTACGTACTCTGCTACTTTGTTCCAGTTTTCGGAACTCCGTAGCATTTCCGGGACCACTGTCTACTGCCTCCAAATCGGGAAGGGCGGGCGCCCCTCCGCATAGCGCACAAATTTGAAGAATGTGTGCTCTACTGTATCATCCACGTCCAGAGAGTGCAAGCACTCTTTCGTTGCCACCTTATGCCAATGCTTCAACATGACACGGAAATACCCGTGTCCAGTTAAGCACTGGGTAAGGTAGAAATCCACCTCCCCATGCTGTCGTCCCATCCATGCCTGCACGTCTGAGATCAGTGTGCGCGTCCATAGGGCTTTTTTCTCTTGGTTCTTTTTCCATCGCTTCTTCCATGCTTTCAAAGAGTTGAAGCGGGCGCGAGTGGAAGCCACTTCGCGCTCGTCTACGCTCTCGTAGATGAATTTCCGCTCCAACGCTAGCAGGTCAATGGGTATCACCGAAGCAACAACCTGGATCGCCTCTAGAGATACCGTGTGGTATCCGCAGGCGATCCTCACTGCCGCTTGCCTCTGTAGCGACGATATTTTTCGTCTGTACTTGGCAGTTTCTGTGGTCTTCGCCCAGACTTCTGATCCGTAGAGCAGGACAGAGTTGACGACTGACATCAGGAGCCTTCGCTTCCCTGGTTTGGGTCCCCCAATGTTGGCCATGAGCCTTGACAGGGAGGATGCGGCCGACGCTGCCTTTTCACACGACCTCTGAAATTGCTCCCAGAAGGTCAGCTTGTTATAAAGCTGAACTCACAGGTATTTCACCCATGTTCTGGTTCGGATCGTTTGAGGGTTTCCGCCGTCGTCGATAATTACATCGAAGTCGGTGGGAACCCTTCGACGAGTCAGCAGTACGATCTCCGTTTTTGGGTTCGCAAGCTGGAGCCCGTTATCGCCCATCCAGAGGTCTATCCGTCTCATGACTGGATTCAACCTCTCCTGGGTCACTTTCATGTCCCTGCCAGTTATGGTCAGGGCCACGTCGTCGGCGTACCCGATCAGGGAAACTCCTTACGGGAGGTGGACGCGCAACAAGCCATCGTAAAAGGCATTCCACAGATCAGGTCCGAGAACCGAACCATGTGCGATGCCTGCACTCAAAACCCTTTCACGCCTTCCGTCGAGTGTGTCGTAGAGCAGTCTTCGGTCCCGCAGGTAATGCTTTAGTACGTTATGCAGATACCTGGGTATCCGGAAATCGTACTCGAGGGACCGGATCATTTCATCCCACCTGGCCGAGTTGAAAGCGTTTTTGACGTCCAGCGTTACCAGAAGGACGTCCTTGCGAATTGCAGGCCGCTTTTCCCTCTCAGCCCCTACGGTATCCACGACACGCCGAATGGCATCTATCGTGGAATGCCCTTCACGAAAACCATGCTGCTCCTCAGAGAGACCACCACCCTCCTCGATTGCCCTTCTGAGCCTTGCCCGGAGCAAGCTCTCCATCACCTTACCAATGGTATTTAACATACACAAAGGTCTGTAAGATATTGCCCTTGTTCAAGAGCACGAGACGTGCTACCTTCCACTGCTTTGGGAATACTCCAGCCACCAAACAAGCATTAAACATGCTTAACAGGATACCAGGGATTACTTTGACCGCTATTTTGAGCACTTCCGCCGGTATCCCGCCCGGCTCCGGCGCCTTGCCATTTTTCATGGCCTTTATTGCCTTGACCATCTCGCCTTCACTGAACAGCGGCACTTCCTCCCTGGGTATCATCTCAACCGGGTTTTACCGGATGGGCCTTTCACGGAAGAGAGCACCGACGATCCGTTCAGTCGATGCCGCGTCGATCATATTGTCGGACCCCCGGTTCAATTTGCCCATTACGACTTTGTAACCTAGGCCCCAAGGGTCCTTGCTTACATCTTCGCGTAATGAACGCAGACATCGATCCTTGCTTTGAAGAATAGCCTTGGACAGTCGGTGTTTGGCGTCCCGAGAAAGAACGGCGGCCTCAGGTCTGTCCCGTGCTCTTTGCGCCTTTCGTCGTGTCCAGTGGCATTCCTTCCGGAGCTCAGCTATTTCGGGAGTCCACCTGTACACTGGCTTTCTCCCTTTCCAGGGCCTGCGACGAGGCATCGAGGCATCACAAGCCCAGCATAATAGAGACGTTACTTTCTTAACTAAGATTTCAGCCTCATGGGGACTTTTGGCCCCTCCTTGCCAAACGGGGATGGACGCTGACTCGATTCGAAGATACTCTTCGAATCTGTCTTCGTCCATTTTTGGGACGTTCCAACCCAAGGGGCGCCTCCTGTACGGAGGTCGTTGTGAGGTTTACTAATAATGTAACAATATTTAAAATATAGAATATCTAAAATTAATACGGTCTACTAGGCTATACAGCAAGAAAAAATGTCATAAATAGTTTAACTAAGTTTTAAAATTATTATTTTAAAAATTTGGTTCCATTTTTATGTCCAATTTTTGGTGGAAAATATTCAATTTTTGGATCAAAAATATTTCCGATTTTCCAAGATGGCGGACCTTAAAACTAATAAAATGATCTTTTAGCTTTAAAAGGGGGTTTTTAGGACAAAAAAAAGAATTTTCAGGAAAAATATTCGATTTTTCAATTCAACGTATTTTCCAATTTCCCAAGATGGCGGACCTAAAAACTTAATAAAGTGAACTTTTAACTTTACAAGGGGATTCTGAGGGCAAGAAAAATTAATTGTCGGTGGAAAATATTCAATTTTTGAACCCAAAATATTTTCCAATTTTCCAATATGGCGGACCTTAAAACTAAAAAAAATGATCTTTTAGCTTTACAAAGGGGTTTTTAGGGCAAGCCAAATGAATTTTCGATGGAAAATATTTAATTTTTCAATTCAACGTATTTTCCAATTTTCCAAGATGGTGGAACAGAAAATTTAAGAAAACGTAGAATTTATAGCGGAATGAAAAACATAAAACCACAGATTTTTATCCTTTATTTTCTGAACCTGTAATGCTTTAACTAATGAAATTCGTATACAAATGGACCTGAGATGTTCATTGAGAAAAATTGTTCTTTCCTATTTTTGGGTCTTATTTTTAAAAATGATTTTAGATTTGCTTGGGATCTAATGGGCTTATTTAAAAATTATTATTAATTAATATTTGAGTCTAAGCTAACAAATTAAATTTTTTTTTAGGAATTGAAAATAAAAATAATAATAAAGAAAACTCGTCAATTAATTGTTCGGAGTTTAATAATAATAAAAATCATTCAATTAATATGGAACTGCATGTAAATCCATCCACCCAAACTGATATCATTTCTAAAATAAATTATCAAGGACAATACATACAAGAATCTACTCAGAAGCAGTCAAATGTTATTTTAAACGAAGAATTATCAGCTGCGATAGCTGAAAATGTTACAGGATATTTTTTTCGCCAAGCTAACCATCCTTTGTTAAAAAATACTTCTCTGTCTCTGTTAATAGATGATTTTAATACTTTATTGGACCCAGTAGAAATAGATGGGCATATTATTCACTCCTTTGGAATTATTTTGGAAAAAGATTGGAAAAATATATTTTGCATACCTACAGGTATAAATGCATTTATTATTGGAGAGCATTATGATGCTGAAAATAAAGAATTAAAATTTTTTGAAAAGTTACGTGGTTTTGAAGGAAAGCTTATGATGCCCTATTATTACCAACATCATTGGTGCTTAGTAGTGTTAGATTTCCTTAATAAAACATTTTTACATTTGGATCCATATAATAAGCCACAAAGTCTTTTGAATATTATACAAAAATGTGTTTTTAATAGATTTAAGAAATTTTTACTAAATAGTACTGTTGAAAACACAAAAATTGAAGATTTCAAATTGGTAAATTACACAGCCAACAGACCCTTTCAATCTCAAAATGATTTTACTAATTGCGGAGTCTATGTGATATATTTAATGGATTGTATAGCAAAAACTGCTACCATGGATATTAATTTATATTAATTTATATTATATTAATTTTATTAATTTTTATTAATTTTATTAATTTATATTAATTATATTAATTTCTATTCATTATATTAATTTCTCTCCGCTAAAGTATAGGAATGAGTTAGCTGATTTGATAATGAAAATGTATCAATATTTGATCATAATGAAAATATTGCAAATTTACCACAATCTCGTCAATTTAACTATAATGACATACCTTTTCCAGAAAATTGTATCGATAAAAATATAACAAATTTAAGCTTTTGCACTTCCATTAACGAACCAGAAAATAATATTCCCTTGGCAGATTATTTAACAGTCATGAATAATCCTCTTGAAAAAAACAAGTCAAACTTATCTAATGTTACAGACAGTTTATATGCTTATAACCGAATGTCAAGTACTTTATCTTCATCCGGCTCGGATAATAGATACAGACTTCAACAGATAGATGAAACCTCATTTAACTTTGCTCGAATTGAAGATTCCATTTCCTTGGAACAACCTGGTAAATTCCACCCTATAGTTATTTTATTCGTATGAAATATGTTTACAGAAAAGTCAAACAAAATTAAAAGTAAAAGAATATTTTTTAACTAAAAAAATTTTTCCTTCATAATTCTTAAGCGAATTATTTTATTAGATGTATAGCTTTTCTTATTTTTAAAGTTAAATGATTTTTCATACGTATAATTTATTTGTAAATATCTTGATTATCTCTTTTATAACATTTTTTCTAGCTAAAATGAATAATAGTTTTTCTGAAACTTTAGATAAGGAATCAAATTTGGATATAGAACGTGATAGTTCAGAGACATTGGCGAGTACAAAATCAGTTATTGAAGAAATACCATCTTCTGCCGAAGAATGGGAAAGCGATAATTCATATAGCAACGACGAAGAAGAATATACTGACATTTTTGATCATTATAAGGACTGTGTACTCAATAAATACTTTAAGCACGAAGTAGGTCAGTATCGCGTACCTGTGAACCAACTTCAATGTGACGATTTGAAATGGCTAAGCGATGCATATAAAAATCTTTCAAGAAATGTTATGCTAAAAAATGAAAACTATAAGGGATGTCCATTACAATTCTATGGTGGCGTCCGAACTACAAGTGATAGTATTGTTTTATACGCAAAATGTGGATATGTGAGTCATAATAAGAGATTCAGATTTGTATTAACTATAAACAAACCAGGCTTTTATGAAATGTTTATAACTTCAAAAACAAATAGTTCAGAAGTTAATCATGAAGGCTCTATAATCTTAAGATGCACTGGTAAAAAAAGGGAGGATGCTAAAAAATCACTTACAAATATATTACCCAGAGATTTTCATTTATCTTTAGTAAACAATACAAACATTGAACTTGCCAAAGACGGAAACTTTCAAAATTACCAAAATTTAGAAGTAATCCAAAAAATGCGTTCAGAAGGATTTTGTAAAAATAACACGAAATGCATTAAGTCATCTCACCTGGAAGACATATTTCAGCGTGTAATTGATGACAACAAATTACGGGATCCATATTTAAGGTACATGAGTATGCCAGATTTTACATTAGCAATGTTTTCAAGTAAGCAATTACAAATATTAGACAAAAATGATGATACTGCTGGATTAGATGCTACAGGAAATGTAGCTCTATGCCCAAATGATTTACCTAATAAAAAATTATTATATTATACAATTGTTATAAATAAAAATAAAAGAGCAGTTCCAATAGCGGAATTACTAAGCTGCAAACAAGATGCGCCCACTTTAGCTATTTTTCTAAAGCAATTTGCAAATTTTGCTAAAAGTGAAGGTTTTCAATTGCCAATTTTTAAAATTATATGTACCAACTGGAGCTGGGCAATAATGAATGCTATCTTAAACAAATGGAACCACACAAATGCCTTAGATTATCTAAAAACTGTTTATGCCTGCTTAGTAGATCAAAAAGAATTTCCATCTCATTGGGTGGTTCTTCACCATTGCATTTGCCACTTTATGTACAGGATAGCAAAAAGTGTGACAAATCATTTTAAAAATTCATCAAAATCTTTAATTTTAGAAATTATGGGGGTGCTTATTAAATGTAATAAATTGGAAAATATGAAAATGGCTTTTGAACACTTTGCACATGTATTGTTAGCAAACTCGAAAGTTGATGCAGATAAACATTTAGATAATTTATATGATTTACAAAAAGAAGACCATGATAATAATATATCTATAATCGATTTTAATTAGGAAAATCATTCAAGTATTTTAAAAGAATGCGAAAGTGATCTTGAAGACACAATTTTTGCTCAATCGCCTTTTTATAAAGAATTTTCTGGCATATCTGAGAAAGTAAAAAATGAATACTTGAACGATAAATTTATATCAATCGAAGATAAAAATAAACACCAAAATGTAGATTTATTAGATTATATATTAAAAAATTACATGGCATATGCACCTTTTTGGTCAGGTTTAGTCTTAAATATTGTGAAACCTTCTATTCGTACATTAAGCAATGCTATATCAGAGTCACACTTTAACATTTTTAAGACGAAGGTGTTAAAAAATAATCAAGCAAGGAGTGTTGCTAAGTTTGCTGATAAAGCAAGAAATTATGTAGAAGTTTTGTGCAAAGAAGCTGAAGTAGTAGAAGTAATCAATTCACAGAGTTTTTTAAAAAATTCACATAAAGAAAAAAGATTCAGTAAGCATAATAATATTCCGAATAATGAGTTTGTACAAGAAGCATGGTCAAAAAAGAATAAGAAAAAATCGAAAAATTATTTATCTGGCAATCGTTTAAAGAAAATGGCAAATAAGAAAAAGTCAGCAGAGCAAGAACTGTACAAATACAAAAGCAATAATAAAAAAATTAGAAATAAAAAAATTGTACAATTTGCAAAAAATGGCAAAGAAAGAACCGTTTTCGATGAAACTAATATTTTAAAAATAAGTTGTAATGAATATGCTAAAAAAAGTATTGAATCTGAAAAAAATAAAAAACGTAATAAACGAGAATCTACGAAACTCAACTCTGAACCAAATAATAAACGTTTGAAGATTGACGAAAGTTTGGAATTAGAAATTGCTAAAGAAGATAACATGAGTGGAGTAAGCAGCTATAACAGTGACATAGATACGAGTAGTATTACTGTATCTGCAGATGAATCAGAGTCAGAGGAAAATTCTAATAATGATGAATGTAATTATCAAGAAATAAATGATGCTTTACAAACTTACGTAACCCGAAAAAAAGTTGTTTTTACTATTGGAAAGTATAAAATTAAAAATTTTTTCCTATTAAATTCCACTTTTCCTCCTTGCGAACTATTTTCTAATGATTTCGATACTCTGAAAAATACATCTTGGATATCTGGAGTAGTCATAGATGCATTTGCTATAGTAAATGAAATGAATTGGCCAACTTGCGTTTGCATTTCTACACGAATAACAAGTCTAATAATCGGAGAAGATAAAAAAGGTCCTATTGAAAGTATAAATGTTTTTAAAAACATTGTAAACTATAAAGGGAAAATAATGATGCCTTATAGCTATAAAAAACACTGGTATTTACTTGTTGTAGATCAACTTAATAAGGAACTTATTCATTTTGATCCTTTTACAGTAGAAAATAAAACTATGGAAAAACGAGCATATAAAATTTTCAAAAAATACCTTAAAGACAGCAATACAATGTTTGAATTAGGTATCAATGCAGAAGATTACAAAATAAAAAGTTTTCAAGAAAAAAGACCACTACAAACAGATGGTTATAATTGTGGTATATATATAATGTTTTACATGAATTCCATAGGCACATCGTCTGCGTTAGATATGGAATTGGATACAATTTCATATAGAAATCTTGCTAAGAATTTACTAATAGAATATACGGAAAATATGGAACACGAATGTATTCATTGTTTTTCCAAAAGAAAAAGAGCATTTATTAATTGTTCTATTTGCAAAAAAGCAGTTCATAACTCTTGCTTATCAAAGTATTATCCTTCAAAGCATATTAAAAAATGGACCAAAGGTACAAAAGTATTTTTCTGTATTTTATGTTATTATAGAACAAGAGAAGAAAACGTTTTTTAAAAAGTTGTTAATTAATTGCAAAAAAAATTATTAATACCTAAAATAAGTTAAGTAATTTTGTATTTCAATTTAAGTATTTTTAGAAAGTGATACGTAAAGAGTAATAATATATAATAATAATCTAATATATAATAAGATTTTAAGTTTGATTATCTTAATGATTAAAATATATAATAAAAATGTGTTTTGCTTTAAAATGTTTAACATTTTGAATTTGTTAAATTTATAAATTTTAATAAATAAAATAATTTTATTTTTTTTTAAAGATGTAGTTTAGTTAATTAAAAAATGTATTGATTGAATAAGCAAGCAAAGAATCATGATAACTGGTCCGAAAAGCTAGACAACGTAAGTATGCTTAAAACAGCAAAATTCACCGTTTCTAAGGTTATGTCCGCATGTTGAGTCCGCAATTTGATTTTTAAAAAATAGGTCTTCAAAATCGTAACCAGCGACCCCAAAAACCTTCTTGGAGAACCAAAAACTTATAACTGGTTTGTGTACACAACCTAAATGCATGAAACATGTTTATTTCCAGCTGAGCGCTAGGTATAATGCAAATGTTACTCATCATTACAATATAATTTTCTGATTCCCTAATCGCGTATTATTCTTGGTCCCTAAATCAAAATTATTACAATTCCCTAATCCTGAATTATTCTTAGTCCCTAAACCGATATTATTCTAAGTCTATAAATCAAAATTGTTCTAACTGCCTGAATTATTTTAAGTCCCTAAATAAAAATTATTTTATGTCCCTACACTTGAATTTTTCTAAGTCCCGATATTCCAAGTCCATAAATTTTTATTATTTTAAGTCCCTAAGCCCAGATTTTTCAAAGTCCCTAAATTTAAATTATTCTAAGTCTCATTTGACCCTCCCCCCCTTAATTTTTAAGTTCAGAAGTACCCTCATCCTATAAACATGTCCCATTTTAATATAGGCTCAATTAGCAATTGCTTTCAAGAATTTATCTGTCTTGCTAATTTTTTCCGATTTTTTATGATATAGCTTTCATTACTAAAAACTGGCCATCCGAAAATGAACGAAACCTTCAAAATCGGTTTCAGTGACCAAAAATGCATACGTTTCACTGAGATGAATCCATTCCCTTGCTGATAAAATTTTTAGATGTATTTAACATTGCTGATGTATTTACTGCAGTCAAATCGCGGAAATAAGCGGGTTTTCAGCAACTAGATGTCACCAATATTTTTCACTTTAGGTTTTTCGGGTCACTAATCTGTAATTTTAGAGTATTTTCTATGAGAAATTGGTAGTGGGACTCTTTTAAAATTGCAAAAAACTACCCCAAAAATGAAATCTGTAAGTTTAAATATATTAAAAATTTTAGAGGTAGTTTTTGAAAATTTGAGTAAATCGCCAACTTTTTATAGACAGGAACCCAAAATTCATGATCAACGTCATAAAAAACTAAACAATTAAATCTTGACACTCTAAGTTTGAATACATCAAAAATGCCCCTTTTAGGGGGACTTTTTGCAAATTAAAGGTGAAGCGAAAATTATTTTAGGTAGAATCTTCACATTAATGATGAACGACCAAAAAACCTATGCAGACCAAATCTGGACCCTCTAATCTGCAAATGCAGTTTTTAAAATTTAAGTCCTGATTATTTATAGAAGACCCCGATATTTATGATCAGCGATCCAAAAAACCTGTAATAGATCAAATCTGGTGATGGCCAGTAACTAAACACCCTAAACCTTGATTTCACTGGAATTTGTGTATTATTGAAGTTTATCGTTCTTAGGCCCTAAAATTTAATTTTAACGCCATCCTAAACCCCTATGCTTTTAACATTGAGTCGGTAAGGCAGAGTCCATTTTGAAAAAGGTCGCTAATCCATTTCTAATCAAATTTGTGGCTTCATATTGATTCATTCACTTTAAAAAATCATTCTTTATAGCCTAAAATATTTTTTTTGTTTTTTCTATAGCTTAAAAAAGAAAGCCGACATTTAAAAAATTTTTACCGACACATTTGGGTTTAGGATAACCTTAAACACTAAATCTTCCTTTTCATTAATTATTCCTTGTAAGTAATCTGTATTTACTGAAAAAACAGATTAAAGACTAAAATGAAAAAAACGCAATCTTTTAAACTACAAATTTCTAGCATTTTTCTTGCTTTAAATATTTTCCGGTGATTTACTATTTTTTTAAAAATATCACAAATAATAAAAAAATTAAATACTTAACATAAATATGAAGGTATTACTTGGGAAAACTGACTCAAAAGTAAAAAATAACATAAAAATCTTAAAGAGGAAAAACTTCTTTTTCTACATTTTTATATTTCCGACGCTTTAAACCATATAAAATCTTTTATTAATTATGCCTTTTTTATTAAAGATTCATTTGTGTTTAGTATTTCTTGGGAAAAACCACCGGAAAAATTGTTATCAAGATAAATCCACTTTTTTTAAACAGTTTAGGTTAAATAGGGAAAATTTCTTTCTTTACTTTTTTATATTTCCGGTGGTTTAAACCATGTAAAATCTTTTATTAATTATGCCTTTTTTATTACAGATTCATTTGCGTTTAGTATTTCTTGGGAAAAACCACCGGAAAAATTGTTATCAAGATAAAACCACTTTTTTTAACCAGTTTAGGTTAGGTATTGTTCGTTGAACGTTCATAACTTCAATAGTATAAGATTATTAGTATTAGTATTGTTATTTGTATTATTAAAAAGAGTGTTACTATGAAAGTTCAACAACAATCTTGAAGTAACAAATAACCGTGATATTAGAAATAGTAAAAATAGCTGTGATAATAATATTAGACATTTTAGTAATAATAATAACTCTAGCATAATACATAGCAATAGGTACCAAAGATCACTTGTCAATCAGTCACTTTCACCTCCTTCCTTGTTATCAGTTAATGAAATACAAAATGACGTTTTGATTGAAAGAAGGGAGCTATTTATTCCAGGTTTCATGAAAATTAGTAATGATAATAATTTACAATGTATAGCTTTCTCCATTTTGAAAATGGTACTCCCTAATTTCAATCGATCAGACATAACTAGGGTTCGATTTGCCCTTTCTAAATCACACACTGCACATAATCAGGGAATAATAGTTGAATTGCCCTCTTTCATCATAACCTGGAAAACTCCTGAACTGGTTCAATTAGTGATGCGTACGAAAAAATCTCTCAACTATCTTACAACAAAAGATATTGACCTATCTACATTAAATTCGGAGGTTGCTACTGCCTTGCCAGACAAAAAAATTTTTATTAATGAAGTATTAACTTCAAATGCCCGTAACCAATATATACTTATTAATGAAACTGTCCATAGATTAGGCTTTAAATTTGTCTGGAATAGTGGTGGGGACTTCCTAGTTAGATGGAGAAATAGGACGCGTGCGTACACAGTAAAGTCAGTTTCTGATTTAAATGCCATCTTTACTCTTACTTGCTCAAGTCCCTCTTGTAATCACAGTATCAGTAAGATCAATAGATCAATAGCACATAACTCAATATGACTAGGTACAAAAGGTAATACATCCAACAGTACATCATTAATAGTTGGATTTCTAAACGCATCTTCACTAAAAAAGCATATATGGCAAATTTGTGATTTTTTGACTCAAAATGATTCGTTTCATGTATTTGGTATTGCTGAAACCAGACTTGGACCAGACGTTAGTGACACTATTATGAATATACCAGGCTACAGTATATTACGACAAGATCGCAATACTCATGGTGGTAGAGTTCTCTTACATATAAAAGAGAACTTCAAGGGCAAGATATTAAGTTCATCGCAAACTGAACAAACAGGCAAACCCTTGAAACCAGAATACTTGCTATGCACTATCTGGCAGGCTAATTCTATCCCAACATTAATAGCTCTTGTATATCGTCCCCCTGATGTAAACATTAGGTCAGATAGAACATTTATTGACTTGTTGCGCCTACATGTCTCAGATTACAGTCACAAGGTCATAATTGGCGACTGGAATGCTGATATACTAAACACTAATGACTCTAATACGCGTTTTTTTAAATACTCTCATGAGTAACTTATCAGTTACATTAATAAACACAGGTCCGTCACATCACACAGATGAAAAAAGTACCTGGATAGACAGTATTCTTGTTGATAAATGTGATACTGTACTAAGTTCTGATCGCCATCTTCCTAATTTTCCAAGTACACATGACATGATCTCAGTCACCATTGAAATTTATAATCCTGAACCTCCAAATATACCAATAAAATACAAGGCTATTAATACAATAACATCTCATAATCTAAGTAGTTACTTAAACAAACTTGACTGGAGAGCTTTTTCTCCTGAGACTAATGACTTTGACATTGAGCAAGGCCTCTTGACATTGACCAAAAATATCCATAGTGCGATTGACATACTGGCCCCAGATAAAACCTTAAGACCTGAGAAAGTTAAATTTCCCTGGCTTAACTCTGAGCTTCGTTTATTAAAATCTAAGCGTGATGCCACTAGCAGAAGATATGATAGGACAGGACGTAAAGAATATCTAAATGCGTTTCTTTTGCTTGCTAATGAATATGAGGAGCAGTCTGAGAGTGCTCGTTGCTCCTACATGCATAATCGTATTTGTGGTAGTCTGGATGCTAACAAAAATTTCTGGAAAGAAATGAAGAGTCTTGGACTCATTCCAAAAGTAAACGATGCCCTTCATGGCTTCTCACCAGAAGAACTTAATTCATACCTTTCAAATATTTCCATCTCTCCCACTGAAGATCCCTCATTGCCGCTAAAAATAATTCATAGTTCTTCAGAACAAGGCTTCGTTTTCAAAGAAGTTTCTACGAATGATGTTATTCTGGCTGTTTCGCATTTTTGTTCACAGGCAAAAGGTGAAGATGAAATTCCTCAAAGTATTATAGCTAAGGCACTGCCAACAATAACTGCCCATCTCACCAAACTATTTAATGCCTCGCTTTCCAAGGGTACTTTCCCAACGGAATGGAAAAAGTCCAGAATTCTGGCAATTAAAAAAGTTCCTATACCATGGTCTCCTTCTGACTTTCGCCCTGTATCTCTCTTATGCTTTTTGTCAAAGGTCTTGGAGAAGCTTGCGCATGATCAGGTGGTTGACTTCTTGACCAAAAGAAAATTTTTAGACATATATCAGACAGGTTTTCGCAAACATCACAGTACCCAGTCTACCTTAATTAAATTAACTGATGATATACGAATGGGTAAGGAAAAGAAGTTAGCCACTCTGCTATTGCAATTTGACTTCTCCAAGGCTTTCGATAATGTTTCACCATCTAAGCTTCTCCAAAAACTACAGGGAATTGGCTTTTCAAGGTCATCATTAAATTGGTTCTGGTCTTACTTGAGTCGTCGTTCCATGTGTGTTGCTTCCAAAGCATCCTCTTCCTCTTATCGTGACATAAATATAGGAGTGCCCTAAGGCTCAGTACTTGGTCCACTCCTTTTTTGTATATACATGAATGATCTAAAGGATCACTTGGATGAGCATAACACTTTTAGACTATTGTATGCGGTTGATCTTCATATATACGTCCAAACTCCCGATCATTTAATTGATCAGGGCATAACACAATTATCCAAGTCAGCAACAATAGTGGTGTCATGGGCAGAATCAAATCGCTTAACACTAAGTATAAAGAAAACTAAAGCTATTGTTCTTGGTTCCTATAAAACTTTAAAAATATTCCAAATGCTAGATATACCAAAAATAAATATTAATTTAAACGGTGACTGTATCCCATTTGTGGAGCAAGTTACCTGCCTAGGTGTTATAATTGATAATACCCTCTCCTGGCGTTCTCAGATTCAACAAGTTACCAAAAAAGTGAATAGGGTACTTTATGGTCTTAGGATCATTAGTCCTTGTTCCTCTCAATCTCTCCGTAAACGCCTAGTCGAGTCATTGGTGATGCCAATATTGGATTATTGTAGTGTCGTCTATTCTGACCTTTCTAAACAGTTAGTTGACTAGCTTCAAAGACCCTCTAATTCCAGTATTAGATATATCTTTGGCTTAAAACGGCAGGAACATATTACATCTTACAGAAGACGACTTAGCTGGATGCAAATAACTACACGAATGGACTACTTTGCATCTTTGACTATGTATAAAATAATACGTATAAAACAACCCCCGTTTCTATTACCACTATTCAAGCCATACATAAGAGACAGACCAACTCGGGGACCTCGTAAAGATCTGGAAATACCTCCTGTTACAAATAATTGGGGTGTGCAAACATTTCAAGTAAAGTATGCCAAATTTTGGAACAAAATTCCACCGTGCATACGTGATCTCCCCTCATTCAATCTATTCAAGAAAAGTATAAAATCTTATTTATTTAGCTTGGATAATAAATAAATGACATATATATTAACTTTATATTGTTGACTATTAATATAACTTTAATTTTCTTTTTTGACTTGTTATTTACTTATAATTCAATTGACGTTATAGCAATTGTTATATATATAATATATCTATTTATTTTAATTTTAATTATTTACTACTGACAGATTGTTGTTGACTTTAATATTTTAATAATTTTAATATATTTTAATATTTTCAATATTTTATCATTTATATCAATTGTATAGACTTTATAAACTTTCATTATTTTTTCTACATTGTACTAACTTATTTATGATTGTAAAAGAGTGTACTAATTTTGTTACGACAAATAAACTGAATAATAATAATGATAATAATAATAAAATGGAACCAAATTTTTAAAATAATAATTTTGAAACTTAGTTAAACTATTTATAACATTTTTTCTTGCTGTAAGGCCTGGTAGACCGTTTTAATTTTTGATATTCTTTATTTTAAATATTGTTACATTATTAGTAAACTTGGTTTATAAATAATTTTAACCAATTCAAATGGTTTTATGAAAGTGGAACCAAATTTCTAAAAAAATAATAATTTTAAAACTTAGTTAAACCATTTATAACATTTCTTCTTGCTGTACAGCCTGGTAAACCGTTTTAATTTTATATATTGTTTATTTTAAATATTGTTGAATTATTAGTAATTTTGGTTCATAAATAATTTTAACCAATTCAAATGGTTTTATGAAAGTGGAATCTTACTACTAAAATAGCAAAAATTTTAAAACTCTATTAAACTATTTACATAATTCTTCTTAAGCTCTATCACTTGTTGGACCGTATTAGTTTGAGATTTTCTCTAGTTTAAAGATTTTTATATAATTAGTAAACTTGGTTTATAAACAATTTTAACTAATTCAATTGGTTTTATGAAAATGGAACCAAATTTTTAAAATAATGATTTTAAAACAAAGTAAACTATTTATAACATTTTTTCTTGCTGTATAGCCTGGTAAACCGTTTTAATTTTAGATATTCTATATTTTAAATATTGTTGCATTATTAGTAAACTTGGTTTATAAATAATTTTAACCAATTCAAATTGTTATATGAAAGTGGAACCTTACTACTAAAATAGCAAAAATTTTAAAACTCTCTTAAACTGTTTATATAATTTTTCTTAAGCTCTATCACTTGGTGGGCCGTATTAATTTGAGATTTTCACTATTTTAAATATTTTTATATTTATAGTAAATTTGGTTTATAAAAAATTTTAATTAATTCAATAGGTTTTATGAAAGTGGTTCCAAATTTTTAAAATAATAATTTTAAAACTTAGTTAAACTATTTATGACATTTTTTCTTGCTGTATAGCCTAGTAGAACGTATTAATTTTAGATATTCTTTATTTTAAATATTTTAATATTATTGGTAGACTTGGTTTATAAACCATTTCAACTAATTCTATTGGTTTTATGAAACTGGAACCAAATTTTTAAAATAATAATTTTAAAACTTAGTTAAACTATTTATAACATTTTTTCTTGCTGTATAGCCTAGTAGACCGTATTAATTTTAGATATTCTTTATTTTAAATATTATTTCATTATTAGTAAACTTAGTTTATAAATAATTTTAATCAATTCAAATGGTTTTATGAAAGTGGAACCAAATTGCTAAAAAAATAATAATTTTAAAACTTAGTTAAACTATTTATAACATTTTTTCTTGCTGTATTGCCTGGTAAACCGTTTTAGTTTTATATATTGTTTATTTTAAATATTGTTGCATTAATAGTAAACTTGGTTTATAAATAATTTTAACCAATTCAAATTGTTATATGAAAGTGGAACCTTACTACTAAAATAGCAAAAATTTTAAAACTCCCTTTAACTATTTATATAATTTTTCTTAAGCTCTATCACTTGGTGGGCCGTATTAATTTGAGATTTTATATATTTTAAATATTTTTATATTATTAGTAATTTTGGTTTATAAACAATTTCAACTAATTCTATTGGTTTTATGAAAATGGAACCAAATTTTTAAAATAATAATTTTAAAACTTAGTTAAGGCCACTGTCTCTTTATTGGGATTTTTTTTTTCATTTTTTTTTTAATTCATTATCTTATGTTAAAACATTTCAAGAATCTAAAAAACAAATTTCAAGCAAAAAAAAAAATATGTTTTTTAAATATTTCGATTTTTATGGGTCGTAGTCATATGAAAACATATGCATTTAAAAACTTTAAACGCGTTTTTCTCAAAACTACTTTTTTGAAATCGATTCCCACGCTAGCTCAAAAACTAATTGAGCTATCGACATGAATCTTGTTTCATTTTTTTCGTTATTGCAATACCTGGTATGTGAACTAACAATATCAGCTTTTTATGCATCAGAAAAATTTTTATTGTCCGTTTTAGGCGCATTTTTTAACGTCAAAAACTGCATTTTTCGTTTTTGGTTCACCAAATGGTCAATTTTTTGTATTTTTTGCTAAATGTTGGTTCACATACAAGAGGAAGCTATAGAGATTAATATGCCTTTTTATTTTTTTGTTTTGATGCCTACAATAGGCGCTATGATGGGAACCGTTTTTCAATTTTTTTTTCGAGCCTCTACTTTCACGCCATCTACAAACTGTAAAAAAAAAGCATATGAAACAAAAATTTTTTTATGTCATCTAGAATAGTTTTGTAATTATTTAAAAATAAATTTGTAAACTTTTATAATAAAACAGTTGAGAAAAAAAATGTTGAAAATCCTTTGAAAATCGTCACAAAAAAGAGACAGTGGCCTTAAACTATTTATGACATTTTTTCTTGCTGTATAGCCTAGTAAACCGTATTAATTTTAGATATTCTTTATTTTAAATATTATTTCATTATTAGCAAACTTGGTCTATAAATAATTTTAACCAATTCAAATGGTTTTATGTAAGTGGAACCAAATTTCTAAAAAAATAATAATTTTAAAACATATTTAAACTATTTATAACATTTTTTCTTGCTGTATAGCTTGGTAAACCGTTTTAATTTTAGATATTCTTTATTTTAAATATTGTTGCATTAATAGTAAACTTGGTTTATAAATAATTTTAACCAATTCAAATGTTTTTATGAAAGTGGAACCAAATTTCTAAAAAAATAATAATTTTAAAACATATTTAAACTATTTATAACATTTTTTCTTGCTGTATAGCTTGGTAAACCGTTTTAATTTTAGATATTCTTTATTTTAAATATTGTTGCATTAATAGTAAACTTGGTTTATAAATAATTTTAACCAATTCAAATGTTTTTATGAAAGTGGAACCAAATTTCTAAAAAAATAATAATTTTAAAACATATTTAAACTATTTATAACATTTTTTCTTGCTGTATAGCTTGGTAAACCGTTTTAATTTTAGATATTCTTTATTTTAAATATTTTTATATTATTAGTAAACTTGGTTTATAAACAATTTTAACTAATTCAATTGGTTTTATGAAAGTGGTTCCAAATTTTTAAAATAATAATTTTAAAACTTAGTTAAACTATTTATGACATTTTTTCTTGCTGTATAGCCTAGTAAACCGTATTAATTTTAGATATTCTTTATTTTAAATATTATTTCATTATTAGTAAACTTGGTTTATAAATAATTTTAACCAATTCAAATGGTTTTATGTAAGTGGAACCAAATTTCTAAAAAAATAATAATTTTAAAACATATTTAAACTATTTATAACATTTTTTCTTGCTGTATAGCTTGGTAAACCGTTTTAATTTTAGATATTCTTTATTTTAAATATTGTTGCATTAATAGTAAACTTGGTTTATAAATAATTTTAACCAATTCAAATGTTTTTATGAAAGTGGAACCAAATTTCTAAAAAAATAATAATTTTAAAACATATTTAAACTATTTATAACATTTTTTCTTGCTGTATAGCTTGGTAAACCGTTTTAATTTTAGATATTCTTTATTTTAAATATTTTTATATTATTAGTAAACTTGGTTTATTAACAATTTTAACTAATTCAATTGGTTTTATGAAAGTGGTTCCAAATTTTTAAAATAATAATTTTAAAACTTAGTTAAACTTTTTTTTTTTTTTTTTAAGGGAAATATATGAATCTTGCATCGGCCATGGAGTGTTTGCGGGCCTTAAAGACCCGCAAATTTCTATGACCGCTCAGTTGTACAAAGTGTACAACCGGGAGACTACCGGCGAACGCGGTCGCCGGCTACGCCCCAGATTCTTACTGGATAAACACACTTTAAACCCCCCGCGCTTGTTTGTCCCAAACCGGAACTCCCTTTTCAGGTATAACTTCAGTTTGGGACGCGCAACCTAGGCAGCTGGCCGCTGCCTTCCCCCCTGCCTAGGGGCAGGAGAGCTCTCAACGATAGATAGCCCTCCTCCTTCTTCTCCAACAAGGTGGTCCTTACGTACTCTGCTACTTTGTTCCAGTTTTCGGAACTCCGTAGCATTTCCGGGACCACCGTCTCCGGCATCCAAATCGGGAAGGGCGGGCGCCCCCCCCCCGCGTAGCCCACACATTCGAAGAATATGTACTCTACTGTATCATCCACGCCCGGACAGTGCAGGCACTCCTTTGTTGCCACCTTATGCCAATGCTTCAACATGACACGGAAATACCCGTGTCCAGTTAAGAACTGGGTAAGGTAGAAATCCACCTCCCCATGCTGTCGTCCCATCTATGCCTGCAGGTCTGAGATCAGTCTGCGCGTCCATAGGGCATTTTTCTCTTGTTTCTTTTTCCATCGTTTCTTCCATGCTTTTATAGAGTTGAAGCGGGCGCGAGTGGAAGCCACTTCGCGCTCATCTACGCTCTCGTGGATGAATTTCCGCTCCAACGCTAGCTGGTCAATAGGTATCACTGAAGCAACAACCTGGATCGCCTCTAGAGATACCGTGTGGTATCCGCAGGTGATCATCACTGCCGCTTGCCTCTGTACCGACGATATTTTATGTCTGTACTTGGCAGTTTCTGCGGTCTTCGCCCAGACTTCTGATCCGTAGAGCAGGACAGAGTTGACGACTGACATCAGGAGCCTTCGCTTCCCTGGTTTGGGTCCCCCAATGTTGGCCATGAGCCTTGAAAGGGAGGATGCGGCCGACGCTGCCTTTTCACACGACCTCTGAAATTGCTCCCAGAAGGTCAGCTTGTTATCAAGCTGAACTCCCACACTGTTAAAAATACCCGATGGTAAATTTACGAAATACTCGTAACATTACGATTTTGTCTTAAATTTACTAAAAAAATCGTAAATTTACCATTTAAATCGTAATTTTACGATCGATCGTAAATTCAAGATTTTTTTGTAATTTTACGATTTTGAAATCGTAAATTTACGATAAAATCGTAATATTACCACCAAATCCTAAATTTACGATTTTTATGGTAAATTTACGATTTTGCATTTGTAAATTTACGACTGCTAGATTTGAGTATTTATAAGCCTAAAAACATTTCCGAAACTAATGGGTAAGTTCAAGTTTACCTTATTTTTTGGTTTCTAAACTCATATACGAGTAAAAACTAATTTTGGCATAAAATTTTTGTATTAACACTAAAATATCTAAATGGCATTAGAGAAGGTATTCTCATCTCAAAAGTTATTGTAAAGCCGTAAAAACTTTGTTTAGGAATTTCAAATTTCGTATACAAGCCACAATTGAAATGAACTAAAAAAAAATTTTAATATTAAATAAATTTTTTAATATCTAACATTTTTTACGTACGTAAATATTAACAATTGTTTAACAAAAAAATTAGAATTCTTTTGTTTGATTTCTAAGTTAAAAAAATCTAAGGCAAAAGAGGAAAAAGTTAATTAAATTCAAATAAAAATTTTTGGTGCTTAAAAAAGAAGGGAAAACAAAAATCACTTGGCTCTCTTTTACCTTAAATTTTGAACATTTTAATCTGAGACAAATATACTTATAAATTAAATAGTCTTAATGATTAAATTTTGCACAAGATCCAGATTATACATGAAAAAAACAATAAAATTAACCTTTGGGTAGAAAAATAAAAAATACCCTGCCAAGTAATTGGCACTATGGTTCCTCATTAGCAATAACAAAATGTTGTCAATATTCTATTTTACCTAATAAAAAATTAAAATATTAGAATAATTGTGCCAAATATTCTAAATTTAATAAAGAAAGTGGATAAACTTTCTCCTGATACCCAAAAAATTTTCAAACATCAATAAAAAGATATTTTTTTAACTTTTGTATATGAAAAATTTAAAAAAAAAAATTTGAAAAAAAATTAGGTATCAGATTGTTTATATCCAGTTAAAAAGATAATTCTACATATTAGTACTTTCATGGAAAAAAATGAGGTACTACGTCCAAAAAGAAAAAAAATTATGCTATTTTTTTAATTATTTTATGTAAAAAATTAAAAAAAAAAAAAATTTCGCAAAATTATGTATCAGATGGAGAAATCCTTTACAAACGATAATTCTAGATATTCGTACTTTCATAGGAAAAAATTAAGTATTACGTCCTAAAATAAAAAAAATTTTGGCGGTTTTTGTATTTTTTGGCGACAAAAATTTTGAGAAAAAAATTTTGAAAAAATTAAGTATCAGGTCCAAAAAATTACTATAAATGATATTTCTAAAACTAGTACTTCCACAGAAATAAATTAAGTACTGCGTCCATAAAGAAAAAAAAAATTGGTATTTTTTGTATTTTTTGGTGAAAAAAATTTTGAGAAAAAAATTTTCTATAAATAAATTATAAGATTCGAGATATCGAGTAAAAATGATACTTCTAGATATCAGTACTTTCATGGAAAAAAATGAGGTACTACGTCCAAAAAGAAAAAAAATTATGGTATTTTTTTAATTATTTTATGTAAAAAATTTAAAAAAAAAAAATTTCGAAAAATTATGTATCAGATGGAGAAATCCTTTACAAACGATAATTCTAGATATTCGTACTTTCATAGGAAAAAATTAAGTATTACGTCCTAAAATAAAAAAAATTTTGGCGTTTTTGTATTTTTTGGCTACAAAAATTTTGACAAAAAAATTAAAAAAAAATTAAGTATTAGGTCCAAAAAATTACAATAAACGATATTTCTAAAACTAGTACTTCCATGGAAATAAATTAGGTACTACGTCCAAAAAGAAAAAAAAGATTGGTATTTTTTATATTTTTTTGTGAAAAAAATTTTAGGAAAAAAATTTTCAGAAAATTAAGTATCCGATTCGAGATATCATGTAAAAACCATAATTTCAAATATAAGTACTTTCGTGGAAATAAATGAGGTATTACATCCAAATGAAAAAAAAAAAAAAGTACCTCGAGCTTTTTTGGTGAAAAAATTTTTGAAAAAAAAATTTGGTCTTAATTCCATAATGTTTGTGAAATATCAGCGATTACATACGTACGTACGTACGTACGTACGTACACACACACATACACACATACAGACTTTTTTTAAAAACCGGTTTTTTAGCTTCCTGAGGTCTCAAAACGTGCTTATATACCAAAAAATCAAAAAAAAAATTTTGACCGATCACAATGGTTCCTCTATGAGGAACCAAAATTTTGTCAAAATTTTTTCAAAAGCGTTGATATAAAGTTTTGAATTAAATATGTAGGTTTGTCTGAAATGTTTATTTCAAATTTAAAGATTATGTAATTACAAAGTATAATAGTAACGGAATCCCAATAACGTAAAGGGTACCTACAATAAAAAATGAGAATACACACATATGTGAGAATAAAAATAATATGAAAAATCATATTTGAAAAAGAACTTTTCTGAAATATTAAAATTAATATCTAACTTTTATGAGAAATTGTTTTTTACTATAATTTCCACCCCTTGATGAAGTTTAATGATTTCTTTTATGGTCATATTTGAAATAAGCAACGTCAGAAGCCCAGGATACAGTTTTTCAAGTAAAAATAAAACCTTTTATAAAAATTGATTTTTCACCCCTTTTTACCCTAATTTTTCACCCCTAGATGAAATTTTATGATTTTTTTGAGATCATATTTGAAATCAGCAATCTCAAAAACCCCTAGATATAAATTCAGAGCTAATAATATAAAGAAGTTTCAGAATGACAATAAAGTGGTACGTTTTAACCGCGCCGGCGGTAATCGATTAACAAGGGGAATTCAATACATTTGGACCACTAAATTACACCAAATGGTTATGAAGGAGTTTATTATGTTGAAAAAACATGCCGACTACCCTCGGTAAATTCCAATGGGCGTTCTGGGCCTAGAAACGCAGGGCTCAATGTTATAAAATAGGGTTTATTGGTTATTTTCAATATAACGCTACAACTTTCCATGTTAACCAAAACATTTTTTGTTGGTTTTATTCTTTTGGTATAAGTGTCACCTTTCAAACGCCATAAACCAAAATTTTTTATCACTAATTCTTTCATCACTATAGCCAATTAAACAAATAGTCATTTTTTGCTAAAAACAACTAATTTTTAAAATGCTGCCAAATTTGTAATTTCTGACGTAAATGGGTTTTATAGTTCTAAAAAAATTTGTACAAGCTTCAAGTTTCCAAAAATTTTTTATTCGTCTCATTTCCTTGATTCGTTTTTGAGAAATAGCTCTTCAAAGTTAACATTTAGTATAGGCCTGGAGCATGGTTTTATTTGCGATTTTTTTTAAAAGTATATCCATGGAATTTTTCGACGGTATATATAGTATGTGGGGTCGCTGATTCCAAATCCGAAGTCCGTTTTGACCTAACCTGGTCCAATTTTGCGTAATTGCCCATTTTAGGTCATTTTTAATGTTTTTTTACCATTTTTTTTTTAAATTTTTAATATGTATGTGCTTTATGTTTAACCTCTTGAACCTTACGTTATGTCGGAGGTCACCAACAATTAACACAAGCAGCTACCGAACCGCATATTTTGCTTTTATTTCCTCGGAAGTCGATATATACATAGAGATATATACCGCTTTTTCCTTTATTGGAAAATAACTCTAGGTTCTGGAAGCATGTGGATAAATTGTCAGTGAAACTGCAGGATTAGAAGGTGAATTAAAGGATTGATGAAGGGATTGAGGGATTTTTAGGGTTTGGGAGGCCAATTGCGGTCTAAGGTCCGACTTTTTGTAGGAGCCATGCTGACAATTCCGTCTTTAAAACACAGAGTTGCATTTCTACAACTCTATGCTTTAAAAGAGGCGCGAAAAACCTTAGAAAAACGCCCTCTATGCATGACATACGGAGGCAAGTAAATGGCACTTTCCATTTCATCTTGCCCCCTGCGACTCGGCAGCTAGCTCTACTCTCCCTTCTTAAAATAAATATTTAATTTTATTAAATATTCATTTCCAGAAAAAAAAGTTGTCACTGCTCTGTATGCGAACCCACTTCATAATATTTTGCAATATTACAAAGCGAGCGCGTTACCTCTGTGCTACCGAGCCGGTTTTTAATTTTTAATATATTACCATTTTTCTCACAATACACTAATGTTTTTTGGGTTTCTATAACTAATTATCATATAATATAGTATATCTACTCATACATAAAAAAATGGTAGCCCATAATAGGGATTCTTAGGCTATTTTTCACGCTTTTTGGGCTAATTTTAGCTATTTTTATGAAATAATACCAATTTTTATCTACAGCTTCTGTTTTTTGAGTATTTTAAGATAGTTAAATACAAATATTATTTTTAATTTACCTAAAAACGCCGCAGTAGCCCATAATAGGCACTTATAGGCTGTTTTTAACGTTTTTGGGGTAATTTAAGCTATTTTTATAAAATAATACCAACTTTTTTCTACAGCTTGTGGCCTTTCGGGTCACCTAAACGCAAATAACACATTTTTCTTTAACAAATAATGTCCAGTGGCCCATAATAGGCGATTCACGGGTATTCTCATTCTTTTAATGGTATATTATAATACATTACTTTTTTTAAACGAGTATATTAAACGAATATATTAAAAATTATAACAAAAAATGGCAAAAAAAACGTTAAAAATGACCTAAAATGGGCAATTACGCAAAATTGGACCAGGTTAGGTCAAAACGGACTTCGGATTTGGAATCAGCGACCCCACTAACTATATATACCGTCGAAAAATTCCATGGACATACTTTTAAAAAAAATCGCAAATAAAACCATGCTCCAGGCCTATACTAATTAAAAATGAGCTTTTTTAAAAAATCGTAAAATTGGGACTGTCACTTCAAATTATCGTATCTATTTAACAAATAATTGAAAAGGGTAAAATAAAGAAGTTTTGGAAATTTGAAGCTTGTAAAAATTTTTTGAGACCTAAAAAACCCATTTTGTCAAAAATTACAAATTTGGCAGCAATTTAAAATTGGTCATTTTTAGCCAAAAATGACCGTTTGGTTAATTGGCTATAGTGATGAAAAAATTAGTGATATTAATTTGGTTAACTTGTGAGATTTTGGCGTTTTGTTGAAAATTCCCAAAAAGAAACCCTATTTTTATAACATTGAGCCCTGCGTTTCTAGGCCCAGAAGGCCCATTGGAATGAACGGAGGGTAGTCAGCATGTTTTTTAAACATAATAAACTTATCCATAAACATTTGGTGTAATTTGGTTTTCCGAATGTATTGAACTCCCCTTGTAAAATCTTTTACAAAAATAAAGCATATTTTTAGTAATTTTTATTTTCTCTCCTTTTTTAAGCTCCGAAAATTTTTATTTGAATATAATGCGTTTTCTATCTTTTGTAGGTTTTGTAAATTAAACGACCTTTGTGTTGCTAAAAATAAGAAATTATTTATTTTAATTTTAAGAATTACAAATTAACAATAAATGATATATTTTATTATATTAAATTATTTTATATTACCTAAAAATAAGAAACGACAATAAGGTCTTTTATTCTATTACTAAAACTTATGACTGTACATTAGAAACTTATGATTATATCTTATCTATAATATCTTATAATACATGATGTTCACGTGAACATTTATTAAATTACTTATCTATCTTAAAACTAAAAATAAAGAGTATATATTCTCTTTACATCTCCCCTCTTGGGAAAAATTGGTCCTCCAATTTATAACACGGCTGGAATAAGCTTAGTTATATGAAAAAGATTTGATTCGGCTTTTTTATGGACTGTATCTATTTTGTAAATTGCATTTGATACTTTTTGTATTATTTTATATGGTCCAAGTCTTAACTCATCTAATTTTTTTCGGTTTAACTTGTTTCCATTTTCTATAAAAACCATATCTCCTGTGTTAAACTTGAAGTCCTTTCTATTTTTATCAAAAATTTTCTTATTCTTGTTATGCGATTTTATTGTATTTTCTATTGCAATTCTTCTATCTTTTAACCAATCAGTGTTTGTATTTATTTCTTTGAGTTCATCTGGTATTGCTACGGTACTTGTACCTTCCAGTAAATATTTTTGAGAAAATCCAGTAGTTGTATGTTCCGTTTGATTATACATTTTTGTACACTCTGGTGCTATTGTTGTCCAAGCAACTTTGTTTTTTCTTTCATTTATTTTACATCATTATTTTTATGGTAACCAAACCATTTGATTTTTTTACACCATTAATCGTCCGAAAATTAGCACCTATGTTACTATTTAAATTTTCATTTTTTATTTTTAATATTTTTGAATTTATTAGAGAAGCATTTGACCCGGAATCATATATTCCAGATGTTTCAAAATTATTATTTAATAGTAGTTTTATTTTGATTAATGGTGAGAAAACAAGTTTTTTTGATTTGTATCTTTTAATTCAGCTTCAATTTCTGAATTATTTATTAGATTTATATGAATTTTTTTACCTTCTACAATTTTTTCTTTATCCTTAAACCAGCATGTAGATTCTTGATGATAACGATTTGTATATCCCTTTTTTTCACAATTTTTACATGGTTTTTTTTCTTGTTTTTCTTTACCTTCAAAATTTTTTACACTTTTTTTATATTCAGAATTTTTTTTATTTACCATATGTTCGAGTTTTCCTATTTCATTGTAAAATCTTCTGTTTTTTCTAAGGATTCTCTGTTTATTCTATCAGCCACAAAGTTTGGCAGGCCTGATGCAATTAAATCGATTAATATTCCTGTATCTATTGATTCTCTTGCTTCTAGTAAAAACCTTTCTTTATTTATTGCATAGTCCAGCAAAGAACCTACTTGATGTTTAAAATTAAGTGCGAACCTTATTGATGACCAACCTTTATAAGCGTAAGTATCACAGAAATTTTTTTTCCAGATTTCACATTCTGAATTTACTGTATATTTCATCAAAACACACCTATACCAGTCTAGATATGATTTTTCTAGGAAGTACTTCAAAATTTCAATTTTATTTTCATCCTTTTTTATTTCAAAACGTTCACACTCTTTTTCAAACTCACTTATCCATTGATTCGCGTTTGGAGCTTTACTAGAAAATTTTTCGATCATAAATCTTGCCGATATTTTTCCTAAATTTTGATTTTCAGGCTTAGTTTCTTTAATTTCTAAAAGTTTTTCTAATACTTTTGATATTGATTCTTCTGAATTTGAAGTACTACTAGGAGCAGGATCTTCTTTTTCTTCTTCTAGATAGCAGTCCTTAAATTGTAAATTTTTGTCTTCATCTAAATATACGTTCGCTAATTCATTTTTTTAAGTTATCCATACTCTTCTTACTTGATGTCTTTTTTTTAATGAAGTTTTTATTTTTTTATAAGCATCGGTTTCTTTAAGTTCTATATGTTGATGTGTTGGCATATATTCAGGTGGCAAAACGTATTTTCTTCCATCAGGTGTAGATATTCTGACTAAGCACAGTACATTTGACTTACCGTCGCTTGCCTCTAAAAAAGAAAATTCGAATTGTAATTTTTCCATAACTAAAATTTTACTTGTTTTCTTTTTTTTTTTTTTTTGACGAAAATTGTCGTTTTATAATGCGTTATCTATCTTTTGTAGGTTTTGTAAATTAAACGACCTTTGGGTTGCTAAAAATAAGAAATTATTTATTTTAATTTTAAGAATTACAAATTAACAATAAATGATATATTTTATTATATTAAATTATTTTATATTACCTAAAAATAAGAAACGACAATAAGGTCTTTTATTCTATTACTAAAACTTATGACTGTACATTAGAAGATTATGATTATATCTTATCTATAATATCTTATAATACATGATGTTCACGTGAACATTTATTAAATTACTTATCTATCTTAAAACTAAAAATAAAGAGTATATATTCTCTTTACATGAATTTAATTAACTTTTTCCTCTTTTGCCTTAGATTTTTTTAACTTAGAAATCAAACAAAAGAATTCTAATTTTTTTGTTAAACAATTGTTAATATTTATGTACGTAAAAAATGTTAGATATTAAAAAATTTATTTAATATTAAAATTTTTTTTTAGTTCATTTCAATTGTGGCTTGTATACAAAATTTGAAATTCCTAAACAAAGTATTTACGGCTTTAAAATAACTTTTGAGATGAGAATACCTTCTCTAATGCCATTTAGATATTTTAGTGTTAATACAAAAATTTTATGCCAAAATTAGTTTTTACTCGTATATGAGTTTAGAAACCAAAAAATAAGGTAAACTTGAACTTACCCATTAGTTTCGGAAATGTTTTTAGGCTTATAAATACTCAAATCTAGCAGTCGTAAATTTACAAATACAAAATCGTAAATTTACCATAAAAATCGTAAATTTACGATTTGGTGGTAATATTACGATTTTGTCGTAAATTTACGATTTCAAAATCGTAAAATTACAAAAAAAATCGTAAATTTACGATCGATCGTAAAATTACGATTTAAATGGTAAAGTTACGATTTTTTTAGTAAATTTACGACAAAATCGTAATTTTACGATTACTTCGTAAATTTACCATCGGGTATTTTTAACAGTGCAGGTTTTTCACCGATGTTCTGGTTCGGATCGTGTGAGGGTTTCCGCCGTCGTCGATAATTACATCGAAGTTGGTGGAAACCCTTCGACGAGTCAGCAGTACGATCTCCGTTTTCGGGATCGCAAGCTGGAGCCCGTGATCGCCCATCCAGAGGTTGATCCGTCTCATGACTAGATTCAACCTCTCCTGGGTCACTTCCATGTCCCTGCCAGTTATGGTCAGGGCCACGTCGTCGGCGTAACCGATCAGGGAAACACCTTCCGGGAGGTGGACGCGCAACAAGCCATCGTAAAAGGCATTCCACAGATTAGGTCCGAGAACCGAACCTTGCGTGATGCCTGCATTCAAAACCCTTTCACGCCTTCCGACGAGCGTGTCGTAGAGCAGTCTCCGGTCCCACAGGTAATCCTTTAGTACGTTATCCAGATACCTGGCAATCCGGAAATCGTACCCGAGGGACCGGATCATGTCATCCCACCTGGCCGAGTTGAAAGCATTTTGCGAATTGCAGGCCGCTTTTCCCTCTAAGCCTCTACGCTATCCACGACACGCTGGATGGCGTCTATCGAGGAATGCCCTTGACGAAAACCATGCTGCTCCTCAAAGAGACCACCGCCCTCCTCGATTGCCCTTCTGAGCCTTGCCCGGAGCAAGCTCTCCATCACCTTACCAATGGTATTTAACATACACAAAGGTCTGTAAGATGATGGAGAGTCCATGGCTTCCTCCTTGCCCTTGTTCAAGAGCACGAGACATGCCACCTTCCACTGCTTTGGGAATACTCCAGACACCAAACAAGCATTGAACATGCTTAACAGGATACCAGGGATTACTTTGACCGCTCTTTTGAGCACTTCCGCCGGTATCCCGTCCTGCCCCGGCGCCTTGCCATTTTTCATGGCCTTTGTGGCCTTGACCATCTCGCCTTCGCTGAACAGCGGCACTTCCTCCATGGGTATCACCTCAACCGGGTTTTCCTGGATGGGCCTTTCAGGGAAGAGAGCACCGGCAATCCGTTCAGTCGACGCCGCGTCCATCATGTTGCAGACCCCCGGTTCAACTTGCCCATTACGACTTTGTAACCTAGGCCCCAGGGGTCCTTGTTTACATCTTCGCGTAATGAACGCAGACATCGAGCCTTGCTTTGACGGATGGCCTTGGCCAGTCGGTATTTGGCGTCCTTATGTTCCTGAGAAAGAACGGCGGCCTCAGGTCTGTCCCGTGCTCTTTGCGCCTTTCGTCGTGTCCTGTGGCATTCCTTTCGGAGCTCAGCTATTTCGCGAGTCCACCAGTACACTGGCTTTCTCCCTTTACAGGGCCTGCGGCGAGGCATCGAGGCATCACAAGCCCCGCATAATAGAGACGTTACTTTCTTAACTAAGATTTCAGCCTCATGGGGACTTGTGGCCCCTCCATGCCAAGCAGGGATGGACGGTGACTCGATTCGAAGATACTCCTCGAATCTATCTTCGTCCATTTTTGGAACGTTCCAACCCAGGGGGCGCCTCCTGTACGGAGGTCGTTGTGAGGTTCCTTCCAATACCCGGAAGGCGATGTAATGATGATCACTACCATTGTAAGTCACATGTTCCCTTGGAGAATCTTGATCATTTCCGATGACACCTGCTTCTCGCCACAGCCAGAGCCTCCCGATAACTGGGGCAGTTTCCCTCTCAAGGATAGTGCTCCGTGGAGCACTCATCCTTTCTGGTCTTGCAGAGGAAGCACTCAGGCTTATCTTTGCTGCACTCTGTCCTCTTATGACCATCTTCGCCACACTATAAACACGCCTTACTTCTGTCTGGGCCTTTGCAGACATATTGGCTATGTCCATAGCCCAGACATTTGTAGCAGCGCCTCACGTATGCACGGAGGCGCACTCTACTCGATGCCCAGCCGATCTGGATTTTGCCTTTTTTGGCCAGGCGTAGAGCGTCGGTCTCAAGAACCACGGCCATCTGGCTTTTTGTGCCTTTGGTTTTGAAAATGGACACCTGGAATAGGTCTCCATTTTCGACACCTATGGCCCTGGCAACAGCTGCCTGAATCTCCTGTTCTTTCGTGACCCCATCCAAATCACGAATTTCGAGTTTTAGTGTCGGGATCAAGTCACGAACATTCGACTCAGGGCCCTTGACCAACTTCACCGCTTCTTCAAGTTTTCGGTCCTCGATGGCCTCCAACTCAATAAGAATGCTGCCGTTTTGAGTTTTCCTAATGCGGTGGACCTTCGCGCCAGATTCTTCGAGGTTAACGTTTCTCTTTAAATAGAGAAGCGTTTCCTCGTAGGATTTGCCTGCCGCTGGGGTAATCTGGAAGGCTTCCTTCCTTTTCCTATAGCTGCACCTTGCCACCTTGGGAGGTACTTTAATTGCCACCTTGGGAGGTACTTTACCATTTTCTGCAGGTTCCTTTGTTGGCTGGGGCTTTTTGGCCCTGGGCTTTTTCTTATTCTTACCCTTTACCAGCCAATTTTCCTCCTCGCCCAGTGGCTTCTTAGGTACCTGATTTTGCTGCTCCTGTCCGTCAGCTACTTCGCATATCTCCATGTGCTGATCAGTACCCTTTCTTGGTTGAAGCTGAAGCTGCTATTGTTTCTTCAGAAGCTTTCTTTCTTTTTTGGACTTATGCCTAGGGGCGTCCTTATCTCCATCCTTGTTGGGGGAGGTCCCAGGGTTACCCTGTGGGCCGTTCTCCTTGGTGTTGTTAGGAGCAACCTTTGAGTCATCTCCCTTATTGTGGCGATCTCCCCCCGCAATTTCATTCTCTTTTGGTGGCTGCTTCCCTTTTTTCTGTTCCAGCTTCTGCTTTTGAAATAATTCTAGCAGACTTGCCTTCTTCTTTTGCTCCTGGATCAGTTTATCTTTTTTACGCCGCTCTTTTTCCTCCTGTTCCAGTCGCACTTTCTCCTTATTTGTCTGCTCTTGCTCCTTCCTCTGGTTTTCTTGGAGCAGCATTTTCCTTCTTTCCTCTTCTTCCTGGAGCTCCGCGTTGTTCTGCTGCTCTACCACAGAGTTGCTGAGGTTTTTCTTGTGGATCCTTTTCCTATCTTGTCTTGACTCTGGAGAATTCTCCCCAGAGGAAGACGATCGGATTCTCTTTGCCTGCTGCTTATGTTCTGCTTTTTTTAGAGCAGACTCAATATCTTGCAATTATGCATGCAGTCTCTTTGTTATTGGCTCTAGTTGAATGAGCACATTACCGAAGAGGTTTACTCCATTTTTAATTGGCATGCCGCAATTTTTTTGTTTTGTTGTACAGTGATTGGACATGCTGCGATGAGCTTCTGTCTTTCCTTGTGGTGTTTTTCCAAAGCCTGTACAGCGTCCTTCAGAACAGAAATGTGGTGAAGGAAGGCATTGGGCTTTTTGACCACTGCTTCATTAAAGGCCTGGTCCGTGTCGAGACCACCAGTGCCATCTGCTAAGTTCTGCAGATATTTGAGGTTCTCTGCATAGCTTGGTTTTTCAGTATTCCCTGCACTATGAAAACTATATTAAACTATTAATATAATTTTTCATAAGCTCTATCACTTGTTGGACCGTATTAATTTGAGATTTTCTCTATTTTAAATATTTTTATATTATTAGTAAACTTGGTTTATAAACAATTTTAACCAATTCAAATCGTTTTATGAAAGTGGAACCAAATTTCTAAAAAAATAATAATTTCAAAACTTATTAGTTAAACTATTTATAACATTTCTACTTGCTGTATTGCCTGGTAAACCGTTTTAATTTTATATATTGTTTATTTTAAATATTGTTGAATTATTAGTAAACTTGGTTTATAAATAATTTTAACCAATTCAAATTGTTATATGAAAGTGGAACCTTACTACTAAAATATCAAAAATTTTAAAACTCTCTTAAACTATTTATATAATTTTTCTTAAGCTCTATCACTTGTTGGACCGTATTAATTTGAGATTTTCTCTAGCTTAAATATTTTTATATTATTAGTAAACTTGGTTTATAAACAATTTTAACTAATGCAATTGGTTTTATGAAAATGGAACCAAATTTTTAAAATAATCGTTTTAAAACTAAGTTAAATTATTTATAACATTTTTTCTTGCTGTATAGCCTGGTAAACCGTTTTAATTTTAGATATTCTTTATTTTAAATATTGTTGCATTATTATTAAACTTGGTTTATAATAATTTTAACCAATTCAAATTGTTATATGAAAGTGGAACCTTACTACTAAAATAGTAAAAATTTTAAAACTCTCTTAAACTATTTATATAATTTTTCTTAAGCTCTATCATTTGGTGGCCGTATTAATTTGAGATTTTCTCTATTTTAAATATTTATATACTATTAGTAAACTTAGTTTATATACAATTTTAACTAATTCAATTGGTTTTATGGAAGTGGTTCCAAATTTTTAAAATAATAATTTTAAAACTTAGTTAAACTACTTATGACATTTTTTCTTGCTGTATAGCCTAGTAGACCGTATTAATTTTAGATATTCTATATTTTAAATATTGTTTCATTATTAGTAAACTTGGTTTATAAATAATTTTAACCAATTCAAATGGTTTTATGAAAGTGGAACCAAATTTCTAAAAAAATAATAATTTTAAAACTTAGTTAAACTATTTACAACATTTTTTCTTGCTGTATAGCCAGGTAAACGGTTTTAATTTTATATATAGTTTATTTTAAATATTGTTGCATTATTAGTAAACTTGTTTCATAAATAATTTTAACCAATTCAAATGGTTTTATGAAAGTGGAATCTTACTACTAAAATAGCAAAAATTTTAAAACTCTATTAAACTATTTATATAATTTTTCTTAATCTCTATCACTTGTTGGACCGTATTAATTTAAGATTTTCTCTAGTTTAAATATTTTTATATTATTAGTAAACTTGGTTTATAAACAATTTTAACTAATTAAATTGGTTTTATGAAAATGGAACCAAATTTTTAAAATAATAATTTTAAAACTTAGTTAAACCATTTATATAATTTTTCTTAAGCTCTATCACTTGGTGGACCGTATTAATTTGAGATTTTCTCTATTTCAAATATTGTTTAGGATGGATATAAATAATGGTGTTAATAAATGTATAGATCTCACTAATTATAAGAATAATAACTTTATTGAGGGCTATTGATAGCCTGAGATCCGGCGGAGCATTGAGGCTCGGAGCGGTTATACATATAAAATTTAGGGGGGAGCTCACCAACATATATGCATAATTTACACAACATTTCCACCCACCACAATTTTTTACTAAATTAAGGAAAAATAAAATAATTTAAATTTAAAAAATTCTTGTAGTGAATAGAATCACAATAAAAAATTTAGCTATTTTTTTTTTTTTTTAATATAAAATAACGCCAAGTGGCTGAATAATAATTTACAACTTATAATTTATAATAATAATTTTTTGAATAAATAATAAATTTCTTAAATAATATAAATAACAAATATAAATAAAAACAGAATACAACATATTTACAATTAAATACAAAGATACATCAAAAATTAAAATTTTATATTTTAGCATTGGAAGTGATAATTCATAAATTATCATCTTCATTATCTAGAGTATTTAGCCTAATCAATTTTTGTATTGGACGCTTAAGTTCTGTTGATCCCGTCTTAAGATCTACCACTCTGACTAAACCATCAGAGCCCTTGTAGACTCTGATAACCCTAGCCAATGGCCATTTAGCATGTGGCATTGTCTCATCAGATATCAACACTACGTCACCAATTTGCACATTTCTTTGCTTATTTTTCCACTTATATGCATTCTTGGAGTGTTTGCAGATATTCCGCAGACCAACAACGCCACCAGTCCTGCATCATTTTTTGAATTAACTTGTACCTTTCTACCGGAGGGATTTTAACTTTTTCATAATTGTGTTCCGACAGAATGTAAGAGTCGGACTGGGTTAATAGCAATGAAGGCGATTAAAAACTGCTGTCAGATGGATCATCAGTCAAAGGGACCAACGGGCGTGAGTTGAGACAAGCCTCGATTTGTTTAAGCAGCGTGTAAAATTCTTCGAAGGTTAGCTGACGATCGCCAACTACCCTTCGACTGTGATGCTTCACTGACTTTACCACAGCTTCCTAGATTCCGCCAAAATAAGGAGCCCCTGGGGAGTTAAATTTCCAGGTTGTACCTTCGTTTGCCAAAGAACCCACAAGGTTATTTATGTACTCAGAAGAAGCTTCATACATTTCCTTGAGAATTTTATTGGCTCCTACAAAGGTAGTCCCCTGATCACTTAACAACTCAGAACATTGTCCTCTAGTTGACGTGAATCTCCGGAAGGCAGCAATAAATTCTTTACTAGAGTAGCCAGTGACTAGCTCTAAGTGAACTGCTGTTTTGTTCATACACACAAAAACAGCTATATAAGACTTATAAAGTGTCTTGTGAGCACCGCGACCTTTAAATCTAACGGTATCAAAAGGACCCGCATAGTCCACTCCACTTACTCTAAAGGGCTTATCAGGGCGAGTGACTCTGGAAGCTTTTTGATTCAATGTGTTAGCCTTGTATCTAATACAAGCATTACACTTGTGAATTCAACTTCTTACCAAATTTCTACCTTTAATCACCCAGAATTCTTGCCTTAAACCATCACGCAACGTTTTTTCATGAATAAAATCAACCAAAAGATTTGAAAACGAGCATTTACTTGGCAAGATCCAAGGGTGTTTTTGGTCATAATCGAGTAAGGACAGATGATTACGACCGCCTAAACGAAGCAAATTTTGGTCGAAAAATGGATCTAGACGACGTAAATTCAAGTTATCTGGTTTTTTATTAGTAGAAATTAATTTTATGTCTTTTTTAAAGTAACTTTGTTGAACTAAATAGGTCCGTAGAATTCTAGCTCTTACTAGTTCCTGAACTGAAACCAGTTTGCAGAAACCTAAATAGTATTTTACATTAAACCAATGACTATTGAAAATATTAGAAGTTTGTTTCAACTTATTTTTGCTTTTAATTAGTAATTTATCTACAAATTTAATTACATAGGATGTAATCTTTAGAAGCTTGGGTAAGGAAGAGTACCTATCGACCAAATCCCAAATAACGACTTTTTCAGGCTCTTTATAATTCACAGCATGACAATCTACATTTAATAAATTGACGGACTTACTCAAGATACTATTTTGTAAGTCTATTGGTCTTTTGACCATTATTCCCCCTTCCCACCAAAGAGAAAAGGCTTGCAACTGATCTGGAGGTAAACCTCTGGACACGCAATCAGCAGGATTGTCGATGGACCTAACATGAGACCAAAATGCCTCAGGGAGCAAAATATGAATATAAGAGCATCTGTGTTTAACAAATCTATTCCATTGAGAAGGATGCTCCTTTAGCCAACATAATACGTCAGTAGAGTCAGAAAATAAATATATTTTAACCTCATCAAGTTTTAAAGCTCTAAGCGCTTTCACAGTTAATTTTGTCAATAAATGTGCAGCATTCAACTCTAACTTCGGTATAGTTAAAATTGGTTTTAAAGGGGCAACCTTAGATTTAGCCTGTAGCAAGTGCACAGTGCTCTTCCCGTGTAGCGTAACTTTTAAATATGTACAGGCACCGTATGCTTTATCGGAAGCATCTGCAAATCCATATATCTCATACTTAGCTCCCGGGACATATTTTAGCCACCTAGAAATTTTAATGGTTTTAACAGCAGGAAGGTTAGCATACTAACTCTTAAACTCATCTTTCAAAGAGTCAGGCAATTTAGTATCCCAATCAATTTTAGGATTTTTGGCTTTCCATAGTTTCTGAAGAAAAATTTTTGCTGTAACAACCACTGGTGCGAGCCATCCAAGTGGGTCAAATAATTTAGCTATTGCAGAAAGTAACTGCCTCTTTGTAAGATCAGTTTTTAGTTGGTCTAACTCAAAATCAAATGTAAAATGATCTGTGTTAGGACACCAATTCAAGCCTAGAAAATTAAAACAATAGTTAGCCAACTTTGTTTCAGCACGAATTGCAACACGAAATTTCAACAACGCAGGATCGTTTGCTATCCATTTATGTAATGAGAAACCACCCAACTTGCAAATTTATATTAGATCGGCTTGTTTTTTAATAGTTTCTGAAAGTGAGTGACCACCAGATAAAGTATCATCCATATAGGTTTCGCGATTTAAGATATTTACAGCTAATGGGTAACGATGACCCTCGTCTAAAGTCAACTGTCTAATCACACGATTTGCAAGGTATGGGCTGCTTATCATCCCATAAGTTACGGTTTTTAATGACCAAGATTGTAAGTCTTCTGATTCACTATACCGCCATAATATTTGCTGAAATTTTCTATCATCTTTATGTACTAAAATTTGTCGAAACATATGTTCTATATCCGACACGAACACGAACCGGTATTTCATCCAGTTAATTAATAGCTCAGCCAAGTCAGGAAGCAAATTCGCACCACTGTGCAATAAATCATTAATGGAAACTTTATTATAATTCTTGGCTGAACCATTAAAAATTGAGCGAAATTTACGGTTATGACCTAAAATTCCGTGATGTAGAAAGAAATAGTAAAGTACGAACGATAATATTGCACGAGAACGTTCCATATGACCTAAATCTTCATAAGCATGCATAAATTTATGGTAGGCTTGAGCAAAATCAAGATAAAGTTTAAAGCGAGCTTCGGTTTTTTCAAATACTTTTTTCGCATGTTGAAAGGAGCCATTAAAGTTTAGACCTGCAGTTTCCAAATCCTTAAAAGGCTATCTTAAAACATAGCGACCTTCCGAATCACGCGAATGAGTTTGAACAAAATAATTTTCACAAGCCTGCTCATCTGGAGTAAGCAAAGCTTGTGGAAAGATCGAAATCTCCTCTTGTTGCCAAAATCTCTCTAAATTAAATGCTAAATCAGAGTTTATATGATGATTATTCATCATTAAGCAAGAATTTGAAGTGATACCCGAATTACCAGAAATTATCCAGCCAAGCTCTGAGCTGTTTGCAATAGGTTCATGTTCTTGGCCTTTAATAATTTCACCAATAATTAAAGAGGAGTGACAAATTGAACATAGTAGCAAATCTATGCGATCCTTTTTAGCAAATCCAGGATCAGCTAATTGCAAATGGCTAATATTAGCGAATTTTATAGGATCAATTAGGTGCGTAAGACGAAATTTTTGGTATTATAAAAGCATCGACATTAAGTACATAAAAGTGAGGTCTAATCTGAAGATTTACCATATTTGAGCAAACAAGATCAGTTTTAACACCAATTCCTGATACAGGCAGTAGAGCAGGTTATTTTTTAAGACGCAATTTCTTAAATAAAGAAGTAGTTATAAATGAGGCTTGAGAGCATTGGTCAATTAGAGCTCTTGCCAATACTTCCAGTCCATTTTTTGAGCAAACTTTAACTACAGCTGTCGCCAAAAGGGGTTGAGAAGGTAATTGTTAAGAACTTGTTGATAATGTACTAGTTTCAGCAATAGCTACCTCTGTATTGACGCTACGAGTGGCATTATTTGTGTCAGTACCACTATTTTTAGGATTTTTTTTAAAACCTTTAATATGTAAAGATGTATGATGCTTCTGCTTGCAAATAGTACACCTTTTTGTAGATGTGCAATTTGAAATAATGTGTGCACCTAAGCAATTAAAGCATTTTTTATGTTTAGATACAATCTCCTCTCTTTGCTTTGGGGTTTTGTTTTTATAATCTGCATAAAACAAAAAGAACTGATTGGCATTGCAAATGATGCAGTTATTATTTAAACTTTGGTTTGATTTATTTTGATTATTAGCAGAAGTACTGAAAACTTTAGCAGAATTATTGGAATAATTTGCAGATTTATTTTTATTGAAATCCAAAAATTGTTTGCTAGCATGGCTGTTACTAGCTTCTTCTATTGACTCTAAAATGCTAATTTGGTTTTCAATAAATTCCAACAATTTTGCTAAAGAGGGAGGCTCAGAGCTAGCTTTTACATTCACTGTAACATCATCAGTTCCATTATTTGCAGGAGGTGGTAATGAGTTACAATAGCTATTGTAATAAATTTTTCATTGTTTGCGAGAATCATTATCCAGTAAATTTAGAACGTAAAAAACTATCAAATCATCCCAAGAATCTACTTTTCTACCTAGTCCTTTTAATGCTGAAAGAGGGGTGTTGATACCGGACAAGATCTTTTTAAGCTCAGTTGCAGAAGGTTTTATAATAGGCTTAAGTGAGTATAAATTAGCAATGTGGGCATGTACAAGTCTTTTTTTAACTTCGTATCATTCCTTAAGCTTATTCCATACAATCTCGAAATTAGCATCAGTAGATTGATATGAGGCAGCTATAGTAGCTGCATCACCTTCAAGTACTGAGATTAGCTGATGTAACTTCGCGACATTAGAATAGTTATTCCTATTAATAGGCGATGATTGGAAGACATCCCTAAAAGATTCCCATGCTGTATATTCACCAATAAAGTGAGGTATTTGTAATGGGGGTAGTCTCTCATTATCTAACGTTACTACATGAGGCCAAGGTACAGGTTGATCAATATTTTCATTTGTTTGGTTTGCATCAAGGAAGGTTCGAAAAAGGCACATATTTTATATGTAAAATTCTTCTATAGCAGTAAAATGATTCTCTGTAAAATATGGTTGAGATTGAAGTTGGGCATAGTCTGTATGAGCAATTAAAGACATGTTATTTTAATCATAAATTGACCACAAATTTTCTAAGTGTTTCATCCTAATTTTGCAATTAGATGCTGTCATATTACCAGCATCTTCAAAGGCTTTATAGGCATTTTTTAGTCTAGGATATAATCCTGCTTGTTCTAATAATATTGATGCCATTGTTACAATTTAATAATTTTTAAAATATTTGAGAAGCTAAAATGACATTAATTTTAAATAATTTTTTAAATACACAATTATATCCCAGACTGTTAACTGTAATCAAGTGTTTTTTGAAACAAAAACTTTATGAAATCACATGATAATAAATTATAACACTGATCATGTGTAATAACTTCTTTTTTAAAAAACTAATCATTGATTACACATGAAAATTAAAATCAATTTTCAAATTTATTTAAAAACTAGTTAAAATTAATAAATCAAAAAAGTATTTACAATTATCAATGATCCAATTTTAAAAAGAAAATTATCTTATATTTACAACTTGAGAAATAGTTAAAGCCTATAGTCTGATTTTGTACAAAGTATTTAAATTGATTTTAATTTAATACAAGATTATATATTCAAATAGAAAAACAATGTGCATTTGAGCATTTAATAATTAGCCTTCCTATAGAATAATTTTAAATATAATGTTCAAATAATATTAACTAAGGTTACAACAATAGAAAAGTTAACTTTATGTGCTTAACTGGTGACGCAAAATCAACCCTGGATGATCCAAAGCCTCCTTATGACCTGATGTTGTGTTTGTGCAGCAAATGGAATGTCAAGAATCATCAGAGTCCCCAATGGTTGAGGTCCTGCCAGGTAGTTTCAATTAAATCCAGATCACCAGTCCAAAAACGCCAATGTTGTAACCTAGGTTACATCAAAATTAATTAGACTATGCTCAAATAGAATAATAGAACAACACACAATAATAATTAACATAACCTAGCAGAAACAAAAAATTTTAAATTACTTAATTTTAGAATAATATTTTATCGTCCGATGATAATTGAAATAATATGGTAAATAGTATTTATTTTTATCGGTCTTTACGGACTATTATTATTATTCAATACAAATGAATGTAATTGATGAATAATATTGAAACTGCTTTATTGTTAATGAGTCGCCCTTAGCGTGTATCGCATTAACAGCAGTTTAATAAATTTTTCTAAATTAAAAATAAATTTTTAATTTAATTTTTATTTTGTTTCTTAGATGCTAAGAAAAAAAAATATATGAGAAAAAATAAATTTCTCATCAGTGCCAACGAGAATCGAACTCGTGATCTTCTATTTGCCGGATAGACGCTTTAGCCAACTAAGCTACGGCACGAGACGACACTCGATGATACCAATGATACATTTATTCTCTCTCAAAGAAGGCAACTATTCGACCAAGTGCCAGAAATTATATATTATTAGAATAATATTTTATCGTCCGATGCTAATTGAAATAATATGATAAATAGTATTTATTTTTATCGGTTTTTACGGACTATTATTATTATTCATCAATACAAATGAATGTAATTGATGATTAATATTTAAACTGCTTTTTCGTTAATGAGTCGCCCATAGCGTGTATCGCATTAACAGCAGTTTAATAAATTTTTCTAAATTAAAAATAAATTTTTAAAAATAAATTTTTAATTTAATTTTTATTTTGTTTCTTAGATGTTAAGAAAAAAAATCGTTTAATAAAGCGTCTATCCGGCAAATAGAAGATCACGAGTTCGATTCTCGTTGGCACTGATGAGACATTTATTTTTTATCAAAGATTTTTTTTTCTTAACATCTAAGAAACAAAATAAAAATTAAATTAAAAATTTAATTTTAATTTAGAAAAATTTATTAAACTGCTGTTAATGCGATACACGCTATGGGCGACTCATTAACAATAAAGCAGTTTAAATATTATTCATCAATTACATTTATTTGTATTGATGAATAATAATAATAGTCCGTAAAGACCGATAAAAATAAATACTATTTATCATATTATTACATAATTTTAATTCTTAAAATAAATTTCAAATAATAATTTTATAATTTTTAAAATAAATTACGCAAGTAGCAAGTGGTAATTACACAAGTAAGCAACAAAAAAAAAAAATTATAAATTTTATTTAAAATAACCAAAAAAAGATTTTAAATTTTATTTGAAAAGGCAAAAAAGATTTTTAATTTTATAGGTTATGTTTTTTTTTTTTGACATGTAAACAATGGACAAAATGCCAAATGGATAGAATTTACTCACACACTTTCACGAGCTCCCTACTCATTATATATTAATTTTTTAAAAACACAAAGATTTTAATTATGATAAAATATAATTTGATAAATTTACATTTATTTTAATTTAAGCAAATTATTATATTTTATATATAGTAGAAAAAATATTTATATAAAATAATTGATAATTAGCAGAAAAGATACTTAAAAAATAAAAATAAGTTTTAAAAATTTAGGTTATTTTATATATAAAAAGTAAATGCTAGAAAGCATACTGAAAAAACTTATCTTTTAGTAATTTCAAGCAGTCGACGCCGTTTAAAAATTGAGATGGCAGCTAACATTGAAAGGTTCGTCGTCGTTCTTGTGCGCGGCTCGATGATAGTTTACAGTCTTCGTTGTTCTCCGCTTTGATGACGTTTTACAGGCCTCTTCCCCTCTACTTTGTCTTTCTTACACATTGAAGGCGCTCCTTCCTTAATGGCGGTAGAACAGCGAAGATTTGGTGAAGAACTGCGCGCGCCACCCGGCAACGATGTTGATAATTTTGCAGAAGTCTATAATAATGGAGAAGTTCAGCTCCAATTTCTCCCTTTTTTCACTAATGACGTCACCATTAAATTTTTTTTGTATTTCAGCATGAAATTTTTCTTATTAAAAGTTTACATAAAAAGGTTGCACTTTTCTTTTTTCTTAACTTTTCTTGAGCATTAAACAAATTTTTGGAACGTCAGTTTTTTGCAATGTACAGTTTCTTCAGCCTGTCTCTTTTTTAAACTTGATTTTTTGCAAAAAAGTGAATTTTATTTTCTCCAATATTTCTTGAAATGTCATCTGTTGCAAATTTTTCAAAATACAATAATAAATAATACGTTGACACGACCACATGACACAAAAATCTAGTTCATAATATTTAAAAAAAAAAATTATTATTTTTTGCTCCGTCTGTATAGTAATAAAACTACACTGTCCATTTCAAAAAACACACCATTTACAATTTATACTAAAACCATGCTTTTAAATGCACACTCTGTCCACCATCTTGAATTTTTCAATCTTCTCAAGCACATGATTTTTCTTTAAAAATTATCACAAAAAAACTTGATTTTGTGATTTAATTAGTAGTTGTAGGTTCTAAATCCGGGATGCCAAATGTTTAGAGATGGAGAGGATGGTTATAGATAATGGTGTTAATAAATGTATGGATCTCACTCATTATAAGAATAATAACTTTCTTGAGTGGCTATTGATATCCTGAGATCCGGTGGAGCACTGAGGCTCGGAGCGGTTATACATATAAAATTAAGGGGGGAGCTCACCAACATATAGACAGTATTTACACAACAAATATTTTTACATTATTAGTAAACTTGGTTTATAAAAAATTTTAACTAATTCAATTGGTTTTATGAAAATGGAACCAAATTTTTAAAATAATAATTTTAAAACTTAGTTAAACTATTTATAACATTTTTTCATGCTGTATAGCCTGGTAAACCGTTTTAATTTTAGATATTCTTTATTTTAAATATTGTTGCATTATTAGTAAACTTGGTTTATAAATAATTTTAACCAATTCAAATGGTTTTATGAAAGTGGAATCTTACTACTAAAATAGCAAAAATTTTAAAACTCTATTAAACTATTTATATAATTTTTCGTAAGCTCTATCACTTGTGGTGGACCGTATTAATTTGAGTTTTTCTCTATTTTAAATACCTTTATATTATTAGTAAACTTGGTTTATAAGCAATTTTAACTAATTTAATTGGTTTTAAGAAAATGGAACCAAATTTTTAAAATAATAAATTTAAAACTAAGTTAAACTATTAATAACATTATTTCTTGCTGTAACTTTGTTTAGAAACAATTTTTTCCAATTCAAATAGTTTTATGAAAGTGGAACCAAATTTCTAAAAAAATAATAATTTTAAAACTCAGTAAAACTATTTATTACATTTTTTTCTTTGCTTTATAGCTTGGTAGACCGTTTTAATTTCAGATATTCTTTATTTTAAATATTGTTGCATTATTAGTAAACTTGATTTATAAATAATTTTAACCAATTTAAATGGTTTTACGAAAGTGGAATCTTACTACTAAAATAGCAAAAATTTTAAAACTCTATTAAACTATTTATATAATTTTTCGTAAGCTCTATCACTTGGTGGACCGTATTAATTTGAGTTTTTCTCTATTTTAAATACCTTTATATTATTAGTAAACTTGGTTTATAAGCAATTTTAACTAATTTAATTGGTTTTAAGAAAATGGAACCAAATTTTTAAAATAATAAATTTAAAACTAAGTTAAACTATTAATAACATTATTTCTTGCTGTAACTTTGTTTAGAAACAATTTTTTCCAATTCAAATAGTTTTATGAAAGTGGAACCAAATTTCTAAAAAAATAATAATTTTAAAACTCAGTAAAACTATTTATTACATTTTTTTCTTTGCTTTATAGCTTGGTAGACCGTTTTAATTTCAGATATTCTTTATTTTAAATATTGTTGCATTATTAGTAAACTTGATTTATAAATAATTTTAACCAATTTAAATGGTTTTACGAAAGTGGAACCTTACTAGTAAAATAGCAAAAATTTTTTAACTTCTTTAAACTATTTATATAATTTTTCCTTAAGCTCTATCACTTGGTGGACCATAAAAACTTAAGCTTTTCTCAATTTTGAATATTTTTATATTATTATTAAACTTGGTTTATAAACAATTTTAACCAATTCAAATAGTTTTAACAAAGTGGAACTAATTTTCTAAAATAATAATAATTTTAAAACTGTATTAAACTATTTATAACATTTTTCTGGAGCTCTATCACTTGCTGGACCGTATTAATTTGAGATTTTCTCTATTGTAATTATTTTTGCATTATCTATATCTAAAATAAATATTATTTCAAAACTCACTTAAACTATTTATATCATTTTTTTTTAGCTATATCACTTGGTGTACGGTATAAATTTAAGATTATCTCTATTTTAAATATTTTTTTATTAAAAATATACTTGGTTTATAAATAATTTTAAGCAATTCAAATGGTTTCATGTGAGTGAAACCTTAATTCTAAAATAGCAAAAATTTTAAAACTCCCTTAAACTATTTATATCATTTTTCTTAAGGTCTATCACTTGGATGACCGTTTTAATTTGAGATTTTCTCTATTTTAAATATTTTTATACTAGCAAAAGTTGGAGGGGGGGCTCCGCCCCCCCCTGTATGGCATTTACTACTGTTTATGTTGCTTAAGAAAATCATGTTTCACTGCAAATTTATAATCATGCAAACACTTTAAGAGTTTTCAGAGGAGCCTAGTTCTGTCCCCATTAAAGTTATAATTATTAATTACAAAATGTATTGGAGAGACTATTTCTAATCCCAAAGATAATTTCTTTCTTATGGAATCGACGTATTTCTCCCGCAGCAACAAAATCTAGCATATCTCTATCTAATATCTCGTATACTATTTTGGTATACTATAGACTTAGAGACTTCAAGACCTATTATGAATCATGTTAGTCAGCTAGTGCTTTCATAATTTAAACTTCGTGTTATTAAATGGATTTGCAATTTTTTCGGGATTTTTTGATCTAGTGAATTTAAGGCCTGATAATAAAAAATTATTAAATAATTTTCAGGGTGGCCTCTTTATAGTCCTAATAGTTTGTTGCGTAAACAATATAAATTGCTAATAATACAGTCATTTTTAAATAAACAATCGTGCGTTTGACTTCTGGATACGCAAAATCTAGTTTTTCAGAGGGACCTAATTTTTCGTGAATAATAATAACGATTAACTAATTAAAAAAAAAATTAATTTATGATACACCAATCATGTTTTTATTTTCTGAATAGTAAAGAATCTATAAAATTTCTTGAATTTTTCTCTGGTTTTTTTATTTTTACTGAAACGTCCGTTTTTTATACAAATTTATCAGTATAATACGTCTAAATTAGTGCCGAGTCGAATAAAATTTTATCATGTTTAGAAGTTATTTCACTTTTAAATCTATGGCCTATGTCACTCGTGGACAATTTTTCTTTAATTTGACACCGGTTTTATATAATTTCGTTCACTGGTTTGACCCTGATGATGGAACACACACACACACAGACACACAGCACACAAATAAATTTTCAAATATATATAGTAGTAAGATTATTAGTAAACTTGGTTTATAAACAATTTTAACTTATTCAATTGGTTTTAGGAAAGTGGAACCAAATTTTTAAAATAATAATTTTAAAACTTAGTTAAACTATATATAACATTTTTCTTGCTGTAAGGCCTGGTAGACCGTTTTAATTTTAGATATTCTTTATTTTAAATATTGTTGCATTATTAGTAAACTTGGTTCATTCATAATTTTAACCAATTCAAATGGTTTTATGAAAGTGGAACCTTACTACTAAATCAAGGTTTATGCAGTATTTTCTGGGTAGGTGACATTATTGTGATGGATCGGGGCTTTAGGGATTTTGTAAGGTATGTATGGGAAAAAGGATATAAGGCCATAGTCCCAGCTAAAAGGCAAAAGAAAACATCTCCCCACTGGTGAAGCAAATCTTAGTCGATTTGTAACAAAAATAAGACTTGCTGTTAAAGTCGTACATGGTATGATTACACAAAAATTTAAACTACTTCACAATCAATTAAAAAATAAGTCACTTGAAAAACTAGACACTTATGTAAGAATAGCCAACTTATTACATAATCAGTTTTCTAGGAGACTTAAATCAGATCCAGAAATGACAAATTTAATCGTGAACGAATGAAATCTAGACTTGGCTTTCAAAATACTTTAGCTGAAGAAATCAAAAGAGGTCGTTATAATAGAAGGCCAAAGCTTTTTGGGAAATTGGTACCTTCTGCATCAGAAGATATCCCAAAATAAGAATTAGACAAGTTAAAATTATTATTTTGTGGAACTTACTAATTATTGCAAGCTATAATTAAAAATATATACTCTTCGATTTTAAAAGTTACTGAAAATGAATTAAAAAAGCAAAAATGATCATTTAACGGGTCGGGTTTTTTTTCCGAATGAAAAATATCAGAATGCAATAAATTCCGAAAATAAAATAATCCTAAAGAATTTTTTCCGAAAAGAAAAAAACCCGAAACCAAAAATTCCGATCGGTAAAAAATCCGTAAATAACAAATACAAGGCGGCCATTTATTGTTCAGAAGCGCTGATGGCAATTCGGGTCCAAATTCAGAATTTTTAAGAACAGAAACGTTTTTTTCAAACCGATTATTGTAGGTTCCAGAATTTTTTTATTTTAGAAAAAAATTTTAAAGAATCCTGTATAAATTGGAGTAAGTAATTTTAAGAAGAGCATTTCACAAAAAGAATTAAGTCCTAAATGAAAAAATTTATTTCTTTTGAAGTCATTTTCCCGAATTCGTATGAAGCTTAATATTTCATAGTTTTGCATTAAAACGAACAACTTCAAATTCGGAAAAATTCAATTCTGGGCTTTGCAATTTCTTAAAATTATAATATTTGGTTAATTGAATATAATTTTCATTCGGATATTTTAAGAATTCTACTTAGAACTTTCTGAATTTTGATTTAGTTATTTTTCAATGGTATTTTAAATTCTTAATTCTTAACATTGAACCTTGGGTTTCGGATTTTCTGATTTGGAAAAATTAGCACGGATTGCCATCAGCGCCTATGAACAATGAATGGCCGCCAAATACAATTGTCTAAAAACGACCCATTTTTGCACCCCAAATTCATTTTTCGGCTGCGATTCGAAGTTCAGAACCGTCATATTACATTCATGGTACCTTACAAGATTTCAAGGATCCGAAAAGTAATTTCAATGTTTAGAATGAAAAAATTAAAATATAAGTAATTAAACACATCATTAAAACTTATAAATGCCCAATTCAATAATGTAAAAATATAAGAATAGTTTTTTAGGAATAATTCAAAAGTTATTAGAATTCTCGAAATTAAAATTAACAGAATTTCGGAATATCGAAATACCAATACTAATTTACAATTCAGCTAAGTCGAAAAATATGTTTTTACATTTTCGAAAAAATAATCTTCTGACGGATAATTATTTTTAAATTGTATAAAATTCAATATTTAAAACGCTAGTTATAAATATTTTTTTTCTAATTTTAAATTATTTTAGAAAAATTCATTATTAATTAAGATTTTTCGGAGATTTTAAATTCTGATTATAAAAATTTTGTATAAGTAGAGGAGAACTTTCTTAGGTGACATGAAAGTACAATGACGGTTCTGAACTTTAAATGGCAGCCCATTTTTCGCTTTCAAGGAAAATATTAATAGCATTTTTAGCCTTTTTGAACATTTTCGGATTTGTTTGCTTTCGGATTTTTTAACTATCGGAATTTTTTGTTTCGGATTTATTTCTTTTCGGAAAAAATTCTTTAGGATTATTTTATTTTCAGAATTTGTTGCATTCTGATATTTTTCATTCGGGAAAAAAAACCCGACCCCATTTAACGGCGTTATTTTATTAAAAATTTTCACCTCAGGTTTTAATGGAATCGGTTTGCGTAATATTTTCATAGTCCAACAGACAGGTTAAAGTGTGAAGAATGAGTATATGCTTGCATGAAAATCCTTATTCTTATCAAGAAAACTCAAAATTATTAGCAAAAAAAGGTAACAAAATTAGCGGTTTTTTATATGTTTTAACGATTTCTACGCTGAAAGCTTGTTATAACCGGTTTCAAATAAAAGCTTTTTGATTTTTAAGTATAGTTAATGCATAAAATTTTTACATATAAGTCCTCATTATATAAAGAAAGTTATTTATTCTTCGAAACTCTGGATATCTGCAAAAAAATGCTAAAAATCAATAGTTTATCTGTATTTTTGAGTTCTGATATGTTGGGATCCTGTTGAAACCAGTGCTAATAGAGCAGAGAAAATTAACTTCAAAGTTAAAATTTTAACTAAATTTTTCCGTTTTTTTATATTTTAATGTGGTTTACGTGTCTCAAAATATTTTTTTACAAGCATAGAATTAAAGTGCATAGAAAATCGAATTTTTTGAGACCTTGTAGACCATTTTTCGTTTTCAGGATCCAGAGATATGAATTTTTGAAAATTAAAAAATTTTTTTAAATAATTTTCCCCCCTTGCCCAACAGAAGGCAGCTGGCGTAAAAATTCCAACGGGAAAAAAGTTTTTTTTTATGAGTACTTTCAAGTGGAAAATAGTAGATTGTTATACAAGGGGAGAAAATAAGCTATTTCAAAGCAGGTTGGAGATAGGGACACGAGATGTGCAATGACGAGGGTGCACACGAGCCGTAGGCGAGTTATTATATTATAACAATTTATTATATTATAACAATTTATTATCTTCAGAAACTGCTTAACTTGCCAGGCCCCTAAAGAACCAGTAAACGGCGTGAATGGAAATTGTATCAATAATTATCTATTATAAGAAACAACAGTTTATTAGCCAATCAAATTTCTTGTTTTCTTTGAATTTTTTCTTAATAAATTATTTGGTTTATAGCCTATATTTATTGTAAACATCTATCTTTGATATTTCTTTAATGAAGCTAATGGGAAATTATAATGATATAGTCTAGACTAGCTAGTTTTAATTTAGTGTAAAAAGAATTAAAATTTTATTTTAAAAATATGGAATAAATTGGAAATGATTTAAAAATATTGTAATAATAAGTAAGAATATTTTAAAAAGTAAAAATCTTGTTTAAGAAAATGATTTTTTATTGTAAAACAAAGTTTTTGAAATATGACTTTAAGGATTATAGTAGTAACAATATTCATTAACGTGATCATCCTAAAAACTACCTATTTGTAAACCGACATTTTTTTAAAAAAGAGGATAATGAGAGAAAAACGGAAATTAAACCCATTAACCAAAAAGTAGTTACTATGACCATTAGCTAAAAAGAAGTTACCCCCATAATAACTCTATCCCATCAATAATAAATATTTTGCATATAATCTATAAATAAAAACGATTTCTTTTATTTTATTTTAATTTCCCACCGATAAAATGGTTATTTAGGGGCCTGGCAAGTTAAGCAATTTCTGAAGATAATAAATTGTTATAATATAAGCTAATTATATTTAAAGTACAACCGGTGAGCCCAATATGAAAAAGCTGTGTAAGAAAAATTATCTGTTTACTGTAAACTTTTGCTGAAATAAAAATTTACTTAGCTTCCCTCGTCATAAAAGCACCTTAAATTTTGGTGTTAATACCCAAAATTGGATCTTAACACCTAATTTATAGTGTAATTTAGAAAATGATTGGTGTTAACACTGAGCTTCAGGTATTAATACTCAAACATTTGGCATTTACACTAAAATTTAAAAAAAACACTGAAACAATCGGTGTTAGATTAAATTTTCAAAGTTTACACTGAAGTGTTCGGTGTCTGCATTGACATTTCGGTGTTTACACCAAAATGTTGATACCAAACCCGAAACCAAATGCTATATATTGGAGTTGGTGTATCGCATATCTTTGTTAATAATCTTTTTAGTTTTTATGTCACAGTGAGGAAGAGTAGACGTACTTAAAGGCTACGGTGAAATAGTGAAAATTATTTTAATTTTTTAAAATTTTTAATATATTTAATTATTAATTAAGTTTTATCTGATGCAATGTTAAGTAAATTGTAAGTAATAAAAAATTTATTTTTATATCATTCATGACATTGAAAAAAAAAATTCGGTTTTGGCAAACAAAAAAATTCAGGTTCCCGTATCTGGAAAATTCCGGTTAACGTAAGCAAATTTTTTTCTTTGTTTAAACTGCTACAAATATCATAAAACTCCACGAAATTGAAACAAAAAAATTTGGGCGGGGGGAGGGGCAAAAATTTGGGGTGAGAGGCAAAACCTAGTAATGATAATAATTATAGTGTAAATTTCTTTAATAATTAAATTTAATTGCTTCTTAATTTAGAATTAATGTTTGAAACAATTGAAGACTTGAGATTACGGCAAAAAATATTAGTATTTTTCAAAAAATATTAGTATATTAGTATTTTTCTAAAAATTTTCATTATGGGGGGGCCAGGATACGTGCTTAAATGTGCATAATATTTTAATAAAAATTTAAAATAAATTATTAATCATGAACTTTACCAGCAAAATAAATATATTAATAAAAATTTGTTTCTTAAAAATTTAATTTATCGCGTCGATCAGGCAAACTTCGTTAGACATATTAAAAATATATAAAAAAATTCTCTAAAAGGTGTTAAATATCATTGATACGATAAATATAATAAATAATGCAGCAGATAAAATTTGCATCCCTTCTTATTCTTGTTTCACTCCTACAATTTCAATGTCACCCCCACTACTGTAGTTAGAAATGACACCTATATTTTCAGCGTTTTTATGAAGATTTTTATTTGGTGTTATTTTTGGTGTTTATTTTGGTGTTTTTTTTCGGATTCCGAAATTACGCCGAATTTTCTCGGTGTTAATTTCCGAGTTTTTTTTGGCGTTTTCTTTAGTGTTTTTTTGACGAGGGTTAGGCCATATAATATCATCTCACAACATTTATGGCCCAAAAGTTATAACATATTTATTAGCAATTTATACTTTAGCTGAAATAAAAATTTACTTAGCTTAGTCCATATAATTTCATCTCACAACATTTATGGCCCAAAAAGTTAAGAATTAATAATAACACAAACATTAAAGATAATAATTTTAATTATCTTTTAAAAATAATTAATAAAAAAGGTAAATAGTTAAAAAAATTTTCAAAAAATTAATTTAATAAGATTCAAGATATCGAGAAAAACGATACTTCTAGACACGGAGGTAAAAGATTAGGAGGAACCATGACCGCCTCGCGGCTGTGATTTTATTGTCACTAGTTCGCTGATTTCTGATAGGAGGCGCATAAGTCGTGTGCCCCTAGCTCTTTCTCTCTCACTCTTATTTAGCAAAATTAAAATCTTTATTTAACGTTCATATTCACGTGTTTTTTTAAACAAGAAAATCAAAAACAATGTTTTTTATTGAAAAGTTACTATAAAATGTTTGTGTAATTTATGATTGAAAAACTAAAAATAAACAAAATTTAAAAAAATTGTGAAATAGTATAAATTTAATGTTTGATACTATAAGAAGGTGACTGATGTGTAAGTAAAAATATAACCTATTATATTGAAATAAACATGAAATGGTTTTCATATTATACAGAAAATTGTTATTATTTTGTTATTTTATAAGTAATTTTTAAATAAAATATAAGAGTAGCATTATTTATTATTTTATTGTACTTTTAGTAAAAACTACTTCTACTGGTATTAGTGAATTTGTAAAATCATGGTGGGTCAAAGAAAATGTTGTATTACAAATTGTCCAAATAGAAAATCAAAAGATAATGGAATTACCCTGTTTCGGGTACCTAAAGAAAAAACTGAAAAATTTGTAAAATGGAGCTCTATTCTGGCTTGCATTCAAGTAAGAATTAATCATAACAGCTGGATCTGTAAAAATCATTTTAAAAAAGAAGATGTACATGATGAAGTTGTTAAAAAAGACCCAAATGGAAAAATAATATTCTCTGTAAGTAAACATTCTGTTTTCAGTTCTTATTACTTATGTAAATAATGAATAAAATAATTTGAAAAGAATTTTTTTTTAATTTTGTAGAGAAAACTAAATAAAAAAAGTTTAAATATAAATGCAGTTCCCTGTTATTTTAACAGTGATGACAATCCTTCAGTGATGATAATGATAGAGAGTGGTATGTATAATTTATATGTATAACAAATAATTTTTTTAAATGTTTTTTTAATACATCTGTTTATTATAATAGAAGTCCTTTCTGGCGAAGAATCCATGGAAGTTGAAAACAATAACGAAGAGGCTGAAAGTAATAATGATAGCAATGTTGCTGAAGAAGAGAATCATGTTGTCAACTCAGAGAATATTTTAAATCAAAATGATGCTAATTTACTCGATGTTGAAAATTCTATTGCAGAACTCAGTGATATACTCGAGGGCAACATTAGTTTTGACTCGACTTTTGATAATAGTAATGCAGATGTTTTTTTAACTGACCACCAATATATCTTAGATGATATTTCACTTGCCAAAAAAAGGCAAGTTTTTCAATCAATATGCAACAAACAAATTGCTTTAACTCCACCAAGTGATACTTGGGGTATATGTTTAAATGAAAAATATGGTTTTATTTCTTTACAAGAAGTGGTTGCCACATCACTTAAAAAATGTACAGGTGGACCTCCATTGTTTCAAAAACAAGTAAGCTTATTTTCATACACTGCACTCAAAATAATTTTTAAAGCCTTTTTTTAATTTTTTTTAGTCATGATTTTTAATACTTTTTATGATTTTTTTCTCTATGATTTCCTCATAGAGGAACCATTGTAAAGTAAAATTTATTCTTTCGATAAATTATATTTTAAAATTTAAAAAAATAAATTAATACTATTTTTATATTTGAATAAAGAAAAACGATCATTTTTTTATGCACTTTAGAAAATTGGGACCTAGAAAATTTAAAAAAAAAAAAATTTTTTTTCTGTACTGCGGCCCGAAAGTACGCTGCGCGTCCGGCAAAGACGTATTTTCTCGCCACAACCGAGGAAAAATTTTGTACAATCCTCGGCCATAAAAAAGGAATGACTCAAATCGCAGTTTACCATCCTCGGCTTCGCCTCGGAAAGTAATTTACGTGCGACTTGGGCCATTCTTTATTTTTCTGGCCTAGGACCGTAATATACTATTTTAATTTTTTTATTTTAATGCAATTTTTTCACGAAATAAACTCAGAAAACTTTTTGAAATAATTCAGATATTTTTCGGGTACGAGAAAAAAAATCGATTTGGAAGTTTTTTGTGCTTATTTCGTTGAAAATTGCATTAACATTAAAATTTTTTTTTTTTGAAAAAATTAAAGTGCCTTAATTATATGGGAGTACTAGTAGAAACCCGGCGAGGGGGGGGGTGCTTTTTTTGTTAACAATTGCAATAAAATTAAAAAATAATTTTAAAAAATTGTTGAAAAATTTTTCTAATTCCCGATAATTTGCGCGGGTGCCTTGACGTTTATCAAAATTATGTATTAACATGAGTATATATAACGTCTTGTTGTTATTATACATAAATTTTATTCATATTTATAGGTCCTAATTCAGTCTTTAGTTAAATTAGATGAATGGGAATACGCTTTGGCTAATGGTCAAATCAGCGAATCTCAATTTTTGACTAAAACCACTGCAGAAGGATTAAGAGTAACAATTTTATCTACCATAGGATTAACTAATTTTCTTTTTAAATTAGGATTCAAATATGTACTAACAGCTAAATTTAATCAAGATCTGCTCGAGGTATATGTCTTACAATAACTATAATTATAAATGAATACATCCATTACTATTAATCAGTAAATAATTCCTATTAGCCAAATTTTAAGTGTTGGTTTACACTCACAAGTAACTTTAACAGCCAAAATTTCAGCTTACTAACACATCAGATATTTTAGTGGGTTAAGGATTTGCCCAAAAAATAGCTAGTTAAAAAAAATCATCCATTTTGGGTGGAGAGTAAGCAGAGTTGGGCAAATAAGACAGATATGGATTTTTTTTTGCAAATCCATATTCCATATTTTTTCATACAAAGAATCCATATTATATTAATATGAAATCCAAATATGATCATTTTTTTCCTCCATAATATGAGTGCCATAATATGGATTCCATATTTATATGGAAAAAAATTGATCACATATGGATTCTATATATGTAAAAATATGGAAAAAAAATCAATATCTGTCATATTTGCCCAACTCTGAAAATAAGCAAGTTATTTTTATTATTTATTGTATTTATAATTTTTTAATAATTTTAATTTTAAGGTCGTTATAAAATAATTTAACTTAAAATATCAATAACTCGCTTATTGTGAAAGGATAATTTTTTTTTAACCAACTAATTTTCACTTTGCTATTCGAATCGTCACAAAAAAATATTACTTATATTTACAAAAATGAGCTTTTTTTATCCTAAAAGTAAAGCAATTTTTTGATAATCAGAATTAAATTACAGTATTTAATAAAAATAATCTCACGTTTTTTAATACAAGTTATAATCTAATTTAAGAAAATTGTTTAAAATTATTTTTGATTATTAAAAATTTTTGTTTTATTATATTTTTTTAGCAATTTTTCGGGATTGTAAGACAAGCTGGAGGTGCCAACGATCACCCTGCCTCAATAAATTTTTTGCAATTATACAAATTATTATCAACATACAAACTAATCAAGCCTCCGAAGAATGGAAATTGTACCGTTTTCGAGGATCAGACCTTAATTTCTGGATTTACAAAAGATCAATTTAATATGATATTTAAAAAAAAAAATAATCTGTCATACAAACAAATGCACGTAAATAAAATTGTTGAAGAACTTAAAAAAATCTCTCCTTCACATCATGAAGAAGAAGAAATCATCGAAAATATTGAAAAGATTTTTTTGGAAGAAACTAGTCAGCCTGAAAATAGTAATGAGAATTCTGCAGATAATGTAAATTGCATTGTATTTTATATGTGTGGTTTTGTCTGTAAATCTATGAAAGATCAACTCTCCAAAAGAATCCCATGTGAGCAATGTATGAAAATTTTTAAACCATCAGAAAGTAGTATGTTTTTACCATGTGTTAAATTTGTCCATATAGCAAACCGAGGTGGTCTGATCTATGTTGAGAGATTATTTTATGAATTTTTTTTGTCAATTGAAAATTATTTTCAGCATTTTATAGCAAAAAAGAAGAATAATAATGTTTATGAAAATACTTTAGAAAGTATTTTAGCAAACGCAAGTGACCCCAGTTCAAAGTTTTCTTTATTTATGAATCAACTTTGTTCCGATCACAAAGACCAAATTACAGCTGAATGTATTCACTATTACATTAGCAAAAGGATGAACCAATGGGCTAATGCTGAAAATAAGGATACTGATAAAATAAGTAGTAAAACAAAAAAAACTTCAAGATTCTATTCAACTTAAAACTTATCTATAAGGTCTCTAATTTACAGTATTTTATGTTACATAAATTAATATTTAGTTTTGTAAATTAATATATTATTAATGAAAAGCTTTTTCTTTAAGATATAAATTCATTTATAGAAAGTTTCAAAAATTTAAGCAACATGAAATGTATATTTAAATTTAATGTATTTATTAACCTGGTATTCACTATACATTAAAAATTATTTATATAAATTTTCTTAACTAAAAAATATGACTTCATATATATATATATACAATTAAATAACAATTTTAAAAATTGTTTTAAAAAAATTTGTGAATTATTAAATTGAGTAATAATTTTCTAAAATTTAAAAATAATATTAATAAAATTAATAATTTTAAAAATGTATTATTGATTCTGATAAAAATAATAAATAAACATAAATAAAATAATAATGTAATTTAATTTAAGTTTTTTTATCATAAATTCTTTTTTTTTTTTATAAATGACAATCCTTTTATTTTAAAAAGCTTTTTTTTTTTTAATTTTCGATTTATTATTTATTTTTTAATTATACAGAATTATCAAGTATTAAACATTATAAATTTATACTGCGGTATTAAATGGGTATTTAGGTAATATAAACGATTTTGAATTCCCGCCGGGCCTACGACACATACGCTACCTAGTTAAAAGTCGCGAACTAGTGACAATAACGTCACAAACATTCCTATAGAATTTTATACGGCCTGGTTCTTCCTATTCTTTTACCTCCGTGCTTCTAGATATTAGTACTTTCATGGAAAAATGAGGTATTACATCCAAATTAAAAAAATAAAAATGTACCACAAAATTTTTTGGTGAAAAAATTTTGAAAAAAAATTAGGCTAAAAATAATACAAATATTTCAGACAAAATAAGAACTACAACATTTAGATAAATTAAGTTGCTTTTGTGTAGTTCATTGGAACCTGCAAAGAAATAATTCAATAAGTCAATAGGTTCTAATGAATAAATAGAACTTCAAAAAATACATAGTTTTTTATATATTAAAAATGATTTTTCGTCATTATAATATAGACATATCAGTTATTCACAAAAGATTTATCAAATAATTTATTTTAAATAAAATAATATGGGTAGATTGCATTAATTTTTTTATATTTTAATCATATGTAGTTAATTATAATAAATTTAATCATACGTGATTAAAATGCAATTTAATTTTATTTAAAAATGAATGAGAACAGAATTAATTTTATACCTCCAAATTTACTAACAAAAACATTTTAACATGGAACATGTTTATAGGGAGGGGGTACTTCAGAACTGGAAAATTAAGGGGGGGGGGGTCAAATTTGTCCTTTTTAAGGGGGGGGGGTCAAATATGTCCTTTTTAAGGGGGGGGGTCAAATGGGACTTAGAATATTTTCGATTTAGGGACCTTTGGTGCAGAAGTACTTAGGGAGCATTGGTGCAGAAGTACCTAGGGACCTATGGTGCAGAAGTCTCTAAAGACCTTTGGTGCAGAAGTACCTAGGGACCATTGGTGCAGAAGTACCTAGGGATCTACGGTGCAGAAGTACCTAGGGACCTATGGTGCAGAAGTCTCTAAAGACCTTTGGTGCAGAAGTACTTAGGGAGCATTGGTGCAGAAATCCCTAAAGACCTTTGGTGCAGAAGTACCTACGGTGCAGAAGTCTCTAAAGACCTTTGGTGCAGAAGTACTTAGGGACCTATGGTGCAGAAGTCCCTAAAGACCTTTGGTGCAGTAGTACCTAGGGACCATTGGTGCAGAAGTACCTAGGGATCTACGGTGCAGAAGTCCCTAAAGACCTTTGGTGCAGAAGTACCTAGGGACCTATGGTGCAGAAGTCTTTAAAGACCTTTGGTGCAGAAGTACTTAGGAAGCATTGGTGTGGAAGTACCTAGGGACCTATGGTGCAGAAGTCCCTAAAGACCTTTGGTGCAGAAGTACCTAGGGTGAAGAAGTCTCTAAAGACCTTTGCTGCAGAAGTACCTAGGGAGCATTGGTGCAGAAGTACCTATGGACCTATGGTGCAGAAGTCCCTAAAGACCTTTTGTGCAGAAGTACCTAGGGTGCAGAAGTCTCTAAAGATCTTTGGTGCAGAAGTACCTAGGGAGCATTGGTGCAGAAGTACCTAGGGACCTATGGTGCAGAAGTCCCTAAAGACCTTTGGTGCAGAAGTACCTAGGGACCATTGGTGCAGAAGTCTCTAAAGAACTTTAGTGCAGAAATACTTGGATATAAATATTGATATTATGAACAGAATAGATACTTTATTATCAGTGTTAGTTATTAGTGAACATGTTCCATGCTCGTTGGTTGTGTAGTTACACAAACCGGCCATAAGTTTTTATAATTCATATTAAGAAAAAGTTACATGATTATTTATAAATATTTATAACTAATGAGGTATATTTTATAACATTCATTTTGAACAAACATTTCAACACATTTAATTATTAGAATTCTAATTTTTTAACAAAATAATATTGTAGTCCTGAAAGACTTTAAATTTTTAAATTTTTTTTAAATTTCTTTGAATTCAGTATTTTATGTTAAAAAAAGGATGCTGTATTATTACATAATAGCTGAAAAAATTTTTTGGCTGGGAAAGAAGTTGTAAGTGTAATAAATCAAAACTGAAATGTCATTTAGATAAAAAAATTGGAATTCTAATAATTAAATGTGTTAAAAATAATTATTATAACATAAATAAATATTTGAATATGTTTTTTAGTGTGCAAGAACTGCATATAATTTCATAAAATAATGTCTTTAAAAGTTTTCAGTCTGAGAAAAATTTTACAATCACAATATATTTGAAATACTCCCTGGACCCTTGAATGAAAAAATTGAGATTGTCGCCTGTTATCAGTGAAATTGATAAATTAAGCATTTTATAAACTTATCTAATCATGAAATCGATTGTTATTATATATAATAAAATATATTTTTCTGGAATATAAATGTCAAGAAAAATTTTTAGCGCTTAGGGATGATTTATACCATAATAATAACCCAAATTCACATGTAAGATGTACAGGATAAAATTAATGTACTGCCCTTAAAATAATCTTTATTTAATTATTTTATCAAAAATTTTAATGTTTGAATGCTATATTTTTCCTGGAATCATAAATAAAACAGAATAGTATTGATTCAAAAAAAAATTCTATAATTATGCTTGAAAACCCTAAAATTGTGTGGTTTTGTATTGGTATGCATACAAAATACGGTTTTTTTGAATTTTTTGAAAAGCGCAGCAGTTCCAGTTTTTTGCCGGGTGTTTTTGTCATATACAAAGTGTCTTTAATGAGTAGAAACAATCCGTTCTTGTCACCATTTTGGATCGGATAAATTTTCCTTCAAGACTGGTGTGTGTAGACAATCAATATTTGAATATTTTCAATTTTCATATATACATCACAACTGATATTGTAGACAATCAACATGAATATGACTATAGAATGAAATTTTCATAATTTTTTATTGTTCATAAATAGGACAGGTGATATCCATTTCACTATATGGTGAATTTTTTTTAGCTTTTTCATAAATAAAACAGCCAGCAATATAGATTGAAAATTTTGAATTTTTTCATAATGTAGACAGCCAATATAAATTTTACTATACAGTGAAATTTTTATAATTTTTTATTTTTCAATTAATAGCATAGCCGATATCCATTTTCTCTATGGTGACATTTTTGGGATTTTCCATATATAAAAAAAAAAACAATATAGATTGAAATTTTTGCTGTTTTTTTATATTTTAGACAATCAATATGAATTTTACTCTGAAGTGAAATATTTATTATTTTTTTTTTTCATACATAGGACAAAAGATATCCATTTTACTCTATAGTAAAATTTTTTGGGTTTTTTCATATATAAAACCGTCAACAATATAGATTGAAATTTTTTCAGTTTTTTCATAATGTAGACAATCAATATAAATTTTACTATCGAGTGAAACTTCCCGAATAGAATCGGAAGTATGGGCCGATCCGGCCCAGATACGGCGTGATCTGGCCCAGATCTGGCCCAGATCTGGCCCGGATTTGGGCCGGATCGGCCCATACTTCAGATTCTATTCGGGTTTTATAATATTTTTTATGAAATTTTATAATTTTTATAATGTTTTCATAAATAGGACAGCCGATATCCATTATACTCTTTATATGGTTAAATTTTTGAGTTTTTTCATATATAAAACAACTAACATTATAGATTGAAATTTTTGCTGTTTTTTTATATTGCAGAGAATCAATATTAATTTTACTCTAGAGTGAAATATTTATGATTTTGGTTCTTCATAGAGGACCCATTGTTTTAGGTAAAATTTTTATTTCTGATTTTTTGACATATACGCACGTTTTGATACCTCAGGATGCTAAAAAACCAGTTTTTAAAAAAAGTATGTATGAATGTGTGAGTTGAGTGTATTTATGTATGTATGTAGAACTGTCACCGGTGATATTTCACAACCTGTATGACATTAAGACCTATTTTTTTTATAAAATTTTTTTCACCAAAAAATCTCCAGGTACTTTTTTTATTTTTAATTTGGATGTAATACCTCATTTTTTTCCATGCAAGTAAATTTTTGTAGTATTTTCATATTGTAAACAGCCAATATGAACTTTACTATACAATTAAATTTTTTAAATTTATGTTTTTTTATTCTTAGGACTGCCGATATCTATCTTATTTCATAATGAAATTTTTGAGCTTTTTCATATATAAATAGCCGACATAATAGATGGTAAATTTTTTCGTTTTTTTATATTGTAAACCGCCAATATGAATTTTACTATATAGTTAAATATTTCTAATTTTTTTTTTCATTCTTAATTTTTCATATATAAAACAGCCAGAAATATAGATTGAAATTTTTGTAGTTTTTTTATATTGTAAAATAATATGAATTTTACTATACAGCTAAATTAAAAAAATTTTTATTTTTTTCATTCTTAAGACTGCCGATAACTATCTTATTTCATTTTTTGAGTTTTTTCATATATCAAATAGCCGACAATATAGATTGAAATTTTTGTAGTTTTTTCATATTGTAAGCCGACAATATGAATTTTACTATACAGTTAAATTCTTAAAATTTTTGTTTTTTTCTATTATTCTTAGGACTGCCGATGTCTATATTATTTCATATATAAATTTTTGAGTCATTTCATATATAAAACAAAAGAGCTTCGGTGCAAATTACTCCTTGGAAAAAATGCTATCTTTTTTAATTTTAGCTCACGGCACAGAGTTACAACTGTTTAAAGCTAAGAAGTACAAAATTTAAAAACTCAAAAATTGGTCATTTTCATCACTTCATATCTTAAAATGGTTTGTATTAAAATATAAAAACCAAAATGCTTTGTTTTTCTTAAACGCATTTCTAAAGCCGCTTTTTTTTTGTTTTTTATTTAATGTATTCATTAAAAAGAAATAGCAAAAAAAAGACTTAGAGTCCGATTTATTGAGTTATTGGTTTTATTCATTTAAATAATAGTATTGAATTTAGCAGAAACTATACTTCACTTTAATTTTTTTTTCTAAAACAATCCTGTTTTATAGAAATGTTGTAATTTAAATTGTTTTTATGCAATAATAGCATTAAATTATTAGTATTGAACTTAGCAAAATATACCCAACTTAAATGTTTTCAAATATTGTCCTGTTTTATAGAAATCTTGTAATTTCAAATATTTTTATGCAATGATAGCATTGAAATATATGTATTAAATTTAGAAAAATATACCCCGCTTTCAATTTTTTCGAATAATAGCCTGTTTTTTAGAACAGTTGTAATTTCAATTGCATTGAAATATTAGTAATTAATTTAGCAGAAACTATACCTCACTTTAGTCTTATTTCGAAAAGTATCCTTTTTTATAGAAAAGTTGTAATTTCAATCGTTTTTATGCAATAATAGTATTCATATATTATAGTATTGAATTTATCAAAATATACCCAACTTAAATGTTTTTCAATTCCGTCGTGTTTTATAGAAATGTTGTAATTTCAAATGTTTTTATGCAATGATAGCATTGAAATATCAGTATTGAATTTAGCAAAATATACCCCACTCAAATGTTTTCGAATATTGTCCTGTTTTATAGAAATCTTGTAATTTCAAATATTTTTCTGCAATGATAGCATTGAAATATTAGTATTGAATTTAACAGAAATTATACCGCTCTTTAATATATTTTTCGAAAACAACTTAAAAAGATCAACTCATATTGATGGTCCACAATTTGAAAAACATCTAAAAATTTTAATATATATTGTCGGGTGTTTTATATATGAAAGAACTTAAGGCCACTGTCTCTTTTTTGTGACGATTTTCAAAGGATTTTCAACATTTTTTTTCTCAGCTGTTTTATTATAAAAGTTTACAAATTTATTTTTAAATAATTACAAAACTATTCTAGATGACATAAAAAAATTTTTGTTTCATATGCTTTTTTTTTTACAGTTTGTAGATGGCGTGAAAGTAGAGGCTCAAAAAAAAAATGAAAAAACGGTTCCCATCATAGCGCCTATTGTAGGCATCAAAACAAAAAAAATAAAAAGTCATATTAATCTCTATAGTTTCCTCTTGTATGTGAACCAACATTTAGCAAAAAATACAAAAAATTGACCATTTGGTGAACCAAAAAACGAAAAATGCAGTTTTTGACGTTAAAAAATGCGCCTAAAACGGACAATAAAAAATTTTCTGATGCATAAAAAGCTGATATTGTTGGTTCACATACTAGGTATTGCAATAACGAAAAAAATGAAACAAGATTCATGTCAATAGCTCAATTAGTTTTGGGCTAGCGTGGGAACCGATTTCAAAAAAGTAGTTTTGAGAAAAACGCGTTTAAAGTTTTTAAATGCGTATGTTTTCATATGACTACGACCCATAAAAATCGGAATATCTAAAAAACATATTTTTTTTTTTGCTTGAAATTTGTTTTTTAGATTCTTGAAATGTTTTAACATAAGATAATGAATTAAAAAAAAAATGAAAAAAAAAATCCCAATAAAGAGACAGTGGCTTAAATAATTTCATTATATAAGAAAATTGATATCGCCTGTATTAAACATGAAAAAATAAAAATTTCGAAAATTTATAATTTATAGATAAAGTTAAATTGATAGTCCACAATTTAAAAAACTTCTAAAAATTTTAATATATATTGTCGGGTGTATTCTAGCAGAAACTATACGCTATTCTATATTTTTTTCGAATAGTGTCCTCTTTTAAATGAAAGTTGGAATTTCAAATATTTTTATGCAATTATTGCATTGAAATATTTTTATTAACTTTAGCAGAAACTATACGTCATTTTACATTTTTTTATAATAGTGTCATGCTTTATACAAATACTGGAATTTCAAATATTTTTATACAATGTTAACATTGAAATATTTTTATTCATTTTGGCAGAAACTGTACACCATTCTAAATTTTTTTCGATTAGTCGTCCTGTTTTATATAAAAGTTGGAATTTAAAATATTTTTATGCAATGATTGCATTGAAATATTTTTATTGACTTTAGCAAAAACTATACGCCATTCTAAATTTTTTTCGATTAGTTGTCCTGTTTTATATAAAAGTTGTAATTTCAAATATTTTTATGCAATTGAAATATTTTTATTGACTTTAGCAGAGATTATACGCCATTAAAAATTTTTTTCGATTAGTCGTCCTGTTTTATATAAAAGTTGGAATTTCAAATATTTTTATGCAATGATTGCATTGAAATATTTTTATTGACCTTGGTAGAAACTATACGCCATTCTAAATTTTTTTCGATTAGTCGTCCTGTTTTATATAAAAGTTGCAACTTGAAATATTTTTGTGCAATGATTGCATTGGCATATTTTTATTGACTTTAGCAGAAACTATACGCCATTTATATTTTTTTGGATTAGTTTCCTGTTTTATATAAAAGTTGCAACTTAAAATATTTTTGTGCAATGATTGCATTGAAATATTTTTATTGACTTTAGCAGAAACTATACGTCATTTAAAATTTTTTTCTAATAGTCTCATGTTTTATAGAAAATTTGTAATTCCAAATATTTTCATGCAATGCTAGCATTGAAATTTTTTTATTCAGTTTAGCAGAAACTATACGCCATTCTAAATTTTTTTCGAATAGTCTCCTGTTTTATACAAAAGTTGTAATTTTAAATATTTTTATGCAATGAGAGCATTGAAATTTTTTTATTGACTTTAGCAGAAACAATATTTCATTTAAAATTTTTTTATAATAGTGTCTTGTTTTATATGAAAATTGCATTTTAAAATTTTTTTATGCAATGATAACATTGAAATTTTTTTATTGACTTTAGCAGAAACTATATGCTAATATAAATTTATGTAAATTATAAATAAATTTTTTTCTAACAGTCTCCTGTTTTATAGAAAAGTTGGAATTTCAAATATTTGTATGCAATAATTGCATTGGGAAATATTTTATGCAATGATTGCATTAAAATTTTTTTATTTACTTTAGCAGAAACTATACGCCTGTATAAAATTTTTTCTAACAGTCTCACAGTGTAGTAAAAAAAAAAAAGTGGCCAAAAATCGGCTTTAACGTAATTTCTTATGAAAAAAAATTCTGCTGAATGGAAAATGACCGTTTTTGTATATACTAAATGATAGGCTACCGAGAGTAGTTATGATGATACTATAAACTCGAAAATTGCTGCTGATTCAGCAGTTTTATAGTGTCACCAAGAGCTTGTATTTTTTATGTACAAAATGATGTGCTATATATATATATTGTTTATACATACGATAAAGGTAGCAAGTTTCATTTGTTATATGCAGTTATCAATTATTTTTTATGCTTTATGATTTTTTGACAATAATTTAAAAATTTTGTTAAATATGAAATAATAATTTGATTTTTGATTGGTTACATGTATAAATATTTTTATATTCTTGTACTCAGTTAAAATTTTTTTATCAACCTACCGAAGATATTGAATTTTAATTGATCAATCGTAAATTGCTGGAAATTTATTTGACATAAATTCATTAAACCTGTTGGAAATCGTTAAAATTTTAGGTATCTAAATGTCCAAATTATTTAAAATAATCTAAAATTCAGAGAAAAGTCGACAGGTCAAATTTTTGGGCTATACTATAACCTACCTAAGACCTTAAATTTTAATGGATCGATCGGAAATTACTTGAAATTTATATGAGCTGAATCCTTTTAACCTATCGGAATTTGTTGTAATTGTAGGTAGTTAAGTAATCAAATTATTTTCAGTAACCCAAAATTTAGAGAAAAATTAACAGGTAAAATTTTCGGGGTTTTGAAAATTTTTGAAATTGAAAAAAAAATTTTTTTTTAATTTGGTTCTTTTTTTGTGGATAGAGGTCATTTACCTTTTTTTTAAAAAATTCGGTTGCTTTTTTGGGGGTTCTGGGTGTGATTTTAAATTAAGTTTAGTTTTCTGTTAACCAGTGAGTTGTTAACATCTTGTGTGTAAAATGGGTAATAGACATTCAAATAGCCGTTCCAAATATAGTCGTTTTGAAAACGACGTGAAAAATGACGAAAATACCTACGGTTATTATTGGAAACAAGTAAACTGTGTCAGCAGCAATAAATGGACCTCTAATTTTAATGAAAAAACTGATTCCAGAGACGAAAAGAAACCGTTATTGGGGAAAAAAATAAAAAAGAAATAAAATGAAAATGTTACTTTTGATTATACGATCTCAATAAATTTTTTATATTTATTATTCGCTGTTATCATTTCTGTTGAACCTTGACTTTTAAAATCGTTTTCCGATCTTTACGCACACTTTTTTGCTTCACTCTCCCCGTAGATTTGCACCACCGCCGCCACCTTGTTTCTACAAAGTTAAGCTTGCTTTAACCCTTTTAATTTTGAATCTTTAGATTAAATTTTTTATTTTTTTTCATAAAAATTATACATGTTTCGACTAATGGTATTTTCTGTATATATCATTGAAATAGTCATGCAATAAAATTCTCATTGCAGGGGTTGCAATAGTTTGACTTATTGAATATAAATTTTCGTTAATTTATTTAAACGTTCTGGATTAATTTTTTTTAAATGGTATGGTCATCTTTTGAGTTGATTATTTTTTGCTTTTCTTTGCAAAAAAACTAGACGTAAGCTTTTTTTTTTAAAAATACATATGTTGTTGTTGATGCATTTAAAAATCACGTGAAGATATTTATTTACTTTTGCTGAGCATAATAAAATGTTTGTAATAAAATTTTTCTATGACACACGTATTCAGTATTCTTTTGGCTGTCGAAAGTAACCTTTAAACTTTTTCGAAAAAGAAATCAATTTGATAAAAAATGCCTTCATCTAGAAAATATTGTCTGCTCGAAACTGTCGAAATAATATTAAGAATTGCTTGCGGTCGTGAACCCACTGTGCGTAAAATTTGTGATTTAACTTGGAGATCCCGTTTACGGTTAAATACCATTGATGTAATTTTTAAAAAAGTGAAAAATATTTTATGTTATTGTAAGCTACCTACTCTACGTATAATATCAAGTAGGTTTGTGTTAAATAGACATTGTGATGACGAATTAATTCTTATTTTTGGTGATATTTTGAAAAGAAGGGGCCAATCTGGACTCTCTTGTTTTGAGTCGATAATGCGGAAATATTCAGTTATCAAACGTAAGTATTTTATTAATTTTTTTAAATAAGTGAAATTTTTATGCATTATTTTTGTTTTTAAAAATTAGATTTTGACGACGGATTGGATGATGAATTTTTAGACGTAACCTTACCTGATATTGAGGAGGAGGTTATTGCTGGCATTTTTCCTTCTTCTAGTTTCGGTAAAAAAAAATGTTTTATTTTTAGTCTAAACTTTGTTAAAAATAATTTTTAACGAATTAAAAAAATTTTTTTCGTTGACTTTTTGAAGACGCTACCTTGCCCGTTAGAGCGTGCACTCCGGAGATCCACGAGGTTCATTTAACCGATGAAAGTAATGCGGGACGTGATTTTTTCTTTATTTGAATTATAAATTATCGAAATTTAATTAATTATACATTTATGTATGTTTTTTTTATTGAAATTTTAGCTAATGTCCCAGAGGCGACTGAAAAAAAAATTATGACTATCGGAGGTAAATTTTTTTATTTTTTTATTTTTCTTCGAAATAAAATTTATAAATTTCAGACGTAACCTTGCCGAATATCGAAGTGGTGGAGGCCATTGCTGACATTTCACCTCCGTCTAGTTACGATAAAAAAATTTTTTTAGCCTTAACTTTTTTAAAAATATTTTTTTACGAATTTAAAGTTTTTTTTCGTTGACTTTTTTTGTAGACGTTACCCCTTCCATTAGAGCGTGTACTCCGGAGATCCATGAGGTACATTTAGCCGATGGAAGTAATGTAGAAGGTGATTTTTTTTATTTATTTAAATTATAAATTGTCGAAATTTAATCACACGTTAATGTATATTTTTTATAAAAATTTTAGCCAATGACCAAGAGGTAACTGAAAAAAGGACTCTGACTATTGCAGGTGAATTTTTTGATTTTTTTTTGATTTTTCTTTGAAATACATTTTATTAATTTTGTCAAATTTTGAATTTTAGAGAAGCTTAAAATGAAGTATAGGGGGACGAATTTTGAAAATCGGGAGCCAGACTGTAGTAACGATCAAATTAATGTTACCGAACGCTTAAGTTAGAATGATATTGAGGTGGTACCAATTGAAGTTTTCGATAATTATCCTTTTTTGGTGGACTTCCTGGACGATCCTGTGAAAATGCATGACGGTTTTAACCTCAGAGGTAATTAATGTGTTCACAAAATCGGGTAATTTTTTCTGATCGTAAAAAATTTTCTTTTCAGAACAGATTGGTCGTGGCTCTGGCGAAAGCGATATCCCTGGTAATCAGGATACAAGTAATTTTTATGAAGGGATTACACCTGAACATTTTATTATATTAAGTAGTCAGACTCGTACATATAATAGATTTAAGCTTACTGGTCGTGAAATTTGCGTGAAATTCAGGCAGCCGACTCACGAGACAAACGATATTGACGCACACACATGGATCGAGGCGTGTATTCGGGAATTATCAGATTTGCTCCTGATGTCATCGCAGCCAAGCGATTATATAGGTGTAGAAATTCGTTCTGATAAATTTACAAAACCGTTATGGCTGAGCTTTAGACCGGTGGACAGATTTGACTGTAGGGAAATATTGATGCTTATCGATTGCGCTGCTCAGAGCGGAGCCGTTTTCGATGTTTGTGATGATTCGCTCAATGTCGTGTCTTCTGTTGTCCAAGTACCTGCAGGTAGAGGTCGCGTCTCTTTGACAGCCCTAAGACTGTTTGATGTGAACAAACGGTCGCTTTTGAGAATCGCAAGAGGTCAATCGTGTCTGGCACGATCACTTTGCTTTGCACGCGTGCATATCGAAAGGGGCCAAAGGCGAAACGGTAGTTTGCATAGGAATTGGATCAATATGAGAAGTAAAGAGGGACTCCAAAAGTCAGCAGCTAATCAATTAGAGCGCGATGCTGGAGTCCTTGTACCGTGGACGGGATGCGGTATTAACGAGATACACCAGTTTTAATTATATTTCGCTCCACTGAATGCTTGCATAATTGTTTACGGAGATGAAAACTTTGGTAATGGCGAGTCCCCGATTTACGACGGTTCCAGATTCGTATTAGACAGTTGTTTTGAAATTCGTTACACATTGAGAATCATGTATTTTGCAAGAATGAATCATTTTAGGCCGATTTTGAATTTAAAAGCTGTCGCGGGGTCGAGATACTACTGTATTCCATGTAACAAAAAGTACGAAAACGATAGGTACCACAGATGCTCGAGCAGATGCTATAAATGTTTTCAAATTCCACCCTGCGTTCCGATGGCTCCGTTTCAGAGGCTGATAACGTGTGATTCGTGTAACAGAGGATTTTTAGGAAGAGATTGCTTCGAAAGGCATAAAGTTTTTGGATCCTATAAGAACATTGAGTCAGTTTGCATGAGTGTTAGACATTGCGCAAAGTGTCTTAAATTGATTAAAATAGACGACCCTGTGGAACACAAGTGTAACGAAATATTTTGTAATGCGTTTATAATTTTTTACGCGTTGCAGTGTCTGAAACGCGTAAACATTAATCATTTGTGTTTCATGCAACCATTGGCTTCCAAAGAAGACGCCCCAAACGTAATTTTTATATTTTACGATTTTGAAACCACGCAATGCGAAACCTTGGATGGGGATTGTACTGTTAGGTTACACAAACCAAATTTGTGTGTTGCAAAACAAGTCTGTACGTTTTGCATGGAAAACGAGGCTTTGCTATTCTGTACGAAATGCGGACCCTGGAGGCACGTTTTTCTGGAAGAGCCTGTAAGGAAATTTCTCGAATTGGCATTGCAACCGAGAAAGAAATGTAAAAAAAGTGTATGCATTGCGCATAATAGTCAAGGGTTTGACAGTCAGTTTTTGCTTAAGTTTATGGTGGAAGAGCTCCGACTGAGACCAAAGTTAATTATGAATGGAACAAAATTAATATTAATGTCAATTAAAAATACGAAATTCATTGATAGTTTAAATTATTTTCACATGCCTTTGAGTGAATTACCGAAAGCTTTTGATTTTCCTGATTTATTTAAGGGTGATTTTCCACATTTTTTCAATACACCCGAAAATCAAAATTACATCGGTCCATTACCGGATATCAAGTTTTACGGTATTGACAGTATGTCACGAAAAAAAAGAGAGAAGTTTTTATCTTGGTACAGTGAGAGAAAGAATTCAGAACAGCTCTTTAATTTCCAAATCGAACTAGAGTCATATTGCGAGAACGACGTGGATTTTTTGCTTAAATCTTGCTTGAAATTTAGAAAAATATTTATGGATGTCGGTAAAGTTTGTCCCTTTGGTGAGGCATCCACGATTGCAAGTAGTTGTATGAAAGTTTTCAGAAGAAATTTTTTGAAAATAAATACAATTGGAATTTTACCAGTCAAGGGCTACAGGTTTGTCGACAACCAATCAATAGTTGCAACTTATTGGCTGGTTTGGATGGAGTGTGTATTGGGTCGGGAAATTCAACATGCTGGTAGATGCAGGGAAATTAGATTGCCAATTAACATAAAAGTTGATGGGTTTATTCCACCTGATGAAGCCGAGACGCATAATGAGACTTGTCTACAGTTGATGGGGTGTTTTTGGCACGGTTGCATTCGTTGTTACAAAAGAAACAGAGACTCCCCCATAAGCGAGAGCAGTACGGAGACGCTCGAAGATAGATATAGCAAAACTGTGGCAATTTCAAATAGAATACAGGCCAATAATTACAGACTCATTGTTAAGTGGGAATGCGAATTTCGTACAGAGTACAAACAAAATCCTGATATCGGTGAATATCTTGCTGAGCATAATTTGACCAAAAATCAGCCATTAAATGCAAGAGACGCCTTTTACGGTGGTAGGACCGAGAACTTTGTGAAATCATACGAGGTGGGTTGTGGTAAAAAAATAAAATATCTAGACGTGACTAGCCTCTATCCGTACATCTGCAAACGGGGTAAATTTCCTCTCGCTCATCCAAAAGTGTACGTTGGGGAGTTTGAATGTCGCGAATTCAGCGGTCAAAATTACGAAAATTTTACAGCTAAAGTCGAGGGACTCGTTTTCTGCAAAATTCTACCTCCCAGGAATCTTTTTCATCCGGTTTTACCAGTCAAGATGCACAATAAACTTCTATTTGGTTTGTGCAGGACTTGTTGCGAGGAGACAAATCAAGGTGTTTGTACGCACGAGGACGAAAATTCAAGGTGTTTCGAGGGTACGTGGGTTTCCTTGGAGCTAAAAAAACCTTGGAAAAAGGTTATGTAATTAAAAACATTTTCGAAATTTGGCAGTACGAAATAACGGAGTTTGATCCGGCTACAAAAGAAGGGGGTTTTTTTGCTGAATATATTGATACTTTCTTCAAATTAAAAACTCAAGCGAGTGGTTTGCCCGAGCAATTTTCATCGGTTGATGACTACGTCGAAGATATCTTACGCAAAGAGGGAATCAGGTTAGATCGTGAAAAGATTGAACGAAATCCGGCACTTAGAGGTGTGGCAAAAATGTGTTTAAACTCGCTGTGGGGTTTTTTTGGTCAGCAGGAAAATAAAGTTCAAACTCGCGTAATAACCGATCCAGCTGAACTGCATGCTATTCTAACATGTCCAATGACAGAGGTGACGGGGTTGCTTCCGGTTAACGATGATGTGTTATATCTGAACTCACGTTACAAAGACGGAAAAACAGAAGAACGTTTGAATACCGCTAATGTCGTAATTGCGGCTTTTGTGACCGCACAAGCTCGATTAAAATTGTACGGTTATCTAGAAACACTCGACAGTGCTGCCCTCTACTGTGACACAAACTCGATTTTCTTCGTTTCGCGGGATGAACTTGACGCCCCGGATCTTGAAACGGGTCCCTTGCTTGGAGACCTTACCAATGAACTGGCCGAATACGGTTCAAACGCTTACATCACGTTTTTCTTATCAGCCGGGCCGAAATTCTATTCGTACAAGGTAAAAAAGAACGATGGCTCATTTGAGGAAACTTGCAAAGTAAAGGGTATAAGACTAAACTTTCGAAACAGCCAAAAAATTAATTTTGATACGATAAAATCATTGGTTTGTGACGAAAGCGATCCTATAATTGTACATGACGACAATGCCATAAAACGCACGCAATTTCACGATGTTATAACGCAAAAAGAGTCAAATTTGTAAGCCACTATATAGCAAACGTAGATTTATAAATTTAGATAAGAGTTTACCGTATGGTTTTTATATGTAAATAATAAAAAAAGTATTTTATTGAATATGAAAAAAATAAATAAATAAATAAAAATACATCTGTAATACATTTATTTGCCTGTGTAATTTTTTCTTTTCCTTAATTTCTTTTTCTTTTCCTTAATAATAATAATTGACATAATAATAATAATAATTGCCAATGATTTTCCAATGATTATAACTATAAGCTTTCATTTAAAAATTACAAAGTATTTTACATTATTTCGAAACTCATCCGACCTTTGCGGAGCTGATTGACGTGCTCGCGCACGCGCAAAACGACCTCCGAACGGGCGGGTGGGCGGCGGCGGCGGCACACTGCTGCGCAAGCAGCTTCTGTCGGCTGCGCGAGCACAAATTTGCTCACGCAGCAAAAGTACGGAAGTTAAAAAAATTTTCCTAGAAGCAAACGCAGATGCATGAAAGAAAATAATTTTTTTTTTAATTTAAAATGGACCCGTATAGAGCTTGGAAGCATCCATGGACATGTATGATCAGCGGCCCCACAGGTTTGTGCAATTATTCAATTTTGCCGTGAAATTTTACTTTTGCTTTTACAAAAAAAAACTAACTTAATTTTTTCTTTCAATTTTTTTTTTGTTTTTGATTGGTGTACCGAAACAATAAAAAGGAGCCGGTAAGACAGTTTTCATTAAAAATTACCTTAAGCATGCAGACAAAATGAACGACTGTCGTTTCGATCGTATTTTGCTTTATTACACAATGTGGCAAGAAACTTATAGAGAATTAGGTGAAAATATTGAATTTCGCGAAGGTTTACCCGACTCCACAGACTATTCGAGCGACTTAAAGAGGTCAAAACTTTTGATTCTCGATGATCTTTTAATCGAATCTTCGGATTGCGATGATATTTTGAATTTATTCACAAAAGGCAGTCACCATGGCAATTCAAGTGTATTTTTTACAACGCAGAACTTATTTCACAAGGGGAAAAATTATCGCGACATATCTTTAAATTCAAATTATTTGGTAGTGCTTAAGAATCCCAGGGATAAATCGCAAATAAGACACTTAGCTCACCAGCTCTCACCCGAACAGCCACTTTTTGTGCAACAAGCTTACCTTGATGCAACATCAAAACCACACGGTTATCTTTTGGTAGATCTCAAGCAGTCCACACCGGAGAATTTACGTTTTCGTACAAACATTTTTCCGCACGAGGCATTACATCAAACAGTTTACGTGCCCGTAAATGATAGATCTCAGGGATCAGAGTAAAAGAAAAAAAAAGACGTCAAGTTCCGCTCAGCCGTCAGTGATTTTCGTATAATGGCAGCAAAAGGACATTGTAAGGGTGGGAGAAGAAGGCGAAAGTGTCCAATTTTGAAAAAAACACACAAATATATTAAGAGCTTTAAATCAACTAGAAGGTAAGCAGAGAGTAGCTTTACTCGGAAGTGCTGATCAAAATCTCGTAAAGTGTTTATGCGAATGTGCACTTAATATTTTGAGAGGTAATGTACCACTGAAACCAGGTGAGAAAAACCGATTAAAAAAACACGCACAGTTGTTGAGGCTATTGAGCGTCAAACGAAAAGACAATAATTTCAGAGGTAAAAAAAAGCTACTTTTACAACACGGTGGCGGTGGGTTTCTGCCGGCTCTTTTAGCACCTATAATCGCTGCTGTAGTAAATAAGTTTTTATTTCAATAAAAAAAAAAAAAAAAAAAATGGAGCTCGCTAGAAAGATGATTCTTGTACCTGCTGATAAGAATAGCGGAGCAACTGACAGTAACAATCAACAACTGCAGCAGCAGTATTTATTATCCAGGGACTTGGAAAAAACTGTTCAAACTCCGGGTACACCTACAAGCAGACTCGATGCTCAAATGCTGGATATTTTACAATCCGATGAATTTCCAGATCTAAACGCAAAGAGCAATGCTTACCAACAAGCTCTGCAACGCTTCTTAACGGCGAAAGCAAATTCACGCGTTAATCAAAATTTGGAAATAGAAAAGTTACAACACGAAGTCGACGAGCAAGAGGCATCCCGCAACTTTGACGACGAAATTATCAACACCGTACCGGTAAAATATCGAGAAAAAGCTAGAAGCTTTTTGATGTTTGCGCGGAAAGTTAACAGCTTAACTTGGGACGATGCTGGAAGAGTACGAGTGCGTGGGCTTCTCCTACCCGACTCGAACATTGTCGACTTGGTGAACGACGCTATGCGTTCGAGAAAAAGAATCAGAGCAAAGGGGAGAAGTCAGTTTTGTTCTGCTCTTCGAGCCGCTGGTTTACCTGCAGATTTTGTCGGAAATAAAGACTTTTGGAGAGACGGCGTAGTTGTTGCTCCACACAACTCTTTTCTTGCGTCACCACAACAACAGTACCGCTCACCAGTTCCACAATCTGTCAGCACTCCGATACGAAATAACAGCAATAACAGATGCAAAACGATTGTATCTGGAAAACGAATCCGCGTATACAGACGCTCTCGCAGAAGAGGAAGAAGAAGATTACGCTACTCCAAGGAAAAGTAGAAAAAAGAAAAAAAATTTACAAAAAAACAGTTTGGTAATCTCATTTCGCCCTGAAGCAAATTCATCGCTAAGAACATGGAATCACCTATAATAGAATCGTTTGATATTGGTCTAACAGCGGGAGAAGCTGCTGCTGCTGAACTTGAAACAGTTGCTACTGAAAATTACAATTATGATGATGACAAAAGCAAGGAAGAAAATAGCGTGCTAGACGCACTAATTGATTTGCTACCTTTCGGATTGAATTTACCAGGAGGCTACGAATTTTGTGGAGCAGGGACTCACTCGGACGAGCTTTTAAAACTTGGAAACCAAGGTATAAACCCCTTAGATAAAGCCTGCTTACAACATGATTTAGCTTACAATTCTGATAAGGACAGACGCAAAGCCGACCGTATATTAGCTGATAAAGCGTTTTCGCGAATGTTATCTTTTGACGCAGAACCTAGCGAACGAACAGCTGCTCTAGTTACAGCTTGCTGCATGGTTTCAAAAATTACGTTTGAAAAATTTTTTGATCGCATACAAAAACTCATTGGTATTACCAAAAAGAAAAACAAAAACGTTAAAACTGAAAAAATAAATAAAAAGAAAACTAAGAAGCTACAAAGTAAAAGTAATGAAAAAAAAATCAAGAAACAAAAATCACCGATAAATAAGAATAAAAAAAATAGGAAAAATGGAAAAAAAGCTGAGTAAATTTTATTACGAGCCTGAACAAACTTTAGCTTTTGCCGGCGCATATCATTTATTTCGTAAGATCGGAAAAAAATTTGATAAAACAAAAGTGAAAAATTGGCTAAACGAACAAGACGCTTATAATCAGCATAGATTGGTCAGAAAAAGGTTTCCTCGGCGTATGTACAACATTTCCAATATATACGACTGTTTCGAAGTTGATCCGGCCGATTTTCGTTCAATTAAATCATTTAATGATAATTACACTTACGTTCTATTTCTTATTGATTGTTTAAGTAAATTTTTGTGGGTCGAACCTCTAAAAGACAAATCAGGCAAATCTGTGGCAACTGCTCTACGCAAAATATTCTCCAGCAATAGAGATAAATTACCGATTCTTTTACAGGGAGATCGGGGAACCAAATTTACGGCAAAGGTTGTACAAGATGTTTTCAAAGAGTTTAACATCGAATTTCGTTTGATTCGTAATCCAGACGCAAAGGCTGCAATCGTCGAACGCGTAATCCAGACAATTAAGCATCGTTTATGGCGCTTTTTTACTTACAAAAATACACGCAGGTATATCGATGTACTTAAGCCTATAGTTCATTCGTACAACAATACGATACATTCAGGCACAAAAATGACTCCTGCAAGTGTAAATTTCAACAACGCCAACATAGCATGCAGTAATTTGATTAACAGATACTCTATAAAGAGAAAATTTAACAAAAAACCAAAATTTAATGTCGGTACACAAGTTCGGGTCAGTCGTGCACCAGAAGCTTTCCGTAAGGGATACGAGAGTGGATGGACTTTTGAGATTTTTAGAATTGCGCATGTTTCCTGCGCGAGACAACCACCAGTCTATACGTTGGAAGATTTGGACGGTGAAGTTATAGACGGCATATACTACGAGGAAGAGTTGTGTCCCGTTAAAAAAAATCTTTCCGAGACTACCTTCGAAATTGATAAAATTCTGCAAACTAAAGGTCGCGGTAGGACAAAGAAGTATCTCGTCAGCTGGCGTGGATACCCTGCAAAGTTTAATACATGGATTCTTGCTTCTGAATTGGTTGAAATTTAATAATATATAAATAAATAAATAAATAAATAAATGAGAAATGAAGAAAAATCAATTTTCAATCGTGCTCCCGAGCAACAACAGCATGAATGTGTACCCAAATAATATGACGACGCATTTTATCACATATTTACCGCAACAGATTGATTTAGACGGAGAGTGGAGTGTGGCTTTAACTGAAATTCAAATACCCATGACTATGCATCATATTAGGAAAAACAATTTGAGTGACAGGAAAATTACACATGAAATACTTTTCAAGTCAAAAGAAAAGGAGATTTTATTGAAGGATAATATTATTCCGGCTCAACACCGGAACCAAAAAGCAAACTCCCGAATAGTATCAGTTGTTTCACCAGGCATATATGCGAATATACAGTCTCTATTAGATGAAATAAATTCACTCAACTCGGTTAGCCAGCATTTCAGTTTCACGTGTGACCGAGGTGGTTTCGTTTCATTGAATTTGATTTGCGAGGAAGCTTGCAAAAACAGCGCCTCTCTCACGTTTGGAAATTTCCGAAAAAAAACATTTTGGGTTTTGAGCGAAGTATCAACAAGTTGCAAGCTCCGGAAAAATTAAAAGTAAAAACAGCAGAAAAGCAGCCAAATTTGGCTGCAAACTTACCCAATTTGATTTTGGTGTATTCGGATATTCTGGAACCTTGGGTCACGGGTGACGTACATACACCACTATTAAGGAGTGTCTCCCTTGATACTGAGAAATTTGTATACGGATCAGTGAGGGTTAAAAGTTTTTCACCCCCTTCATATGTACCCTTGTTACACAAGTCTTTTAGATCCATTGAAATTGATTTACGCGAATTCAGTTCTGCAGTACCATTTGATTCCGGTACGTTGACCGTGACGTTGCATTTCAAGCGGACGAATTAGTTAAAAAAAGAACAAGATGGCTCACTACATTGATTATTACAACAGTCAAATTGGAGGAAGTGCACTAAATACAGGAATAAATCGCGTTTACATTGGAACTCCGAATCAGCGGGGAAGCGGAATAGGTTCATTTCTCGGTGGACTATTTCGCAGCATACTGCCATTATTTACAAAAGGTGCAAAAGCAGTCGGTAAAGAAGCTTGGCGTACCGGTATTTTTTTTTTTTTTTTTTTTTTTTTTTGCATGCAAGCAGGGTTGGCGTATGTAATTTTTACATACGCTTGGGTGAGAATGCGTTACGCATATCTAGGACCGGGCCCTAGATTATGTCGGACTCCATGCTTAACATGTTTACCGGCTAAACTCACCCCCCATTAAACATCCTGCGCCTATTACTCTCAAAACCGGAACCACCTTTTCAGGTATAACTTCAGTTTTGAGAAGCGCGGCCTAGATCATAAGATCTTCATCCTGCCTACAGAGCCTGTTTTCTTCATAATATTCGATTTTTCTTTTAAATATTATGATGAAAACAGGATCCTAGCCTCAACGTGGTGAAGAATTTTAAATCTGTATATATTTACGAAAGTATTTTCATACTACGAATAACGTCTATATATACAGTTATGAAACTCTTACTCGAGCGGCGAACCCGCTTCTATATGAAAGTATCTCTACTTACATATAGTCGCGAGATTTAAACCACTCGACCTCCGCCTCGGTAGGCGTACCGGTATTAATGTCCTGTCAGATGTTGCGTTGAACAACACACCGGTCAAAGAATCTCTACGAACCCATGCACGAGAGTCTGTCGGTAATTTAAAGAGAAAGGCTGAGGATCAGTTGGATAAGTATTTAATGGAGGGGTCTGGTTACAAGTTAAAACACCCTGCTTTAAGCAGTCACATGTTAAACACACTTGGGACTCTGAGCGTCGAGGCAGCAGAGCGTAAAAAAAAGTAAATAAGAAACAGTAAAAAGAAAACGAAATCCAACGGTATAAAAGAAAGAAAAGACAAAAGACAAAAAGTTCAGAAAAAGAAAAAGAAAAAAACAAACAAAAAACGGTCAATTAAGAATTCGATTACCGACATATTCACTTAAAATATAAAATATTCAAAATGGCTTTTTTACATACACATTCATGCGAGTCGATAAAAAGTGAGTTGGAATTGTTTACTGTACCTACAACACAAGTTACCATCGAGTCAAGTCATTGGGTCAACTACAAACCGATTGCCAGCTTAACAGATGATTGTCCGATAGAATTTAATATCCCGGGAAATGCCGAGGAATATCTGGACCTAGCACATACAATGCTCAGCCTAAAAGTTACAATAAAAAGTAACGAAGACTATAGCGAGGCTACCGCGGCAACTTTGTTACAAATAAAAAATGTAGGACCAGTAAATAATTTTATGCATTCGCTTTTCAGTCAAGTTGAAGTTTCGTTTATTCAAAAAATTGTAACTCCGCCCTGCAACGGTTATGGATACAGAGCTTATATTGAAAATTTGCTTAACTACGGGCAAGATTCAAAAAATTCACACCTACAAAGAGTTTGCTGGTATGACGATACAGCAGGAAAGATGGATGATTTAAAAGATGAGAACGTCGGTCTCCAAGGACGTCGTAAAATGTTAAATGCAAGCAAAAGCATAGATATGATTGGGCATTTACACAGTGACGTTTTCAATCAAAACAAGTTCCTACTCAACGGCATCGATTTGAAAGTAAGGTTAATAAAGGCCCGACCAGCTTTCACATTAATGGACGACACTGGTACGCATTACGTACATTTCGACGAAGCTACTTTACACATACGAAGAGTAAAAATTTCACCGGGTGTCCTCATCGCACATGCAAACACATTGTCAAAAACTACAGCTAAGTACGACTTAACCAGAGTCGACGTTAAGTCAGTTGTTATTTCACAAGGAATACTGAATCACACAATAGATTCGGTTATAATAGGTCAGATACCGAAACGCATTATTTTAGGATTTGTATCAAATAAAGCTTTCAACGGCGACCGAAAACTCAATCCATTCAATTTCCAACATTTCAATCTAAACTATTCGTCTATGTATGTGGATGGTGTTCAGTTACCGTCATCTCTATTGCAGCCCGTTTTTGTTGGTAATAACACGGCTTACGTCGAAGCTTACCATACGCTATTCAGCGGAACGGGAATACATTTTCTGAACCAAGGTAACGCAATCGACAGGCTTTCCTATCCATATGATTACTGTCTCTATGCCTTCGATTTAACTCCCGACCTGTCGGCCAGCGAAGGACACTGGAATCTCGTAAAACACGGAAGCGTACGCATAGATATTCGCTTCGCAGAAGCTCTGAAAGAAATTATCAACTGCGTCATTTATTCCGAGTATAATTCAATATGCGAAATAGACGCTGCTCGACAGTGTTTCATTGACTTTAGCGGTTAACTTTCCTAAAAAAAAAAACAAAAAAAAGGCGGTCGGTAGACTAGTATGGATATCGTTGTGGATATACAGTTTTTCAAGGGCATCGAAGGCAAGATTTTACCGAAAGAAGTCGCAATAATAGCACTAAACAGCGAATCTCAGTCACACTGGATAATAAAACCTCCACACAACTCTTCAAAGATATCATTCGATTTCCAACGACAAAATTATTGGTTAACCCAACATCATCATGGATTAGATTGGTATGACGGAGATATAACCATTAAAATATTAACGAAAGATCATTGAAAATGAAGTTATAAATTTAGAGTTGGAAACCGATTGTCCGTCTTTACAAAATTTACCTCGGAAAGATTTGTATTGCATGCAACATTTGATGAAAGTTTACTACACGTCGTACAGATGTGCACTCAACAACGCCTCGCGCTTAAAAGCATGGATAAATGAAAACTTAAAAAAGCAATCTAAAGGCGTAGATACAGTAGACGCAAACAATGAATAGCTCAGAAATTTTGAGGTTTCTATCGAAGATACCCAACCACACGTTTGGAGTATTTCCAGCCGACAAGATACCACGAATCTGGACTAAACCTGTAACTTTTGTATTCAACACCCAAGGAAATTCACTACCTGGTCAGCATTGGGTAGCCGTATATGTAAATCGCAATGGACAAGGCTTGTTTTTCGATAGTTATGGATTACCTCCTTACGTTATAAATCACGTGAGACGTATAAAAAAAAACTGCAAACAGTTTACATGGAATACGAGGCCATTACAAAGCGATACGTCCAACGTCTGCGGACAATTTTGTATAATGTTCTTAAATTACATGTCAGGAGGTAAAAAAATGAAAGATTTCATAAATATATTCACATCCGACTTAAGGCGTAATGACAAAATAGCAATGAGTTACGTCAAAAGACTCGAACGTAAGTCGAACAATAAAAAAAAACGCAGTGCCACGAGCATCAGCCAGTCAGAGGCAGTCTTTGGAAACGGATTAAACAACCAACTAAGATTGCAAAATTGTAATTGCAAAACTTTATTATTATAAAATGGCAGATACAGATACGCAGAGTATAAGCAACGTCAACGGGCTCCAGCACCTACTGATGTCAAGTTTTTATGGTTTAAATAAATCCTTCAGTAAAAAAGTTTTCACCGGATTCGATTTGAATGCTTCAACAGCTGAGCTTGATTTCGCTTTCCGATTATGCGGTAACAACGTCAACTCCACGTACATAGCTGTCGACTACGAAGGATGGAAAAATCTGCAAACATACTTTACAAAAATAGATAATTACTTCCAAGGAAAAGAATTAAGCAGCGAGCAAACTTTCCAAAACAAATATTTCACGATCAAATTAACCCGCAGCTATTAGAAGAAATCAAATCTGAAAATAAAAAGTTTAAAGTAAGTCTGGTGTTGAAAAAAATTAGCTTTGACTCGTTAAAAAATTTATCAAGTTCGATTGATATGAAGTTTGAAAATTTATACGCAAAAAGATGCTACTTAAATGCGTTAAAAGATAAATTTATAAGTTACATTACTCAACGCTTGAACGAAAACAAAAAAAATTTCATCTCCCAAGTAAATACCAAAGACGTAAAATTGATATGCGAACAATTTGATGAAAAAGTTACCGAAGAATTAAGAACACAGCTACATCAAGAGATGCCCGAAAAAGAAGCTGCAAGTCTATTTGATTCACACCTATTCTTAAAAGAGTTATTTGCATTAAATTTAGACTACCTTTTAAGTTGTGTAAGCAATGAATTAGATTTATAATATTTTAAAATCAATAATATATATATCTTATTAATCATTACCTATTTTAAACATATATTAATTAACATAAAAATTTTGTACCAAACGTTTATAAGAAAATAAATAAATAAATAAATAAATAAATAAATATAATAAAATAATAAAATGCTTGTTTTTTAAAAAAAAACACGTCAATATATCCGATCCTATCATAGAAAAAAATGCTACATTAGTCAGAATGATAAAATAAAAAATAAAAAAAATATAAACTCAGTAAAAGAATTTAAAAAAATTAATACATGTCACCAATTAAAAATTAAATTATTATTTTAAATTCGACAAAATTTTCAAATTAACTTTAAAAAATTAAATAATTTAAAGTTTTTCAAAACCTATAATAAGCAAAAATTATATGCAAAAAGCTAAGACGATGAAATTCATAAAAAAAAGAGAACATTATTATTATTATTGTTATTATATAGTAAGAGCAAACTCTGAATTCACACACACACACACACACGGACACATCAAGGTCAGAGTTTGCATGACTAATCATCCACACATTCATATGTGTCAATTTTCTTTTTTTTGCCAAAAAGTAAAAAAAAACCGATAAAATAATATCATAGACGTATCTTAAGTTAACAAACATTTGAGTACACAATCTTTTTTAAAAAGCATAAAAAATATTCAAAAAAAACTTTTTCAATCTCAAAAAATGTTTAAAACCCCGAAAATTTTACTTGTCAATTTTTCTCAAAATTTTGGTTTACTTAAAATAATTTGATCACCTAGCTACCTTAAACGACAACAATTTCCAATAGGTTAAAAGGATTCAGTTCATATAAATTTTCAGTAATTTCCGATCGATCCATTAAAATATAATGTCTTCGGTAAGCTATAATATAACCCAAAAATTCAACCTGCTGACTTTTCTCCGAATTTTAGATTAATTAAAATAATTTGGTCACTTAGCTACCTAAAATTACAACGACATCAAACAGTCTTAATGAATTTATGTCAAATAAATTTCCTGAAATTTACGATTGATCAATTAAAATTCAATATCGTCGGAAAATTAATAAATAAAATTTTCAACTTATTGCTAGTAAAAGAATGTAAAAATAATATAAGATTGACAAATACATAATCTTACGAAAAAAGCATGTAACAAAAGAAACTTGATATCTTTATCGTATGTATAAACAATATATATATAGTCATATATATAGCACATCATTTTGTACATAAAAAATACAAGCTCTTGGTGACACTATAAAACTGCTGAATCAGCAGCAATTTTCGAGTTTATAGTATCATCATAACTACTACCGAGATCAAAATTTTTTTTATTTTTTTATTTTCTTAGCTGCTGAATGAAAAAAAAAATCTATTTTTTACCATAAAAAGGTAAAATATTTATAGTTTTAAAATGAAAAAAAAATTTTTTTAGGTACAGTTCTGTATTAAAATATGTACATAAATGATAAATAAACCTAACAAAAGTGAATCAGTATAATTATACATGGTTCTATGCAGTATAAAGATGTGTTAGTCAACATTTGCAAGTTAGTCAAAAAATTTTAAAAAAAATGAATAATTTGATTTTTCTATTTTTACTTATACTTTAAACTTAAATAAAGTATTTTTTTTAAGTTTTTATATAATTTATATTTTTTATACATTATTTAAGTTTAAAATATAAGTAAAAATAGAAAAACCAATTATCATAAGTAGTATTCGATGTATCACCCATATTTAGTTTAATATTAAAACGATTTTGTAGCATTAATTGACCAGTACTGGGTTGACAACTACTACTTATGATAATTTACAAGGTCGTCGACCCGAAACCGGCCTTCCTCAAGAAAACATCTTTTCTTTCTATAATCAGGTAAAACATCACAACCCTGCAGCTATAAATGGATTAAATAAATACTCTTTTTTAATACAAAAACTGGCTACATCACTTTCTAAAAGAAAATTTTTATTAAAATGTCGATACCATGATTGTCTTCTTTGCACATGTATCCGACATCAACAAAAGGTTTGATGATTTCTCTTTTTATCAAAATTCAAGTTTCTTTCAAGAAAATTTTACAGAAAATAAGTTGTAAGGTCTTGAACTTACTAATCCAGGATATCAACCTATATTAAATATTTAGAGAAACAACTGTTACAAACAAAAAATTTTTTAATTAAATCCAACATTGACAATGTACAGTTAAACATTTTTAAAACAACCCAGTACTGGTCAATTAATGGTACAAAATCGTTTTAATAGAAAAATCAAATTTTTCATTTTTTTTTTAATTTTTTGACTAAATTACAAATGTTGTATCATTTAGTATACACAAAAACGGTCATTTTCCATTCAGCAGAATTTTTTTTCATAAGAAATTGAGTTGAAGCCGTTTTTTTTTTACTACACTGTGAGTCTCCTGTTTTATAGGAAAGTTGGAATTTCAAATATTTTTGTGAATTTCAAATATTTTTTCAAATATATCATGACTTTTTGTAAAATACGCCTAAAAGAGGTTAATTTTAGATATTATTTTTAATATAAATTGAGAAAATTTTTATGCAATGATTGCATTGAAATTTTTTTATTTACTTTAGCAGAAATTATATGCTATTATAAATTTATATAATTTATAAATAAATTTTTTTCTAACATTCTCCTGTTTTATAGAAAAGTTGGAATTTCAAATATTTGTATGCAATAATTGCATTGATAAAATTTTTATGCAATGATTGTATTGAAATATTTTTTTAATTTCAAAAATTTTTATGCAATGATTGCATTGAAATATTTTTTTAATTTCAAAAAAATTTTTAAGCAATGATTGCATTAAAATTTTTTTTGTATTTGTCTTGTTTTATAAAAAAATTGTATTTTTCTATTGACTTTACCAGAAACTATACGCCATTATAAATTTTTTTCTAACTGTCTCTTGTTTAATAGAAAAGTTGGAATTTGAAATATTTTTATACAATGATTGCATTTAAATATTTTTTTAATTTTATATATTTTTATGCAATGGTAGCATTTAGATTTTTTTTAAGAAAATAAAATATAAAATATATATCAGCTGTCCTAAATATAAAAAAATAAATAATTTCAAAAAATTAGACTCTAATTCGTTTTTTTCATATTTCTTTTTAACTAATGAATGAAATTAAAAAAAAATAAAAGTGGCATTAGAAAAGTGTTTAATAAATACAAAGAAACTCAGGAAACTTGGTTTTTACATTTTGACACAATCCATTCCGAGATTTGAAGTGATGAAAATGTCTACTTTTTGATTTTTTTAATTTTGAAGTTCTTAGCTTCAAACAGTTGTAACTCTGAACCGTGATCTCAAATTAAAAAAAATAAGAACGTTAAATCGATAGCATTTTTTCCAAGGAATAATTTGCACTAAACTTCGTCTCAAAAAACCTCTTAGATCCTGAGAAAAATCAGTTTTAGTGAAAAAAAATGAAATTATTTTGCGTTTTTGACCACTAACTTCTGATATTGATTTCTCGAAATCATTTAAATATTTTTTAAAAATTAGAAAAAGGTCTGTAGATATTTTTTTAAAGATTACTTTAAAACCACTTTCATGTATTTTCGTCCGTACAATTCTTCATAAATGCGTGTCCAATAAAATCAAAAATAGTCAATTTTTTAAATTATTTCATTTTAATATATGGGTCGATATTCCTCAAGTGTATGTAAACCTAATTCTTGGGTATTCAAAGCGGCCCCAAAATATTTTTTCCTCAAAGTACTATCGAAAATAAGTTACCTCCCCAATTTTTAGCCTCCTAGGTCTTCTCCTTGATTTTTTACAGCCAAATTACTTTTTTACGTGCTTTTTATTTTTTTTAATTTTAAGAGCGCAAAAATTACTAAAAATTGTCTCAGACTCTTATTTTATTGCAAAAAAAGTTTTCCTCATAGGCCCGGATAGGAAATTACCCTGGCTATCCGATTCCGTGGTTCAAAATTTTATTCGAGATGCGCATGCGTGAGAAATCGAGTAAATACGTTACAACTTCTAGCATTCATAACTCCCCAGCAGACAAACCAATTTTACTTTTGAAATACTCAAAATTTTTGTCTTCATGTACACTTTCTATGGTAAAATTTTTGTTTTGTTTTTTGGCTCCCTTACAAATCTAGAGCAAAAAAACTGATTCCAAAATTTTCACTTTTTAAAAATTTCAAATTTCCCGCCAAGTCACGTGACCAATCAAAAATCTGATCAAAAATTCGGATTCCGCGGGAAATTTTACATAAGGATACCAATTTTTGTGTATTTTCAAAATTTCGTATCAATTTTACGAATTTTAAAATTTTTCCCCAAAATACTTGAAATTTCATAAAAAATTCATTTATCAGAAAAAGGTTGTTTTATTGATTTTTTCACACTTCTAATAATTTAAAATTCATTAAAATGAAAAAAAAAACTTTTAATATGATTAAAATTTTAAAATTTAAGATTAATTTACTTATATTGTATCAAAAAAGTTTATATTTCTTGATTTAGTTAAATTTTAAATGATTAAAAGTGTGAAAAAATCAATAAAACAACCTTTTTTTGATAAATGAATTTTTTTTGAAATTTCAAGTATTTTGGGGAAAAATTTTAAAATTCGTAAAATTGATACGAAATTTTGAAAATACACAAAAATTGGTATCCTCATGTAAAATTTCCCGCGGAATCCGAATTTTTGGTCAGATTTTTGATTGGTCACGTGACTTGGCGGAAAATTTGAAATTTTTAAAAAGTGAAAATTTTGGAATCAGTTTTTTTGCTCTAGATTTTTATGGGAGCCAAAAAACAAAACAAAAATTTTACCATAAAAAGTGTACATGAAGACAAAAATTTTGAGTATTTCAAAAGTAAAATTGGTTTGTCTGCTGGGGAGTTATGAATGCTAGAAGTTGTAACATATTTACTCGATTTCTCGCGCATGCGCATCTCGAATAAAATTTTGAACAACGGAATCGGATAGCCAGGGAAATTTCCTATCCGAATCTATGAGGAAAACTTTTTTTGTAATAAAATAAGAGTCTGAGACAATTTTTAGTAATTTTTGCGCTCTTAAAATTAAAAAAAATAAAAAGCACAAAAAAAAGTAATTTGGCTGTAAAAAATCAAGGAGTAGACCTAGGAGGCTAAAAATTGGGGAGGTAACTTATTTTCGATAGTACTTTGAAGGAAAAATATTTTGGGACCGATTTGAAGACCCAAGAATTAGGTTTATATACACTTGAGGAATATCGACCCATATATAGGATATTAAATAGTAACATATTAAATCATCATAAAAATTACCTTCATCCCATACACATTTTATTGTAAAACTTTTAAAATTTTAAGTATAATTAAAATTTCAGGCATAAAAAATGAACCAGACTAAAGATTAGACTGGTTTTTTTTTCGAAGTACCCGGGATGACTAACGCGCCGGCAGAATTCGAAAATATAAGTAAAAAAAATAAGTTTCTCGTTGGATTTAGATCAAAACATCGATTTTTGAGCCCACGATAGCTCTCGAAAGATTTTTTTTGGCCTCCTTAAAATTGGGATTATCTTAAAATTTTCAGTTTTTCTAGTGGATTCAAATCGCGTTTAAGATTATGTTCCAATTAACATTTCTTAGTATTTTTTCCCCAGAAATCCGATGAAACCATCTATTTTAGCTTTTGACCACGTTTTATAGAAGAAAAATCGATTTTATTGAAACCATTGTTATTATTCCCAATTTTAAGGAAATCTATTATAAAAGTTAGCAGTTTTTAAAAAAAGTTTTTCTGAATATTAATTACAAGAGGGTCTTGTATATTTTTTCCCCAGGAATCCGATGAAACCATTTATTTTAGTTTTTGACCACGTTTTATAGGAGATAAATAGATTTTCGATTCCTTTTAGGGTCCAAATTTCAAGGGGACCAATTTTAAAAGTTTTGTAGTTTTCTGAATAAATTTTTCTGTACATTATTAACAACAGGGACTTGTCTATTTTTCCCCCAGAAATTCGATGAAACCATTTATTTTTGCTTTTGACCTCGTTTTATACGAGAAAAGTTGATTTTTGTAGTTTTTCAGAGTCATAATTTTAAGGAAATCAATTATACGAGTTTTTTACTTTTCAGAATATATTTTTCTGAATTTTATTTACTAATGATACTTGCGTATTTTTTCCTGAGGAATTCTATGGAACAAATTAATTTTTTATCTGAAGTTCAAAAAGCTTTTTGTTTTTTTATCTGTAATTTATTAGTAATTCAAAAAGCATAAAGCAAATAAAATATGGAAAAATCAGTAAATTTTAGAAAAATAGATTTTCTCGCAATAGAAATGCCCAGATAAAAAATTAAATTCTTCCATCAAATTCCTCAGGAAAAAATATTCAAGTATCATTAGTAAATGATATTCAGAAAAATTTTTTTTATAAGCTATTAAACTTTAATGATTGATTCCCTTAAAATTGGGACCTTGAAAAACGACAAAAATCGATTTTCTCGTATAAGACGAGGTCAGAAGCTAAAATAAATGGTTTCATCGGATTTCTGGGGAAAAAGTATACAAGACTTTCTTATAAATAATTATCTGAAAAACTTATTTTGAAAACTACTAACTTTTTGTAATAGATTTCCTTAAAATTGGGACCCTAAAAACGAATAAAATCGATTTTTCTCCTATAAAACGTGGTCAACAGCTAAAATAAATGGTTTCATCGAATTCTTAGGGAAAAAATAGACAAGTCCCTGTTGTTAATAATATACAGAAAAATTTATTCAGAAAACTACAAAACTTTTAAAATTGGTCCCCTTAAAATTTGGACTCTAAAAGGAATCGAAAATCGATTTTGCTCCTATAAAACGTGGTCAAAAACTAAAATAAATGGTTTCATCGGATTCCTGGGGAAAAAATACTAAGGATTGTTAATTGGAACATAATCTTAAACGTGATTTGAATCCACTAGAAAAACTGGAAGTTTTAAGATAATCCCAATTTTAAGGAAGCCAAAAAAAAAACTTTTGAGAGCTATCGCGGACTCAAAAATCGATGTTTTGATCCACATCCAACGAGAAACATATTTATTTTTACTTATATTTTCGAATTCTGCCGGCGCGCTAGGAATCCCGGATACTTCGAAAAAAAAAACGCAGTCAACTAAAGATGTTAGATCAAATGCAGTCCCTCAAGAATCTCCAATAATATAATATCTTTTGAGAACTATAAATAAAAATCTTCAGTCATGCAAAAAGTGTAAAAAATCTTTTACGAAATTAAGTAGATAAATTTTATTTAATTAAAGTGGATTATTTCTTGATTTTTTTTAGAATTATTATCATATTGCTGTATTATTATTATCATTTGTTTGAAAAAAAAAAGTTTATGCAAATTACAAAAACATCTATAGACATGCATAAATTATTAAATTTTATATACAAATTATTTATAATGTCAATAAATTATCTAATGAAAATAAAAATTTTAAAAAATGTTATGTTATGATAAACACAGATAATAACCTATACACATTTTTTATAAACAAAATGAATCTAAAGATTGTGCTACAATTGATTTAAAAAAAAAATCTTTATTATATGACCAGAAAATTCTATATTTTAAATCAGAAAAAAATGTATATAAACGGGAAATGGATAAATTTGATTGGATTTTGAATTATTTTTGAGAATTTGAAATGAAATAAACAACAGTAAAAATATGCATTTTTAACGAGCAATTTGTTTTATTATGCACCTGTTTTATCTTTTTTGAGCATTTTTGTTATAGAGATAACATTAAATATATTTGCATATACATGTTTATATTTAATATTTATTGGTTTGCTTTTTTTTTTTTTTTTTTTGTATTTTCATGAATGAAATAATGATAATTATTTTTTACATATATATCTGTACATATTTCTAATTGCAAATTTATACATAAAATTAATTTTAAAAAAATAAAACAGTATTTTATAGTAATTTTTTTATACATTTTTGTTTCTGCTTTTTGCATAATCCACGCATTCATTATTATTATTATTATTATTATTATTATTATTATTATTATTACTATTATTATATACACATATATTAATGAAGCTTGATTTGCATATATTAACAATAAAATTTATCACTAAATAAAGTTAAAAGATTTATTTTTTATAAAGAATTTACCATTAATAAAAAGAAAAATGTATTTTATAATAAGATATATATAATATAAAATAGTAATATTTTCATATTGCTTTTTTTTATAACTTTAACGAATAGCTAAAAAAGAATTTATGGTACAATAATATACTCTTTAATAATTAATTTTCAACATTCAACTTCAAAAAAATTTTTTTTTTTAATCAATTTTTTTACTGATTTACAGCTAGCTGCTATAATTACTTTTATTATTATTATTATTATCATTATTATTGTTATTAAATAAAAAACAAAATATATTAAAAAAAAAAAATTATTATTGCTATTACTATATTATTTTTATTGTAATACCACATAAATATTATTCATTATTTTGTTTTTTTTTTTTTATACATTCTTTTTTGTTTTTCTTTTGGCTCTTTCCCTGGTTCTTTTTTATCTTCTTCTTTGTTTGGTTTTATCCTTTCCCTACTAATATCTCTATTTGTATGTTTTAAAACCTGCTTTATATCTTGTAATACTATATCCATTTTTATTTTTAAATCTTTTGATGACTTTGTAGACAAAACTTCATTTTTCTCGTTCAAACGATCAAAAACAACTGCCGCTATGATTTAGTAAACAAATTAGATAATTATATTAGCCTAGCAGTTATTTTAAAAAGTTACATGGATTTCCGATTATTAGTTGAATTAAGTTGCAATTTGCTAAAAAAAATAAGATTTCTGGAAATATAGCCCATTTATTCACTCCTAAGTTTTACCACCGGGTAAGTGAAAATAAAATTGTTTCTTATGAAGCTGAAATAATCGTTTCATAAGAGCCCATGCATTTTATAGCAACGTTTAGAAGTGTTGGTATTTGGCAATTTATTTTACCTGGTAATCAAAAATCCAAGCAACTTTTGAAAATAACTTCCAGGCTAATGTATATAATAAATATACTATCAAATAGCTATTTTTTAAACAAGGGACAAAGTATTGATTTCGACTTTGCATGCAGTTGTATTGCAAATAGCATGCAAAAGTCGAACCCCATATTTTGTCCCGTGATTTAAAACATAGTATTACATATAACGGGCAAAAAAACCATCTCCCTAGGGTAGAAAATAGACTTTTTTGCCCTAGATATGTAAAATAAGTTTTCATTACTAAGTTAATCTTTTGAAATTTACCTATTAGCAGTTGGATACACGGGGTATCACCTATTGCTGGTTTTCCTTTTTGGCCGGTCATAGTAAGTCCTTCAGCGGCAGTGCATTTCATTGTTTTTTTAACTAAGTTTTTAGCATTTTCTCTTCGAGTCTGCCCTTTGATCAGTAAATGGAAATATTCGATTACCTACATAGAAAATTATAAATTAAAATAAAACCTTACAAAACATTATTACTCGCATTATTAACGTAATAAGGCTTTTTTTTATATAGCTTTAAAATAGAAATATATCCTGAATAGAATCTACAAGTATGGGCTGCTCCCCGGACCGGTTCGGAAGCCATACTTTCCAGATCCGGCCAAGTATGGAACCCGGACCAGGGCCAAATCAACATTTATTATAATTCCGAACTTAGCGTATAAAACAAATATAAATAAACAACATGGGTGATAAAAATTTAATTATATTTTATTAAATTAAGTAATATTCATTTGTAAAAACGTGTATTTTTATTGTTTCTGCTTGTGTTATGGATAAATAATTTTAAGATTGTTATTTATTTTATAAAATTGTATACATTATTTTTTTAGGTTATAATACAAGCATATTTGTTTATACTTTACGTGTTTTTTTTTCTTTAATTAAAATTTAAAATTTTATAAATTTTATCATGAAAAGTGTTTAAAATTAAAAAAAAAAAGTTTCTTTAGTAAAATAACAAAGTTTCAGTTAAATAAATTTAGTTGATTAAACGATATATTGTCGAAGTATGGCGAGATACGGAAGCCGGATCTGGGCCAGACTTTTAAGTACGGCTTCCAAACTTAGATTCTATTCGGGATAGTTTGAATTAATACAAAATTTTGAAATTTATAATAATCAAATTATATTCTATGTTATGAAATCATATTGTGTTTTTCATGATATTTTGTCAAATATTATACATGTTCATAAATTCTTTCTAGTTTAATTAACTTTAACATATGATGCTTCACATGAAGTACAATTTTTTATTTAATCTAAATTAGTTCTGTTTAAAGGTTGTAGTTCAGGTTTGGGAATTAAGATCTAAGATTAAGATTTAAGCATCTTTTTATTGTGTGAAAGAGTTCTTTATTATATGAAATACAAATCTTTATTCTGCGTTTGTATATAAATTTTCCTTAATATCAATGCTCTCATCTAGACAATGTTCTTTTCTATAGAGTAGATAATCCGAGGGGCCGCTCAATCGCAATACCTTACGAACTCTCCCGGCCTCGCATGGTCTCGAACGGTCTTTTCCAACCTTGCAAGGTCTCGCCTCGGGTCTCGCAGGGTTTCTCCCGGACTCGCTAGTCCCCGCATGGATTCGCAAGGACTCGCACGACCTAAAAAGTCCTAAATAGTCTTTAAAGCTCTCCTAAGATCTTTAAAAGTCTCAAAATGCCTTCAAAAAAGGTTTTAGAAGAACTTACAGGGCCTCTTACAAATTCAATGTAATTTTGTTATTTATTTTTTTTCTCGATATCCAGTTTCCAAATTTTAGTCATTTTCTCTTAAGACGAAAAAAATAATAATGACCTAGTTTTTTACATTTTATTTTCATACGTTGAAGCCAACTAGTTATTTTCAAAATGTTGGAAAACTGACTTCGTTGATTTACTATTAAAATTCAAATTATTTCTAATAAAAGCAAATCGTGATATTTATTAGTTTAATAATAAAAATTTTACAGTATAAAATTAATTTTGTTTATTGGTTGTTTGTTTACGAATACTTATATTTCAATAACTCATCAGTACTCTCAGAAATTAAAGATATTATGATTCAGATGTTAATGAAGACAAAAAGCATAAAATAAAAATTAACCATAGATTTATTTAACGCAAGATTTTTGTACTTTAATTAAACTTAAATTTTCAATTTCATCTCATGCCCCTGATATGAAAAAATAATTTTGTGGTAAAATTGAAAAATTAAATTAAATTTTATACCAAAATTCAGTGTCGAATAAATATGATGGTGAACTCTTACTTTATCTCTTTGGGAAAAATATCTGGTAGAGTAGTAAATTTTTGTTTGGGTACCATATACTTTCCTTAACAATTCAGTAATGGTATTCATGGCTCATATCAAGAAAAGTAAAAAATGGCCCAAATCGCACGTAATTTATCTTCCCAAGCGATTCCAATTTACTAGCGAGTTTTTTTGTTTATGAATTGCTTACTACAAATATCAAATCCGTTTTTTTATGAAAATGACTTAGCTGCCTACAGTAGGAAGGATGTTAAACTGAATTTTGGGGCATTCTTCATTAATTTAAATTATTAAGTCAACCGGTTACCCAAAAAATTATTTCAGGCTCATAAAATGAGAACTTTGGCAGTGTGTTACTTTAAAATTTACTTTTTCATATTAATTTTATCATATATCCAGACACCAAAAAAAAAATTTGAACCAATTGTAGGGAGTGAAGTTGGTCAAAATTAAAATATGCTCAGAAATATTTTAGACAACAATAGGTGGGGGTAAGAACCTGCGAAATTCTAAATAATCGGTTTTTCTTAAAATGAAAACTCTTAAGTCGATTAACTTTTCATTTTTACCAATTTTACCCCCTTCAACTAGTCCCAAATTCTTTTTAGGAGTCTCGACACATGTTAAAATTAATACTAAGAAATAAAATTACAATTACAAATTAACACTCTGGCAATGATCTCAAAATAATTATTATTAATCATTCAAAAAAATACTCTACCAACTAGCTGGCACTAAGGTTCCTCAAACAATGAGCTTAATACTTCAATATGTCACAGATATCACCGATTACAACGGTTACAAGGAATTTTTTATTGATCAAAAATTTTAGAACAAAGTTTCAAAAAATTCATTGACAGATTCGAGATATCGAGTAAAAACCATATTTTCAAATATAAGTAATTTCATGGAACTAAATGAAGTATTACACCCAAAAAAAAAAATATTGCAGTTTTAAAATTTTTTTTGTTTTTTTAATTTTGAGAAAAAAATTTTGAAAAAATTCGGTATCAGATCCAAAAAATTACTGTAAACGAACTTTCTAAAACTAGTACTCTCATAGAAGTAAATTAGGTACTATTTCCAAAGAGAAAAAAATTTGGTGTTTTTTGTATTTTTTTGTGACGAAAATTTTTGAAAAATATTTTCAAAAAATTAATTATCAGATTCGAGATATCGAGTAAAAATCGTACTTTCAAATATAAGTGCTTTCATGGAAATAAATGAGGTATTACATCCAAATTGAAAAAAAATTAGGTCTTAATTCCATAATGCTTGTGAAATATCACCGATTACATACATACATACACACATACACACACACACACACACACACACACACACACACACATACATACAGACTTTTTTGAAAAACCGGTTTTTAAGCTTCCTGAGGTCTCAAAACGTGCTTATATGCCAATAAATCAATAACCAAAATTTGACCCATCACAATGGTTCCTCATTGAGGAACCAAAAATAAATTAATTAAAAAATTACATTGAATTTGTACAGATTAATTCCAGATCTGGTGGCCTGGACGGGACGCAGATATGGTGAGGTGAACTTCTATCTTTGGATGAGTTTGACACCGTACATCATAGATTTTTTGGATGTATGCGCTACTCGGAGGGGTGCCCATCTTTCCCATATTGAAGGCCAGAAGGAGTGGTCCCGGTAATGCTACAAAGTCTTGAAAATTGGAACAAAGTAGCAGAGTACGTGAGGGCTACCCTACTGAAGAAGAAGGAGGAGGACTAGGCTGCGCGTCCCAAACCGAATTCATACCTGAAAAGAGAGTCTTGGTTTGGGACAGAAAGCGCAGGGAGGGGTTTAAAGTGTGTTTAGTCAGTAAGAATCTGACACAAGTTTCCTAGTTATACTGGGTACTCTGTAATTAATCGGTCATGAAAATTTGCGGGTATTTAAGGCCTGCAAACACTCAATGACTGATGCAAGATTCACATATTTTCGTGACCCCATTTAAAATTCACGTGACCCCATTTAAAATACATGGGACCATGGGCGTATCTCGCCCATGCCGCAGCCAGTGTGTTAATATTGGTACAATATAAACAATCATAGATGTCACCTAAATGACAATTGATTTCATATCGATTTATTATATTAACTCATTAAATTATAATGCGGATATTTAGGCCCGCATTAATATTTTAAATATACCCGCGCTCCAAAATAAAAGTTCAAAAATGAAAGAGCAACGACGGCTGGACTACAGCCGAAAAAGAAGAAGAAAGAGCAGCACACGCGCTCGCCATTCTTGTACTGACCTTGTACAAGCCAGTTTGACATATGCCGCATGGGCACAGTTTGTCAGACAAGTTTTGTATAAAATTAGCTTTTCCTTTTTAATTTAACCAGTCTAGTTTATCATAAAAAGTTATTATTATAAGTGACTGAAATTTAGCTAATAAATACTTTATTTAAATATCTACAAATTATTATAAAATCAGTTTCAGTTCATTGTGTTAAAATTATAAGTGAATATATTTACAGGCTAATTGGAGTAAATTAACTCACGGTGAAGCCTAAATTATTTAATTACTCGATTCCAGTGTATAAATAAGGTACCTTAATCATTATTTTATACAAGTGCACTAAAAAACTATTATCATTTTAATTTCATAATTTTGTAAAATAAATGAGTGAGAGTGTGTTGATGCGTACGTGTGGAAAATTCGTTTATACGTGTGCATGTGTGACGAGAATATTCGTGGTATTTTCATATTTACGTTTACATAACTTTCATTAGTTTTATTTCATTTTATATTTTATATACACGAGTATACTCGACACCCGTGCACACGCGGTTTTAAAAGATGGCGTCCATCAATACAATTAATCATATCCCACGAGGCCTCAAAATTATTTCTTTATTTTATTTAATGGCCAGATCTAGCTATAAGTTTTTTGTAAATACTTATAAAATTTCCTTTAATTTTCATTAAAATCATTTATTATCTTTATTAATTGTAAGGCTTATTATTGACTTAGCTTCCCTTCCCTCCCCCCTTTTCAGGAATATATTCAAGGTAAAATTTTGTGGTCGGCATAACCGAACGCCGCAAGTGATTCACATGTAAGTTAAATTATATAATAGGTAAATTACATAAGAGTAAGTGAGAAGATAAATAGGTCAAGTTCAGATTTTTGATAAAAGCTTATTAAATTTTTATATTCTAATTATTTAATAATAATAACAGTTACAGTTTATAATTTTGATAAAAGCTTATTAAATTTTTGTATTCTAATTAGTTCATAATAATAACAGGTAAATTAATTGAATTGGAATTATATAAGAGAAAGACTATATAAATGTGCGGTATGTGCTATAGTGGAGAAGAACCTTTTAAATGTCAAGTCAGTTAGGTTTTATTTTAAAATCAGTTAGAGCCTTTTATCAGTAAATTATAGCAATACTCTGCACTATAAAATATTTGTTTTTATTTAAAAAAAAGAAAATTTTAAATTAAGACTGTAAATGCTTTTATCATATTCATGTAGACCAAATGTATTATATTATATGTAAATATTGTTGTTGATACCATTGGTTGTATGGGCTAGTACCCAAACCTTGTAACTTATCTTTTTTTTCTTAATAAAAAAAAAAAATATCGATTTATAAAAGTAGTACATGTACAATTATTCAAACTATACAAATTATTATATGAAACACTATTGTAACAATACGAGCATAATGTAACAGTTAGCATAGTACAAATGTAATGTACAAAAAATTTTTAGTAAATAATTATGTATAGACAAATTATATTATTATGTAGACAAATAAGTATTTATGTAAATATCCAGTAACTATTGTTATAAGAAGGTAACATTATAATAACTAATATTAATAGTATCTTTTATTTAATTTTTGTAAATTTGTAGATTTTAATAAGTTTCTTAATAAGTACGAACCGTCAACAATAATATAATAAATAATTATTTTTTTGCTAGAATAAATCGTTTGTTCATTAAATAATTTCATAACTCATAATGTCCATCATATCTCAAAACTATTTTATCAGATTTAAATTTTGCTACAAAATTTAAAAGTCCAAAGTATCGAATATTAAAAATAACAGGGTGTATTTTACAAGTTTTTACTCTAAGTATCCGGAACCTAATTAACTATAAAGTTATAGAATTTGATAATTATTTTAGAAATTTCATTAAATTTTAACTACTCAAGATTGCTATATTTATTCAGAATGTTTAATAAGATGTGTATGTTTTATTTACTTATTGGAATAGAAAGATTTTTTAAATGTATCTCTAAATAAATTAATTTTTATACAATAAGAAGAACTTAAAAAATGTCAGAGCAAAAATTAAAAAAAACTCATCTATATATCAAAATTCGGTTTTTACTTCCAGATGTGACTTTTCTAACTAAAACTATTAATGATTTTTTTTCTAATTTTGTAATCATTTAAGTCAAATGAATAAATATGTATAATTTTTGATTATTTATTTTGTGACTTATATCAATAATACTTCTCCTAACTACGATTTGGTTACACTGTTTAAAATTGTAAAGTTTATTTACCAATGCCTTTCTTTTAGGTATACTTTTTTCCAAAGACTCATTGAATTTTAGAAAATCATCTGGTTTAGTGATTATATTTTTTTCAGCAAGCATTTCAATTTTTTTAGAGACTGCAGCTTCCTTATTGTATTCTTCAAGGGTTTCTAAAAAAAAAATTCATATTATTAATAATTCCACTTGAATACCATATTTTTATTCCATCACAAGAATAATATTATCTCGGGAATAAAACGAAGGAGAATTTAATAGTTGAATAAATGAGAAATTGACTTTTCCAGAGCAAAGATGTTTATTATAAATATTTTTCCCAACGTTTCGAGTCTTTATAAGACTCCTTTTCAAGGGATTCTATATACATATTATAATTGCATTAGTATTACATTAATTACATATTTTTGAAATTATTAATACATATTTTTTAAATGAATAAAAAAATAGAAAAAGTTTACCTATTAAGTAATTATAGGAGTTATATTTGGTGACTGTTTAAAAAAATTTTTTTATTTTTGTTAACAGTATAAATTTTGATGTTCTACTTCAAACACCATGAATACAACTGAATTAATTTTGACATTTGGTAAACGAATTTTAAGTCTATAAAAAGTCTATATTTATAAAAATATAAGATTTAAAAACAAAAAAAAAAAATTTTTTTCAGTTATATATATGCTTCATATTACAAGTTAAGAGTAAATAAATATATAAAGTAAAGTGCTAAGAAATTCTATAATATAAACAAAATAGAAATTTTTTCCGTTACAGTAGTACTAGGTATAATTTTTATATTAGTTTTTATTTTATTTTATTACACTTTTGGTATTACTCGTATTAATTTATTTTTTTATTTTTTTAATTTAAAAAATTTTTTAAAATTGTGTTTTAAAAAATATGTATTAATAATTTCAAAAATATGTAATTAATGTAATACTAATTCAATTATAATATGTATATAGAAAAGTAAAAATATGCATTTCATACTGTTTGGTTTGTAATTAAATCTCAAAAAACAACTGATATGCTTTATAAGTTTGGTTTAATTTTAATTTTAATTTCTCATTTATTTTCTCAACTATTAAATCCATACCAGACGTAAAAGAATCAACAATTTGAAGGAGAATTTATTATATACGAAAGTATTTTATAGTTTATACTTTGATTTTATACCCGAGGTATTTTTGACTGAAAATGAAATTGAATTAACACACATAAAAAGTCTTTAAAAGACTGCATTAAAATCTTTACTAACTTTATCTTTTAAGATTCAAGACAAGTTTCTTAATTGCAACTAGCAGTCTATAGATTATTCCCAAAAAATCTTTGTTCTTTGTAAAACTTATTTAATATTTTTTTGAAACGCGCTCTTTCAAGCCCCACTGCTAGAATGGCTTAAATTTTTGTAAAGTTTTATATTTAATAATAAATTTTCATTTAAGGGGTCTTGCGCTTTCAAATACTATAATTTCGAGGAAATTTTGAGTGATCATAAAAAAAAACTGCTTTAGCTATTTGAAAAATTTTTTTTGTATTGATTTTGTACATAATCCTTCCTTTTTTTTAAAATTTTTATGTACATTAAGTACCTGAAAGATGGCGCTGAATGAAGTGATGAAAAAAAATAAAAAGAGCCTCGGTAGCTCTGTGGTTAAGGCGTTGGACTTCGGACCTAAGGGTCCGCGGTTCAATTCCCGGCTATATCAGCATTAATTTTTTTTCTTTGAGAAAAATTCTTAATGTTGTTCTACCGTGAGTTCTAGGATTGAGGCAAAAAAAAAAATAAAATAAAAAAAGTTGTCCGACTGATTTAGCCACCCAGGATCATCTTAAAAAAAAAAAAAAAATCATGTTTTTCTGCATGCCCTAAACTTGGCATTAAACTAAGGAAAAGGAAAAATATTGAAAATTAAAAAAGTTACACTAAAAATAAAAAATTTTGTCAAAATCACCCTCGTTTTCGGACACTCTCCTCCCTGTTAAATTTTTAAAAATAGCCCAATTAACTTTTCCGTAGTTTAATGCCATCTTAATTAAATAATAAAAAGATTTAAAAAAAAAAAATGAAATCGGAGGAGTAGTTTTCTTTCAATCAGTCGGACAAATTTAAAAAAGTAGGTTTCGAGATTAACGCGTTTAAAGTTTCTTTGTATGTATAATATATACGTTATATTATTGATCAAATTTCTTCTTTAAAATTTTTTTTATTCAACATATCGACATAAAACCTTCTTTATCATAACTTTGAATATTTTTTTTATAAGATAAGAAGAAAAAAAAATGTTGATTAACGGAAAAAATTGAAAGCGCAAGACTCCTTAATAATAAATAATTTCTTTTGAAAATTTGAGCAATTCTGTAGGAAAATTGAAGCAGGTTATCTATAAAGTGTACACAATTCATAAATAAATCCTTTTGAATTCCGGAAAATATTAAATTATATGCAAATAAACAATTTATTATTTTGAATTTTAATTGCTTTTCAGTAGATTAAAATTAGATTTTCACAAATCAAAGAAAAAGCACAATTGATTAATTATAAAATATATTTAAACATTATTGATGCAAAACCAGAAAAGGAAGGTACGAGATAGGGCCAACATTTTTTTTTTATTTTGCCAAAAATAAATCGTAAACAAAAAATTACTACATTCTTTACACAATATAGTCAAAATCATATGGTAAAAAACTAGTGCAAGCATCCCTTAATGTCTGCAGCTTTAGTATACATAAATTGGGACCTCCCTTAATCTACACGAACTCATATTATTTATGTTATTTATGTTGTTTTCAAAACATTTAAAAATTTTTATTTTAACTTTCTCAATCTCAATTGTTTTCTAATTAAAATTATTATGTTTAAATTTTGTGTGTATATAGTTTTTTTAATAAGTAGAATGAAATGGTTAAACTTGTCCGATTCCATAGATAGCTTACAAATATTTAATTTGAAGTTTTAATAGCAGTTGTGTATTTATATATTCTGATACGAGACATCAAAATTTTATTTAAAGTTAGTTAGCCTTGATTTAATTTGAAAGTGGTTTGAATTAAAGTAATTGAGATTAGTTTATAAATGTTTTATAATGAATCTTTCATCATGCATATCTAACATAAATTATTCCCTTACAAAGTAAATAGAATTTGTAAACCATTCATTATTTAACTCAAAGCGACTCCAAATAAAATAAAGGATATTTTTGAATTAAATTTTTATGACATTCTGCAGTACATTTTATAACAGAAATATTGTTAAAACTTCAAAATCAAAATAGTTACAAAAGTTATCTCAATCCGCGGAACGGGGACTTCTCTTATTTTGGCGTAACATATATTTGATAATAATCAAATAAATTTCATACTTTTTGAAAAAATCTTGGTTTCTCTGCAAAAATTTTTTATAAAGATACCTTGACATATTATGTGTAATTACCCGCGGTTTTAATATCCGTGGTAGTTATTTGGGACGTAACCCCCGTGGATATCAAGGGATGCCTGTACTATTTAACGTACACGAAAGATATAGAGCAGCTATTAAATAATGTTCGTTTAAAAGCAAAAAAGAAGCACTAAAAATTATTTTATGCGTAAATCTACTCTTCAAGCATTAGCAAATTGATTTGACTCTAAGCATTTCAAAAATTTTTAGTATTAAATTTAAAGCAATATACCTAGTCCTTCTGTAAGGAACTTTGTTACTTTGAGGTGACTTCGTCTGTAGCATGTTGGGTCGCTTTCTGTAAAAAATTAAATTTTTTTTAGCTTAAATAATATCATTTTATCGAGTTTTAATAGAAAGTTTGAAACAAAAATGCTCGTTGGTTGTATGAAATTGTGAACACACAAATGAGTTATAAGTTTATTTGAATATAATAATTTACTAAAATAATTAATACAATATTCTATACAATTCATGGCAATTGTATTGTTGTCTCCTAAAAAAAATTATAGAAGTTTTGGTTATTTCAGTTAAAGGTACCATGCAAAGGTAAATTAATTAAAACTAGTATTAGGGCTTCGCAATGGGACGAATACCAACTTGGCACTTCTTTTGTTTTACAAATAAAATTAAATAAGATTAAAATACAAACTGTGCACTCTTGACTTATACCAACTCGGCACCGGATTACTGTACTGTCTGGACAAGGATTTAATGATTAGCATTCAAAGAAAAAAATATACAATTGAACCTAGATTTTCATTTAAAATATACATTTTTGTTATATATCTCCAACTTTATTCGATTTTGGTTAATTTAGATTTAGAATTATTTATAACCGTCAAGAAAAAGTAGTTTACTTCCACGTTGTCTTAACATTAAGTACATTATTATTTTATTAGTAAATTACTTGATTTAGCAAAAACTATCTATAGTTTTATATAGCAACTAACCTGCAATAAACATAAACAAGTTATAAAATTTATTATTATTCCCCACTGTCAAAATTAAAACTTTTAATAATTCATATTTAAATTGGTAAATTTTGTAAAGTGCACAGTTTTCCTAATTTTTATAGATTTGTTCCCCTTCTTATTGTATAGGTATGTAGACAAAGTAAAATTATTATAACTAACTACAAATTTTTTTTTGTTAAAACTGTTTAAAATAATTTTACTGTATAGGTATATTTTTTGTATTTATAATTTACTAACATACTTTTTTATTTGATAATCGGTTAATCTATCTTAATCGTCTTAAGAGCTTGGTGCCGTGACGGTAAGTGTGATGGGTGCCCAGATTTCCGAGTTGGTATTCGCCCTCGCGATGTACAATAAAAATATAAATTTTCGTATATTATGGTACCGATTTTTGATACGATATTAATACGGTATTTCTTTTTTAGAATTTGTGGATATTTAACTTATCCGATAATATTGAAAATATCGCATCGACTTAAAAAAAAAAATTTTTTTACGCCAAACGTCTTTAGCAACTGAGTAACAAATGATACTGAGCACACAAAAAAATCTGAAGGCATGTAAGATTTTACTTAGAGACATTAGTAACACAAATAAAAATAAATTTATATCTATTTGTCATATTCACCCCATTAGATGGGGTGTAAGGGGGTAGTTTTTTAGCACAATAGAAAAAATCAATATTTTAAGCTACAAATGTTAACTAGTAGGTAATTTGGGCTACTCTTTTCATTTCTGAAGTCTATTTTCACATACAGGAAACCCTTCGTATTCGCGGGTAGTCGTATTCGCGGATTCATTTGAAATATACGCAATTCTTCAAAATATACTGGGATTCTTTTTTTGCAGATTTGAATTTGGTTTTACGCGGTTTTGTAGCAATGTTCAAATTTATTAATTTTTTTTTTCAGATTATTTTACTTATCAATAAAATAATTTTCATTTTCAAAATTTTTTTGTTTTACTTTATGTACATCCTATATCCTATCCTTCATATATATATATAAATTTTTAATGTCGCTCTGGCCATTAGTCCGAAGTCGTTGAGTGATAAAATAAATAATATTAATTTAATTAATTAAATGATAATAAAAGTATTCTATAAATTCAAAAAATTAATTTCTTAAATATTTTTCACAAATTTAATGATAAAATATCTTTTAATTATACAAATTTACATTTCATGTTTCATTACTTTTTAATCACGCAGTACTTCTGCAAAGAGGACAAATTCAAAACTTAAAATCAAGCTTCCGTGTATATATTTTATCATATAAATATTAATATTTTTTATTAAATGCAATTTACAAATTATTTTATGAAAAAAATATTATTTTAAAATAATATATTATTACTAAATTTATAAATGATTAATCAAAAATTAAAGAATAATATTATTTTTTCTTTTTATTTACTATAACCCTAGTGCACGCACTTTGTATAATAAACAAACAATATGGCGTCCTTGCTGCTAAAACTGCGTTATAAGATTTTCTTCGTTTAATTACGCGAAATTTCCCACGTATACCTCATATTCGAGAATTACCAATAGATTCTTTGGTCTTCGAACTTTTAATTTATCGTTATCTGCATTGGGAAATTCGCGATTTGATAGGAAAAATAATTAACTTCCGGAATTTCCCCCATTAGACTAATGTAATATTTACTTATCTTTGGACCTTTATATTTCAAAATTATGCATGACTATTGACTATAAGCACCCTTCTTATACTGTGCTATAAGGCCTATACCATTCGATTCCTGAGACTTTACTCTAACAAACTATATATGTCTTAATTGGGAAATTCAATTTTCAGAGCGACCTTAATTATGTATGTTTGTCCAAACGCGATAAACGAGAACGATAAATGCTACAGACATCGTGCTTACGGCAAAAGACGGCAAAAGTTACGGGTCAAAACATAGGCTAGGTTTTATTTCGATTAATAACGTCAAAAAATTTTTATGTTGAAAAAACTGTATTTCCAAGAAAAAAATTTTTATCAAATTTTCAAAAAAAAACCAAAAAAACTGAAAACCGAGGAAAAATTTTTTTATCAAAAAGAATTTCATTTGATTTGGGCATATTTTTTACGTATTCACCTAAATTTTCAAGGCAATAGGCGTGATCTGTCAAAAGTTACATTAATTTTTAGAAAATTATAAAAGTTTAGGACTAATATTAGGAATAATATTATATATATTTCTAATTTTTATCAATCACTTTAGTAACTAAATATAGCAACTAAAAGAATCTTGAACAGCTATATTATCAGGCAGAATCCAAAAATGAGTAGTTGAGGGAAATAACGACTACTTGTGGATCCTATGGAAGGGTGGCGAATCTTTGTATTGCTGATTACTAATTATCCGTCTGGGTTCATAAGCCCGTAATTTTTATGATACAGTAAATTTTAGATAATATTTCGGGTAAAAAAAGATTATTTTACAAAATATTGAGTAACCTAAAACAATATATCTTTGGAAAAATCAAGTTGCAGGGGTCCAGGGGGGCGCAGCCCCCATGGCGGTTGCCGGGGCGAGCAAAGCGAGTCGGAGGCAGCTAGTATATATATATACAACGGTCCCAGTCCCGCGTTATTCGCGGATTTTCTTATTCGCGGTCTTTTTCCGGTCTCAATTACCCGCGAATACGGAGGGTTTCCTGTATCCCTTAAAAAATGTGGACTACTAATATACCAAAAATAAATAAATTTATATCAATTTGTCATATACATCTCCTCAGATTAAGTGTAACGCAGTGACATTATAGCATATAGTATAAGGAATCTATATTTTGGGCGAAAAATATTATCTAGTAGGGAATCGAGGCTACTCTTTTCATTTCCGAAGTGCATTTTCACAGACAACCCCTACAAAATTTTGATATCACTTCCCTAAATGAGGCGTAAATTACTTATGAGAGTTACATAAAATTACACTGTGTTACATGCCTCACCAGATTAAGTTTGCCTGAATGGAATAAAACATAACCTTTTTATCTTAGAGTAATAATATTAAAAATTTTGACTTTAATAAAAAATTTTTTAAAAAATGGAGTTTTGCGCATGCATCTTCAGTTACTGATGAAGAGCACCGTGACAAACCTGATCAGTTACTTATCAGTAATGAAGGGGTAGGCTAGTCAGTAACTGATGTTCAAATCAGTTAACGGATCAGTTACTGAGTAGAAACTTAAATGGATTTCTACCTGGGATACTACACCGGAAAATTATTCCATTTTAGAATTAACCTTTTAATTGTTGACACAAGATTTCAATACATTTTTTTTTGAAATTGATTTGCTTTGACATGAAATATAAAAATTATAATCAAGGTTTGACACAAAATATTTTGACCAGAAATATCTTTTACCCGAAAATTTTTGATATTGATTTTAATACCAATAATATTACCACCAGTAATCTTCGCCACAAGAAAACTGCATACAAATTAAAATATAAAGCTTTTTTCTTAGTACAACAATAATTAATAAATAAATTTTTGACACCAATAAATTTTTTTGAATTCATTTTGATCACTAAGAATTACACATTAAAATAGGTGTATTAGGAGTCTACTGACGAACCAACCTAATACACTATGGCGAAATACTGTTCCGTGACTATTAGTTGGAAATTAACCAATTTATTGGTTAAATTAATAAAAATATCACATTAAAATAGTATGTGGTAGAAAGAAATTTTGATGATTTATTGGTGTCAAAATTTATGTGTGAAAAATAAATTTTATATTTTAATTTGTATGCAATTTACTTGTGGCAAAGATTACTGGTGGACATATTATTGTCGTGAAAATCAATAATAAAAATATTTGAAAGATATTTTTGGTCAAAATATTTTATGTCAAAACTTGATTATAATTTTTATACTTCGCGTCAAAGCAAAAAAATTTTGGCGACATCTTGTGTCAAAAGTTAAATGGTTAATTCTAAAATGGAGTAATGTTCCGGTGGGGTACATTATATCTAAAAGTTCAGAGAATAAAAATAAAATTTTTGATAATTTTGATACAATTTTGTACAATTTTCAAGCAAGATATATATGGGCACGTCCAGGGAAGAACGGAACTTGACTTCCGGTCAATTTGAAAATTTCAAACCATTAAAAATGAAACCAGAAGTGGCCCAAAATAAAAAAAAATACCCTGCCAATTAGCTGGCACTGAGGTTCCTCAAACAATGGTCTTTAAACTTCAATATGCAATAAATATTATTGATTACAACCATGCAATTATACATACATTTTTCTTTTTTACTAGGTAAAGTAGACCATTAAGATCATTTTGTTATTAAAGTAAAAATTCTAGCGCCCATGGATTGATCGCGCCGGCGTTAATGGATTTTAAATCATTTTTGCATAATTAAAAAGAGATAAATATAAAAAAAGCTAATTTTATTATTTTTTTGTAAAATTTTATTAGAATATATAATTATCCCTTAATAAAATTTGCTCGTAAAGGCTGTTATTATTTCAAAAAATTTTATCCCTTAAGAGAACGCCGGAGTTTGGCGTAACTGACGCGTCACAAGTACAGTTTTACTCGGTTTTTTTGTATTAATAAAAAAATTGGATAATTATTTTTAAAAAAACGCTTCGTACCGAGCTGTAACATACGATTACCTAAAATTTGAGGCAAAAAAAAAATTTATTTTATAAAAAACTGAAAGCTCAACATGGGTTAGCAATTATAACCCAAGCTGAGCTTTCAGTTTTTTATAAAATAAATTTTTTTTTGCCTCAAATATTAAGTAATTGTATGTTACAGCTCGGTACGAAGCGTTTTTTTAAAAATAATTATCCAATTTTTTTATTAATACAAAAAACTGTACTTGTGACGCGTCAGTTACGCAAACTCCGGTCGCCTTAAAATATTGAGTAACATGATTTTTTTGTTTTGTCAAAGAAATCGTTGGCAACTTAATTTTAAAATGGTTGGCATCTTAATTTTAAAATGCAAACATAACCATTTAATATTTTTAGGCTGTTTATTATTGTTTATAATTTCATTAAGCTACATACATAAATAAACATAGCAACGAACAAAATAATCCGAGGAAGTCAAAAAGAGGCAAGATTTCCATCATTCTTTCTTGTGTGTTATAATTTATATCAAAATAAAAAAAAAATTGTGATCGGATATAAAAAGCTACTATAAACTAAATTTATAAAATTTGTACTCTCATTAAAATAAATTAGATATGTCCAATACGAAAAATAAATTTGATGTTTTATGTATTTTTTTGTAACGAAGATTTTGAAGAAAAAAATTTTCAAAAAATTAATTATTAGATTCAAGATATCGAGTAAAAATCATAATTTCAAATATAAGTAATTTCATGGAAATGAATGAGGTATTACATCCAAATTAAAAAAAAAAAAGTATTTTGAGATTTTTTTAATAAACAAATTTTTGGAAAAAAAAGTTAGGTATTCGTTCGATAATTGTTATATCACTGGTTACAATATTTTAAAATATTAGTACTTTCATAGAATTAAAAGAGGTATTACACCAAAAAAATATTGCAATTTTTTTTATTTTTCTTTTTTTTTAATTTAGAGAATAAAAATTTTGAAAAAATTAAGTATCAATTCCAAAAAATTACTGTAAACGAGGTTCTTAAAACTAGTACTTCCATGGAAATAAATTAGGTACTACGTCCAAAAAGAAAAAAAAGTTTCGTATTTTTTGTATTTTTTTGTGAAAAAAATTTTAGGAAAAAAATTTTTTAAAAATTAAGTATCAGATTGGAGATATCAAGTAAAAATCATACTTTCAAGTATAAGTACTTTCATGGAAATAAATGAGGTATTACATCCAAATCAAAAAAAAAAAAAGTACCTCGAGCTTTTTTGGTGAAAAAATTTTTGAAAAAAAAATTAGGTCTTAATTCCATAATATTTGTGAAATATCACCGATTACATACATACGTACGTACACACACACATACACACACACACACACACACACATACAGACTTTTTTTAAAAACAGGTTTTTTAGCTTCCTGGGGTCCCAAAACGTGCTTATATGCCAAAAAATAGAATATCAAATTTTGACCTAACACAATGGTTCCTCTTTGAGGAACCAAAAATTTTTTCAGGTATGCCAGGTAAAAAGAAAATTTTTTCCCAATCATATGTATATGTTAAAAGTTTCATGGTTTTGAGTTATTTCAGTTTGAACTGGGCAGCTGAAATCAGAAAATTGAAAAAATCCAACTTTGGAGCAGCTGTATCTCAAAATTATGCATCAGGAAGTGTAAAGTATGAGTTATTTCACAAATTCCAGGTAAAAAATGACCCAAAAAATTTTATTTTATTTTTATTTTTCAGGTGGTTGTTCTTTCCTGGACGTGCCCATATGCATGGATAAAATAAATATTTAAAAAAAGAGCTTAACAAAGATAAACGGATATTTGAATTCTAAATAATGTTTTTGCAAATTTTTTTTAAAGATATTAATTTTTTAATATTATTTTAAAAAAGTCTAGTGTTATAAACTATAAAAGTTCTATTTCAAGAAAATTCTTTGTTTTTTGATTTATACTAAACTTATAATTCATGATTATCTACGAAAGGCTTAATAGTGACATACTGGCAAGCTTCACGCTATTTAGCTACAGGCGAAATTAATTAAAATTGTTAGATCAATGCATCGAATAAATTATTCATAAATATTAATTGTTTCCGACATCAACCTATTTTTATCTCTGGCTCCTATTCTTAACATCAATAGAACATTTCACTTACAACTAGACCTTTTAAGCCCCAGATCATCAATTATTAACGCAAGAGATCTTTTTCATTTCAGAAATTTTCGTTTCGAGAGTAATAATTACAAAGCCTACAAAGATTTTAATCCAGTATTCAGAAACGCTTTCCCGGGAATCATCAACATTTTATTTGGCTGTTTAGTCAAAATCATGTTATCTAAAAGGTTTCTTTATGCCTAAAAGAATTCTATTATATTGCCTTGAAGCATGGTATATAAAATATTTTTAGAGGTACTGCGTCTAACCAATAAGGTTGCTAGCCCACAGATCGCCATATTGACATAAGAGACTAATTATGTATCTTAGCTGGTTCATTTTTTTTTTTTAATTTTTCGGAGAAGCACGCCTTTAATTATGATTTTTTTTTTCAATTTTGATTATTAAAAAATTAAAAAAAATGGGTTCCATCATTTTAAGCCTTGTCCCACCCTTTTTCAGCTCTTAGAAGATTTTAAATGTTAAAACAAAAATAAACATGGTTCCAAATTACAAAACTTTTATTTGTATAGTTTGGAAATTTTTTGCATTCAATTTTTCTTAAACATTTTACTATATAAAAGATATATTAACTCAAAAACCCTATCCGGCTGAATCTGAATGAGCCATCAGTTTTTCGGATTAACCTCAAGAAAATCTGGAAATTTGGAAAAACAAAATTTCATAATTAAAATCATAATTACAGGTGTGCTTCTCCAAAAAAAATTGAAAAAAAAATTAACTAGCTAAGATACATAATTTCTATATAAATACTCTTATACATAAAAAATTTTATAGACAATTAATTATACTGCACGAAACCATTTCAAAATAAGAAAAATTTTAAATTAAAGTCTTCATTAATTTAAAAAAATTATAAACTAAAAGATCTTGTTTATATTCATGAATTCACATACATATACTTATACACACGAAATCTAAAGTTTAAGATGTCTGCCTGTGGCTGTGCGCAGAAAGAAATGACCTCTAATTGAATCTGCCTTGCCTTGAAGAATTTGTAGATAAGATCAAGATAGTCAGAGTGTCAAGATATTCTATACAGTAATAATTATCGGGTGTTCTAATAATGTTGTATATCTTCAAAAAAACTCTTGAGTTACCTTAATCTGATGCCCTGATAGCATATAGATACAAGTCGCTCTCCCAATTACATTTTGTTGTTTTAACTTAAATTTTGCCGAAAGTTACTTGTAAAGAGTTTCTAATAATTATATTATTAGTTTATATTACATATGAGCGTGATTCTCAAAAAAAAAATTGCTCCTATAAGCTTTAAGCCTCGTGAACCGCAATTTTTTATATATGACTAAATCTATTCGATACCTTAAGCTAACAAATTATTGGCGAGGCTCGTCAGTACGTATACTATATTATAGCCTAATACTAAAAATAAAATACTAAATAAACATGAATAGTATTTTTTAATTATTCACTAATTCTCACACCACTATAGCCAATTAATTAACCAAATTGTCGTTTTTAGCCAAAGATTACCAATTTTTAAATTGCTGCAAAACTTGTAATTTCTGACGAAAATGGATTTTATGGATTTTGAAAATTTCCACAAGCTTTAAGAGTTTGAAAACTGTTTTACAGAATGACTGCAGATGGTAAATATTCAGATCTGAGAAATTATTATGAAAATTTTATTTTCCTTTCAAAACTAGCAAACGTCATAAAAGAAATGTTAACTTGTTATAAATGAAAGTTAAAATTAAACTGTAAGAGCGAGTAAAAAATTATTGAAAAAATGAGTTTCAAAAAAGGATGTTGGTTGATTTTTAATGCGAAATTACCATCATTATGATATCTGTTACAGTTAGTACACAAAACACCACTTCCTTGAGAGCTCGTATCACTGATTCCTCCATCCGTATCAGTAGGTTTCAAGAAAGTATCAGGATGTACCCCAGGCATATCTGTAATTTTTAATAAAATTATTAAATCAGGCAAATGATTTGAATGTTAGTATTTTAAATATATTATACGCTTTAGAGTTTGTTGATTTTCAAACATTTTTGCCTTTCAGTTTTTATGGCTTTAAAGAAAAAATTAATTTCTTTGATATAAATAGTTTTTTTTTAAACATTTTTTTTTGTTGCCGAAGACTATTCTAAAATAGTAAATATTGATTTTGTCAATAATTAAAGAGCGAAGTTCTACCTAATAAGATGCAAAGTAGAGACGTTCAGTATAAGTATAGGAGGTAACCACCCTGCGTCCCGAAGCGCATCGACCCCTTCATGTCATTTGATGTTAAGGTGGGACCCTCGCAACAATAATTACAGAACAGATTTGCACCAAATTATATAAAATTAAAAGTTTTTTATTAATAAAATATACTGTAAAAATTTTGAGAGCTCTAGTTCCTTAGTTTCGGATAAATATGCAAAAATATTTAACATGGGTGTTAAATGTAAAACTCCAAAAAAACGCACTTATTTTAAGTTTTCTCAGAATTTACAGAACAAAATTTTAAATAAATATTTGGGAATAGAGAAAAAATATTAACAAATTTAATGAAATTAATAAAAAGCTCCGTACTTGTTTACAAAATAAACAAATTAATAAATTATTATGAGAAAACGTAGTTTTATCGTTGATTTAGTAACTTTTATAGTACACATGTACAATGTATGTCGGGCGGTATTCATGCGGTAGTTTAAATATTATAAACACAACTAGAGTAAAATTTATAAATAAATTCCAGATTGTTATTAGTTATAAAAAATATTATTATTACATGTCGTATTATATTTTTTTGTTTATTTTGTAATTAAATTTTAAAATTAAATAAGAAAATAAGAATATTATAAGATCTAAATTTACTAGATTTAGTAACTTTTACTGAGCTAACCAAGCGCATGTCTAGTGATATAATTTGACTATTATTGTCACTGAGCTGCCACGTTAAATTTAATAATAAAAATCTATTTTTATATGACGTCAAGTAGAAACTGTGTGTATGCCTTATAATATTTTTTCGTATTAAAAAACCAAAATGTATACTCTCTAAACACTATGGTGTAAATATATGTCCAAAATTACACAACAACACTCTATGGCTGGTAATATTAATTTTTTACACTCTATGTTGTTTAAAAATTTTTGTTACACATCTTATACGTGGTAATATTTTATAATTACAATAGATAAATGGTAAAGGCTATTGCCGGATAAATATAGTGATTTGGCCCCCCTCCCCAATCTCAAAAAAATTATTTGCATCCGAAAAATATTATAAAAACTAACCGATCGCCGTTGGAATTAGCTTCCTAGCCCATATTAGGCGCCCTTAAACCTTAAAAAACCTTAAAAATCGTGTTTTTTGCGTTTTTGTTTGTTTCTTCGCACTGTGTTGAGCTATTAATCTGAAAGTTGCGTTGAAAAAAAGGGCACAGAGTGTATTTTCAATCTTCATTGGTTTTAGATCTTTAAGACCATTTTAAGACCCCGAAAATTTATTTTTAATTTTCGAAAAATTGGTTTTTTGAGCATAAAAAAAAATAACCAGCGTTAAATTTCTTCAAACTGACCTAAAAAGTTGCAAAAAAGTATATTTTACTGATATCAGTCTTGTCCTAGAGGGGGAGCTCATCTCCACACCTTCAAAACTCAAAAAACGCGTTTTTTTGCCTCTACACGATTAAAATGCAATAGAATTGCAAAAATTCGTTTTGGAACCTCCCTAAATCTTTTTGAGCATCTATTTATACGTTTTAACTAAAATATATTTCATTAATTATTGTTTTTAGACCCTTATGACCACTCAAGACCACCTTAAGAGCCCAAAAATTGATTTTACATTTTCGAAAAATAAATTTTTTTGAAATTAAAAAATTATACCTGCCTTTAATTCTTTCAAATTGGACTAAAAAGGCAAAAAAAATTATTTTTTAACGATATCAGTCCTGTCCTGGAGGGGGAGCTCATCCCCCACCCCTTGAAAGCTCAAAAACGCGTTTCTTTGCCCCTACACGATTAACCCATTAATTCCTAAGAAGAAACTGCATTTGACAGAGCTGTAAAACCTATTCCATTTAGAGCATTTGACTCAAATTAGTAAAATAAAACACAAAAAAAATTTCAAAATGGCGGACATTTATAAATGGCGGACTAATATGGTGGTCAGAAAAAATTAAATTTTGATATTTTTTGATAAAAAATTTGTGTGAATGGTATTTTTTTGGGTGCTAATTACGAATATATAGTTATTTATCAAAAATTTTTAAATGGCGGAACCAATATGGTCGTTGAAAAACTCGATATTTCGAGATTTTTGACGATTTTGAGCCTGAGCAGAAACTGTAAGTGTTTCATTTAGGGCATCTAAACATGTAATGTGAAAAAATATTTATTTATCTATCTATTTTTCAAAAACTCAAAATGGCGAGACTAAGAAGAAACTGTAAGTTTCTTCTGTGTCCGCTATATTGATCGGCCATTATGAATTTTAATAAATAATTTTCATTTTTTCATATAACATGTTTAAATGCCCTAAATAAAACCGGTTTTACGATTATACTATTTACAGTTTCTTCTCAGGCTCAAAATCGTCAAAAATCTCGAAATTTCGCATTTTTCAGTAGCCACATTAGATCCGCCATTTTGGGTTTTTGAAAAATAGATAGACCTTCGTAATGAGCATCCAAAAAATACCCTGTACACAAATTTTGACCAAAAAATAACGAAATTTAGTTTTTCGTGTCCGCCATCTTTATCTACCATTTTGAATTTTTTTTCGAAAAAAATTTATATTTTTACATAAAATGTTTAAATGCCCTAACTGAAACCGGTTTTATGGTTATATAACTTACAGTTTCTGCTCAGGCTTAAAATCGTCAAAAATCTCGAAATTTTGAGTTTTTGCAACTGCCATATTGGTTCCGCCATTTAAAAATTTTTGATAAATAACTATATATTCGTAATTAGCACCCCAAAAAAATACAATTCACACAAATTTTTATCAAAAAATATCAAAATTTAATTTTTTCTGACCACCATATTTGTAATATTTTGGAGGAAATATTTGTGGAAATTGTAGGAAAATTGGTTTGGGTTTATAAATAAATTCACACGTGATTAAAATAATAAAATAATTATTAAAACGCACTTATTGAATGTATTATATACAAATAATTAAATGTTAGATTAGTGGACTGTATAAATATAGTTATTGATCGCTGGCGTTAAAGAAAAATGAATTGATTTGAATTAATTAAATTAAATTTAAGCACTGTTATTAGTTCTATGATAACTTTATGTTTAATACGCTGGGCGGTGCATGTCTAAAATTGTCTTACGAGCGCGACCGCCGACGCGACCACAGAATGAGAGCATGAATCGGTTTTATATATCCGGTGAAAGTTTAACGTGAGAGAAGGGGCCCTAAAACGGGGGGCCGATAAATCAAATAATTACAATATCACGTAAAACATTACTTACCGCGAATATTCAACATGAAAAAATAGAAAAATATAATTTTATAGCTATTGGCCGCAACAATATTAGTCCGCTATTTATAAATGTCCGCCATTTTGAAATTTTTTTTGTGTTTTATTTTACTAATTTGAGTCTAATGCTCTAAATGGAATAGATTTTACAGCTCTGTCAAATGCAGTTTCTTCTTAGGAATTAATGGGTTAATCGTGTAGGGGCAAAGAAACGCGTTTTTTGAGTTTTCAAGGGGTGCGGATGAGCTCCCCCTCCAGGACAGGACTGATATCGTTAAAAAATAATTTTCTTTGACTTTTTAGTCCAATTTGAAAGAATTAAAGGCAGGTATAATTTTTTAATTTCAAAAAAACTGATTTTTCGAAAATGTAAAATCAATTTTTGGGCTCATAAGGTGGTCTTGAGTGGTCATAAGGGTCTAAAAACCATAATTAATGAAATATATTTTAGATAAAATGTATAAATAAATGCTCAAAAAGATTTAGGGAGGTTCCAAAACGAATTTTTCCAATTCTATTGCATTTTAATCGTGTAGAGGCAAAAAACGCGTTTTTTGAGTTTTGAAGGTGTGGAGATGAGCTCCCCCTCTAGGACAAGACTGATATCAGTAAAATATACTTTTTTTCAGCTTTTTAGGTCAGTTTGAAGAAATTTAACGCTGGTTATTTTTTTTTATGCTCAAAAAACCAATTTTTCGAAAATTAAAAATAAATTTTCAGGGTCTTAAAATGGTCTTAAAGGTCTAAAACCAATGAAGATTGAAAATACACTCTGTGCCCTTTTTTTCTACGCAACTTTCAGATTAATAGCTCAACACAGTGTGGAGAAACAAAAAAAAACGCAAAAAACACGATTTTTAAGGTTTTTTAAGGTTTAAGGGCGCCTAATATGGGCTAGGAAGCTAATTCCAACGGCGATCAGTTAGTTTTTATAATACTTTTCGGATGCAAATAATTTTTTTGAGATTAGGGAGGGGGGCCAAATCACTATATTTATCCGGCAATAGCCTTTATAAATTACACTTTTAGAAATAAATATCTAAAAATAATACGACTTTGAACATCAAACAATGGTTTCTTTATACAAAAATTGTATTAATTTTTTGGTATTAAATTTAGCAATAACCTGTATGCAAATATTTTATATCATAAACATGTTTTATATTTTGAGGTTATTGTGAACTTCAACGAATTTTTTTTTTTAACAGCATTCCAGAACTCTGTGATTACCAATATTTTCTATGGGGAATCTAGTAAATTTGGGCCAATCGGTTTCTGATTTTCTGAAGCCAAAAAGCATTTAAAAAACTTTTCCTCTCACAGAAAATTTTCTTTTTAGTTCCTTATCTACACCGCAATCGTCTTTGATTTTTGATAATCGATAGTTAAATAATAATTCATATCATTATCACAAGTTCGTATCTATTCGACGACACCATTTGATTGGACGCGTACTGTTTTTTATTATTAATTTCTATTAAATTAAAAAAAATTATCAAAAATCAAAGACGATTGCGGTGTAGATGAGGAACTTAAAAGAAAATTTTCTGTGAGAGGAAAAGTTTTTTAAATGCTTTTTGGCTTCAGAAAATCAGAAAACCGATTGGCCCAAATTTACTAGATTCCCCATAGAAAATATTGGTAATCACAGAGTTCTGGAATGCTGTTAAAAAAAAAAAATTCGTTGAAGTTCACAATAACCTCAAAATATAAAACATGTTTATGATATAAAATATTTGCATACAGGTTATTGTTAAATTTAATACCGAAAAATTAATACAATTTTTGTATAAAGAAACCATTGTTTGGTGTTCAAAGTCGTATTATTTTTAGATATTTATTTCTAAAAGTGTAATTTATAAATTTACCATTTATCTATTGTAATTATAAAATATTACCACGTATAAGATGTGTAACAAAAATTTTTGCACAACATAGAGTGTAAAAAATTAATATTACCAGCCATAGAGTGTTGTTGTGTAATTTTGGACATATATTTACACCATAGTGTTTAGAGAGTATTAAAGTCTTGAGAGTAATAATCTAATGAGTTTTTATAATATATTATGTGACGTATCTACCCAGTAAGAAATATGCAGGCATAAACTGTGATAATGCTGGCATTAGTTGCTTGTCGGGCGAGATTAACATGCTCGAGTACGAGATGCTTCTGCTTCCGCATTATTGAGCACATTAGGGTTGCTCGTTAATATGCGGTGACAATCTTTTTTTTTATTGAAAATTAAATAATAAAATAAAATAATAAATAAAATTATAAAAGTATCTATTGGTATTTATATTTGAAAAAAAAAAAAATTAATTTTTTTGTATTTTTTTTTTGTAATTTTTCTTTGAGGTGATTTGTATAGTAACTGTTAATTTAGTAATTTTTTTTTTTCATTTTTTTTTTTATTTTTTATCATACCGGGTCTCGAACTTTCAATGTTTTGGCCGCCAGCTACATACACTCAGAGAAAAATATAGTGAAAATGAGTCAACTCGTATATTCGTTTACACTGTTTTAAAAATATAAAGGTTTCACAGTGATTTTCGATGCGAAGTGCCTATGCATAAAAGTCAAAACGACTAGGTAAAGCGCATAGTGTTCATGACTCTTGCGGTATAGTTATTTTCTCCTTACCGGCGAGTCACGATACTATCCGAGCTGCCCGTATATAGAATCGGTGTAACCTCCCCTTTTTTTATTTATATAAAATCAGTTATAAAATATAGGTACATTTAATTTTGCAGATTGCTTAATAATTTATGTTAAAAAATAATTAACTTAATTAATTATTATTTATTTTCTTTAATTGTGTAAATAAAGTTTATAGGAATACATTTTTTGGTAACAATTTTAAAGTATTTTACTATATATATTATTTTGTAAAACATTTAAGAAAAAACAATAGATAATTTAGTAATTTATTATTAAATAATTTAATAATTATAATAAGCGATAAATTCAATAATCAAGTTAAAATTTTAAAGCTTTCTTTACTGGCGCTTAAATTTTTAATATAATTTATATACGTGCTGACTTTAAAAAAAGAGGTGGTGATTGTTATTTGAGCATACTATAGGCATCCTGCATGAGGCGTATACATTCGTAACCACGTGATATTTTTGTTACTCTCTTTGCCCCGCAATTTTAGTTGGGATCTTGTCAATGTAAATTGTATAGGAAATTAAATTTTCTAAATATTAGCAAATGTTGTTGCAATATTTTACCATTATAGAAAGGTAAATAAAAATCCCTTTTTTCTGTTTTTAATAAAGAAATTAAAAATAATTGTAAGAAAAATAATAAAAAACAGTACAAATATCTACAGATTAAAATACTATACCCGGTAATTCAAAAACACAAATAAGTTTTTAAGGTTACTGGACTTGTCATATTAATATAATATAAAAGCGTGACCGTCATAATTTTCTTGTGTTTTTGAATCACCATGTACTTGTTTCTTTAAACCGTTTTATTATTTAATTGCGGGGAATAAAACAATGAATAGCATCACTATTTTTGCCTGTTTTTTTGAAAATTACCATAGAAAGGTTTTTAAGAAGTTTCTTTCATCTAAAAAATTAATTTTTTTAAATAAATTAATATTTATATATTTATGCGTGTATCGTATACATCAGAAAATCCCAACCGATTTGGAATATTTCGTCACTATAAGCGCTTCGATCGAAAGTTAGTATCCCTTCTACCTTGATGCAGGATGCCTATTCGCAACTATTTAGAAAAGTTATTTTGTCTATTCTTTGAAAGTCGTGAACACTGGCCGCTGATCGAGTCCTTGCGTCTAGAATATACTGTCGCCACGAGTCGAATTATGACGAGTGTATATGACTATGATAAAAAAACAGTCGTGTTCACTATATTTTTCTCTGAGTGTACAGGATCCTCGACACCACGCGCGCATGTTGAAATATTATTGAAAAATATCAAAGGGATGGTGAAATTTTAATCTTAAATCACGCCTACTATTTTTTAAAATTTAAATCCATTGTAAGTTAATATAATATATTTAATATGCTTATGAAGGCTTATAAGACCATACCGAGATTATTATAAAACTAGTTTGGGTATCAATTATATGGTGTACGAAGTAAATAATTTTAAACGTAATTTTTTAAAGAGCATATTTTAAAGAATTTTTATATTTTTAAAAATGATGAAAATTATAATATAAAAAAATTTTACCCAAAAAAATATTAAAAAAAAAAAAAATTATATCTTTTTGAGAAAATAATTTAAAAAAAATTTTTGAATTCATTATTGAGTTATTATGTAATAATGTACAAATAAAAATTAAATTAAAAAGTAGAGTATTTTATATATTTTCAAATAATAAAAAAGAGTTGGTAATATAGTTTTCAAACAATTTTAAAAATATGAGGCGTTAATGTTAACAAAGTACTAGCATAATGCTGTTATATATGCAAGCAACTCATGCCAGCATATGCTCACGCTTTGTCGGCTACAGTTTCTATCAAGTAGCGTGCCCTATTGGGCAACTATTGTTGCGAGCATAAAGCCTGCATTAAACTGACAAGTAATGCCAGCTCTTTCTGTACGAGCAACTATTTCTTATTGGGTAGTTATACAAATATAATATTGTTTTATTGTTTTCTTTACTAGCGGGCAACATATACTATCTTTCAATTTTTAGAAGCCATTAATACTGCCCTTTGTGAAAAAAAAACAATAATTTCTACGAGCCGGTTAAGAATGTAATATTATTAGTTTAAACTTTTTTTAAAATTTATAATTATTTTTGCAGTTTATAATAAATCAATATAATAAATTTTTTACTGTTTATATGGTATCCAAGCCACTAATTTAATTATAATAACTTTATTTCTATAAATATGACTAAATAAATATTTATAATAAACACAAATTATGTTGAAAAAGTTTTTTATTAGTAAAAATTATATAAATAATTATTCCGTCAATGTGGACTTAATTTATAAAACGATGTAAAAACCAAATTACATAACGTTGTCATCATCAGATGCATTAGATCTTATATACACATTTAATTAAATAGTAAAAAGTTTTACACACACAATATTTTTTCTTAAAGATAAGCACATTTTTATACACAAAAATCACATATTATTATTCAAGTTAACACTCACGCGGTGTGCGTTACACTGAATTTAAATTTAAAAGTTTCAATAACTATTATTATTATCTGCTGTACATGTCTATGTATAAATTGGTATTATTTAATGATTATGATTATTGTTAATATAATATAAAGCAGTGTCACATAAACAATGTGATTTGAAATTTAGCTTGTCGTTGAGTAGAATTTTTGAATTTTCTTTTACTTGCTTATATATTTCAATCTCCTCCAGAGCATCCATTATTCTTCCTTTGCTGCAAATATGTATTGGAATGCAGTTGTCATTAAAATTGATGTTGTCTGAATGGTTATTTTTCATTAAATGTAGAGCAAAATTGGAAGTACATTTGAAAATATCTTTTTTAGGTAAATGTTCAATATATCTTTTGTGAAACTTCCTGTGTGTTTGGCCTATGTATATGTTATCACAGTCACTGCATATCATTTTGTAAATTCCACTTTGTTCATTTTTGGTTTTTATGGTATTTTTGTATAAAATTTTACTTCCGATGTTATTATTAGTGTTAAAAGCCAAAGTAGAATTATATTTGCTTCATTTACTATTTACAAATGTGGGTAAAGTGTTAGTGTATGACATTAGTATTGATATGTATTTCTTTTTTGGTTTTGAATTATTTAAGTTATTATTTTTTATTCTATTCCGTTTAATCCGTTTTTTAACATGTTGTTTATTAATTATGTGAAAACCCGTTGTTTACTGCTATTGTCTTTATAATTAATATTTCTTTGTTGTATGCCTCTTCACTTAGAGGGATGTTGGTAGCTCTGAATAGTAGACTGTTAAACGCAGCTAGTTTATGAGACAGAGGCTTGTGTGAATCAGCATATATGGTTGTATCAGTACAGGTGTCTTTTCTATATATATCAAAAGTTATGGAATTGTTAAGGTGACTTATTGTAAAGTCTAAAAAGTTTATGGAGCTATTAACTTCATGTTCTATTTCCATCTGTATATCTTCGTTTATTGTATTTATGTGGTTTTTGAGAAGTTCAGCTTGCCTGGAACTACCATTGAAAATTATAAATATGTCGTCTACATATCTTTTGTGGAAGATGAAGTTTTTCTTAAATGGGTTATTATTAAAAATGTAAGTCCTGAAATAGGAGATCCCATGGCTAGTCCAGAATCTTGGATGAAAAATTTTTTATCAAAAGTAAAGTAATTTTGCTTGATTACAGTGTTAGTGATGTTCATAAGTTCTTCTATTTCTCTATTGCCCATTTTCTTATTTTCTTTTAGATTATCTTCCAAAATTTTTAAAGTTTCGCGTATAGGTATAAGTGTACATATTTAGTGTACATATTTTTTATATCTAGAGAAATAAATTTGTATTGTGGTTTCATATCGATGTCTTTTATATTTTCCACAAAATCATAAACATTGCGTATAGAATGGTTATTTTTTAATGATATGTTATCCGTTATTAATTCTTTAATGGATTTGCTGGTACGGTATCCTGGAGCAGTAGTAAAATCAACCGCAGGTCTAATAGGTTTATCTTCTTTATGGATTTTTATCAGGCCATTAAAGTTTGGTGCAGAAGCATTAATCGGTTTAAGATATCTTTTTGTACTGTTGCTAAATATTGTAGAACTATTTTCTATGGTTTTGTTAAGGTCCTTGACAAATTTTTCAGTGGGATCTTCTTTCAATTCTGTGATTGCGTTGCTGTCAATAAAATCATAAGCCTTTTCTTGATATTCATTTTCTTTTGTAATTATTAAAGAATCACCTTTGTCCGCTTTCACGACTATAGATTCATTGACTTTTAATTTATTTTGTATTTGTTTTAAAGTTTTAATTTCTTGTTTATATGTATTGTTTAGTTTTGTATTTGATATATTGTTATTATTATTATTTAATTTAAGATGTTTTTTAAGTCTGACGTTAGTTTGGGTCCGTATTTCATTACGTATATTATCTTCTTTGATCTGTTTAATCGCTGATTCGGTGTGAATTACCTCATTGAAAACCTGTTTGGAAGAGTTGTCCGGAAAATTGTATTTAAATCCTTTATCTAGTAATTTTATTTCATCAGTGTTAAAATCTATATTAGTTAAGTTTATAGTTCTTGCATGGAATTTATGTTTACATTTTGATGTATCAAACTGGTTATTTATTGTGCTTCTTTGTTTGTTTTTTAATAGCTTATCTATTTTGTTATTATGATTAGATTTGATTTTTTGTAATTGTTTGTGTATTCTATTGTTAACATATTTATATATATTATTTATTAAAAGGCTATTGACTGTATTCAAAAGTTTTAAATGAGTTTTATATAATTTATGGTTTAAAAGATTTTTCTTTATATATAAATTTTTTATTTCTTCTTGTATCCACATTTTTTGTGCTTTGTATATTATTTTTCTAGATGTTTTATTGAAAAATAACCATTCAGACAACATCAATTTTAATGACAACTGCATTCCAATTCATATTTGCAGCAAAGAAAGAATAATGGATGCTCTGGTGGAGATTGAAATATATAAGCAATTAAATGAAAATTCAAAAATTCTTTCAACGACAAGCTAAATTTCAAATCACATTGTTTATGTGACACTGCTTTATATTATATTAACAATAATCATAATCATTAAATAATACTAATTTATACATAGACATGTACAGCAGATAATAATAGTTATTGAAACTTTTAAATTTAAATTCAGTGTAACGCACACCGCGTGAGTGTTAACTTGAATATTTTTATATAATATGTGATTTTTGTGTATAAAAATGTGCTTATCTTTAAGAAAAAATATTGTGTGTGTAAAACTTTTTACTATTTAATTAAATGTGTATATAAGATCTAATGCATCTGATGATGACAACTATGTTTTTGAAACGCGTTATGTAAATTTGGTTTTTACCTCGTTTTATAAATTAAGTCCACATTGACAGAATAATTATTTATATATAATTTTTACTAATAAAAAACTTTGAACATGGAACATGTTTATAGGGAGGGGGTACTTCGGAACTTGAAAATTAAGGGGGGGGGTCAAATTTGTCCTATTTAAGGGGGGGGTCAAATTTGTCCTTTTTAAGGGGGGGATCAAATTTGTCCTTTTTAAGGGGGGGGGTTAAATTTGTCCTATTTAAGGGGGGGGGGGTCAAATAAGACTTAGAATAATTAGGGAAGTATATATAAATAAATAAAATACTTTTAAAAGACTTTGAAAAATCTGGGCTTAAGGACTTAGAATAATATCGATTTAGGGACTTGGAATAATTCAGGTTCAGGGACTTAGAATAATATCGATTTAGGGACTTGGAATAATTCAGGTTCAGGGACTTATAATAATTCAGGTTTAGGGAATCAAAATAGTTTGGGTTTAGAATCTTAACAACTACTAAGGTGATAATTACAAATTACAACAATAGAAAATTGTATTGTAATGTTGAAAAACATTTGTATTATATCTAGTCCTCATTTGGAAGTAAACATGAAATTATAACAGTAAAAAACAAGCTAATGACAATAAAGACGAGATAATGGAGAAAAATAATAAGATTAATATGCTCGAAGCTGAAATGAAAAGTTTAAAAAGCATCTCAAGAGCAAAAAATATTAAATTTTGCGATCTTGTAAATTCAGATTAACTTTACGACAGTTTGGAGGAACAAATTATAGAAATAGTTAAAAGTTTTAACCTAAAAGAAAAGAAATAATAAAAAACTCATTAGGTTAGGCAAAAAGGCGGGAAACCAAACTGTGGTTACATCATCAAGTTCTCTGAAATTAAAAAAATATTTATAAATATAAGAAAGTCTAAAATCTATAAAAGTCTGCAAAACTATAGACGAATTTAAGAATGCACTATCATGTACAAAGTATAATGACAATCTCTAAAAACTGTAATGTAATCATTATTGCCCGCTAGTATATAATAAACATACTGTTTTACCCTAAAATACTCAAAAAATTGAATATTTTTTTTTATTAGTTAGCCTATAGTGTTCAATTAAATTAAATAAATTTTAAATTATATTTACTCTCTAAAGTGAAAAGTGCGAATTTGAATTAAAATTCCTACCGTCGCACTTTTAAAGTAGCGATTTTTTTTTCACTTCTCCAAAGCAGTAAACTCGAAATTCACACTTTTAAAGGTGCGAATTTAACGTTGACACCAGGAATGTATAGCGTGTTTATAAATTCACACTTTTAAAGTAGCTAATTTAAAAATATACAAGATTAGAGCGGGGCGAATATGAATTCACACTTTTGAAAGTGTGAATATTTTGCTCGCGGCCTGCAGTAATATAACCTTAAAAAATTCTCACCTTTACGGTAGGAATCTACTTGGCGCGCTCGGTTTTTAAGCAAAATCGGAAAATTAGTTTACGGGTAAACGGGAAGAAATTATGGAAAATTTTTTTATGGTTAAATAAATGAACTAATAAAGTACGTGAAAAAAATTTTTTTTATTGATTTTTATAATTTTTTAATCATTAAAAGTTTATGTAAAGTTAACGTATTTTCGGTTGATGGTATACACATGGTAAAAAATGTTAGAAAAGAAAAAAAAAAGGGAAAAAAATAGAATTTGGCTTTTTATGTAGTTGCATATGCAGGACAGCTTTGAAAGTAAAATTTCTTACATTTTTCTTTAAAAGCGAAAAAAAGATCGCCCGAAAGTAGATCTTTTTTACAGTGTGTAATGAAAAAAAAATATAAAATATTAGCATAGGTAATAGGGGGGGGGGCTCCTGGGGGGGGGCGGGGGGCTCTGCCCCCCTGTGTCGCATATACTTCTGTTTGTGTTGCTTAAAAAAATCATGTTTCACTAAAAATTTATAATTATGCAAATACATTGAAATTATTCAGAGCAGCGTAGGTGAAACATTAATGAAAAATTATAGGTTCTGATTGATTCCATAATTATAATAGAGAAAATAAAAAAATTTAACTGAGTACAGACAGACAGGCAAATGAATTTTCAAATATATATATAGTACTAGCATAGGTGATAGGGGAGGCTCCCCCCCCTGTGTCGCATATACTTCTGTTTGTGTTGCCTAAAAAAAATCTTGTTTCACTACAAATTTATAATTATGCAATTACATTCAAACTATTCAGAGCAGCGTAGGTGAAACATTATGACAAATTATAGGTTTTGATTGATTCTATAATTATAATAGAGAAAATAAAAAAATTTAACTGAGTACAGACACACAGGAAAATAAATTTTCAAATATATATAGTATATAGTATTAAAATATTTATATATAGATGGTTCTAGAAAAATCTTGTTTCACTACAAATTTATAATTATGCAAATACATTCAAACTATTCAGAGCAGCGTAGGTGAAACATTATGAAAAATTATAGGTTTTGATTAATTCTATAATTTTAATAGAGAAAATAAAAAAATTTAACTGAGTACAGACAGACAGGAAAATAAATTTTCAAATATATATAGTATATAGTATTAAAATATTTATATATAGATAGTTGTAGAATTGACATGGTGACATTAAAATTTTATCATATTTTTCAGATAAAAAATTTTATCTTTCACAAAAATAGTAAACATTTTTTTATTTTAACTTTATTTTATTATAGGTTTTGTGTAATTTCGTTCATTGAACACAGGCATACAAAAAAATTATTAAAAATATCATAAAAAATAAAAAAATGAAAAAAGTTTTTTTACCAGGTTCAAAAATATTTTATAAAATTTTAAAGATACCTCCGTTTTGAATAAAATTTAGAAGAATGCGTAAAAATTGGTGCCGAAACGAATACTTCAAACTTCTGACAATAAAATTTGTCTACTTCTTCAGAACTTCTTTATTTACTAATTGTAAGTATATAAGGTTCAGAATGACGAAGCAAATAGAGGCGAATATATATAGCGAAATATTAATATGAATGTGCTGCATCGAGATAGACGATACGCTTTCGTCATAAAAAACAGCATTTCGATAAAAACAGCATTTAAAATACTAAATCAAAAAATAACTGACACGCATGATTAAATAACTTTATGTCCACACCTTTTCAAAATTAAAGTTTTTTAATTTTTTTCTACATTAGCCCAGAACAGGTCAATTTATTGAAATGAATAGATATATATTTCTATTTAATTTTTTTTCATTCAAAAGAAAAATAAAGAAAAGTTATTAAACTAAAAAAATATTACATAAAAACAATTTTAATAATATTTTCAATAAAATATTTCATTGCTACGCTTTGATGAATTCTGTTTATTAAGTTACTAAAGTATACCATTACATAAAAAAAAAAACGTTTTTCGCAATGTGGAATGAAAATGTTTTGTTATTTTTATTTAAGGTTGTTGCCTTGACGTCAGAATTGAATATAATTTTAGCTGGGAATTAGTAACATGAAAATACATCTACTGTTAAAAAATTAAGATAATTCACCATTTACGAGTTATTAAACTCCAAAGCTCAATTCATATAGGTACATTGTTAGGATACGAAGACGCGTAAAAATGCATTGAAATCTAGCGTCTTTTTGCAAATGCTTTTAAACGATACGTCAGATGTAAACGAAAATTAATTTTTAAGTTAATGAATAGTATTAGAATATCATTTTCAAATTTAAAGGGAATTGACCATTTTGTATCAGAAATATTAAACTCAAAAATTGAAAAAAAAATTTTTTTTCCTTAATTTATAATATTTTAAGTTTTGATTAATTTTTATTAATTTTTATAAAAAAAATAAAGTATTCATCAATAAAAATAATCATAATTTTTCTTCTGAAATTCGTAATAAACAAATATTTTTATTTTACTTATTTTTGATTTTTTTGAACACTAAATAATCCGCTAGGTTCGCTAGCATGTACCGAACAAAAACCTTATCATATTTACTATACCTATAACCATAAAATTGTATACTATTTTGTTTTTTTATTTTTTTTAATATAACTAGATTTAACTGCGCTTCGCGCACAGATTTATGATATGAGCTATTATAATTTATGAAAACAAACAATTTATGATTATTCAGAATTAGGATTTAGAATAAATTGCAAAAATTTTAATAAACTAACCAAGTTTAAACTTACATTTAATTCCCCGATAACCTCAAAATTTGTATTATATTTGTGTATAATATAATGTTTGTTTACATTATTGTGAGAACCAATCAGAATGATTTTATTGCGATTACACCTAGCAACCGTTGCGATGAGCAATGTCTTTTTTAGGATAGGATTTTGCCGAAGAGGTTACTCTGAGAAAAAATCGGGTCAATAAGTTGTTTATAAAATAAATTACATAAGTACAAAAAATTTATGTAAGATTATTAAAAATTGATAAATTTAAAAATATAAGATAAAATAAAAGTCGCGTATTTTTACTTTTTATGTATTTTAATGTATACATGATATGATTTGTGAGTCAAAGGCAACAACAATTAAAGCATATCATTGGTTTTATGTTTTAATTGTTTTATTTAAAACAAAAAGGTAAAACTAAAAATATTTCATGTTGCATTATTAAGATGAACGTCTAAGGGGTTAAGACTAAAATTATGTTATTTCGCAAACATCGAAAGTAATAAGAAAATTTAAATAATATCTTTGTACCGAGCTTTGTACTTACCTCGTTCTTCCGATCTAGATTTACGAATGACTGGCTTTGTATTTTTTTTTTTAACAGGCTCATTTGACTTACTTCTAGTTGAACCTGTAAATTAAAAAGATCAATCTCTGATAAGTTTTCATTTTTTGATTTAGTAATCTCTAAAGAATTTCCATAGTTATTTTGTTTAGCAGTTTATTTTTCTTATTATTTAATTTTTTTTTTAGTGACTTTGTAATAAAGATTACTATGAAAAAAAATCTGCGTAGCAGAATATTTATAAAATAAATTACATGGGGGAGAAAAATTATTGAAAATGTTTAAATTTAAGTTTTTTATATAAAACAGCATGCATGAATTCAATTTGTTATAAATGACTCTTAAAGTACTTTTTTCAATTAACTATGTTTATTTATTTTAAATTTTAACGTTTGGTCTTTGGATAAATAATGAATAAATAATACGGCCTATTCCAGAGAATAACTTTATAACCTTAGAATAACTAAGGCCTTGCGTAGCTGCGTAAAACGAACTACGCAACTCCGCACGCGTAAAATTGTTTGATTGTAGAATGTGCCTTAGGCACATTCTACAATTATCCGTGCAAACGCTTGCGGGTGTCCGCACGGGCTTCGCAAGGTAGTGTAGCCAACTGAGAAAAAAAACAATAAAAATTCGTAAAGAACAGGGCTTATGAGTTGAGAAATATAACCTTAACAAAATAAACAATTGGCAGAGTAATTAAATAAGTTATTAAATAATTAATTAAACAAGTAAATATATATAATTATATTATAATTTATGTTGTACATAAATAATTTATTGATTTTTCAAGCTTCAAAATAAAAAAGAAAAATGGGTAAGTATTAATATATTTGATATTTATGCAAAACTATATCTATTTTTTAATTTCTAAAAATGAATAAAAACATTATTTCTTTTTAGATTTGTATTAATTTTTTTGTATGTAATTACTTCAACTAGGAGGCCAGAAAGTTAATGAGGTAATTAAACACATGGTTGATGAGCAGATCGTGTGAAACATTAGTTGTAGGTTCTAGTTAGGTAGAAGTGACTAACAAAATGATATCAAAATGAATTAAAATGCCAGCATAAGAAGATAGATTTTTTTGTTTTCAAGCTCAAGATAGCAAATAACAGTCTAACGAACCAACTTCACCATTGAGTAAAAAAGTAAGTCTACTGATTAAACTATCTGTGAGAGTGACATTTAAGAATTTTAATTTGATTTCTTGGTTCGGTTAATCATTGTTAAAGTCTTAAAATTAATTATTTATTGATAAAATTAAGCAAGTTAAATAAATTTCAGGCAAATGTTTTCGCACAAACTAGGATACAGTATAACGAACAACAACTTAATCAATTGGCGTATGAACATTTATTTTTAAGTGGGTTAACTGCAGATCAGCTGCAGTTTTACAAAAGGAAGCTAATTTAGAATCTCCATCAGTGATGAAGTCTGTTACATACCAACCATTGCATTACCGCAGCCCATGAAGTATTTGCTGGACTGCGTTAATTTACAGGCATTGACACATTAATTAAATGCAACTACTTTGGAATTAAATGCACTGAGTAGTAACAATTGGTTAACCAAAACTTTTTCAAGTCTCAAAGAAGCTACGAATAAAAAAGACGTTAATCTTGCAGGAATTTTGAGAAAAGATAGTGCACCACCAGCTACCGATATGCATTATACTATTCAGACTCAAAGAAGCAGTAGTGTTAAAGAAATTGTATGATTATATTAAGCAAATGCATTTAAAAAATACTCTTGGCTAGTCTGTGTAAAAAAAAATCTAAAATTATGTACTTGTTTATAGAAGAATTTACATGCTAGATTTCCCAACTGTGTGAATAGCACACTTTATATTGTTAATATATTGTTAAATATTTATATACAATTTAATTATTAAAAGAGTCAATTAATTATATTTTATACTTTTATGCAAAAAAAATTAAGTAACCATATTTTTGAAAAATAATGCTATATAAAAATACTAATGAAAATATAAGATATTTTTTTTAATGCATTAAAGGACGAAATATTTTTTGAATCGTATTAGCTAGTACGTAGTAAAAAATTCTTTAACACATTCCCAAAAATAATAGAAAATTAGTTTAATTTTTAGTATCACTTTTTTTTCAGTCTTTTTAGTCTATAAAATACAGTTCATTTTTTACTATATAAAACTTGTAAGATATATTAGAAAATAAAATTTAAAAATTAAGTTATTTATTTAAATAAGTTTCTTTTTAAGTTTTGTATTTATTAAAACAAGTATTTAGTTATAAAAATAGCAATTTACATGAATCTATTTCACTTGAATGTTTATTTTTTTTTATTGTGCCATACTCATTTTAAAACTATTTGTATACCATCATTGCGGTATCATATCTTTAATCTTTTAACAAAATAATTTCAATTTATTTTCCTTTTATTTTTTTAAATTCATATGGATATATTTTTTGCGTATGTAAGAAAATAATAAAAGAAATAAAACAACAAATCTTTTGTATAATCATCATATAAAATTGAAAAATAAAGAAAATGAATGTTTTTTGATTTAAAAAATAGCGTATACTTTCGGATAAAGTATTTAAACATTTATTGGAAATAGAAGTTATTTCTGATTCTTGATTTTCAGTTTGCTGATTGCTGGTAATGTTATTATGTAAATTTATAAAATTTGATTGTTTGCTACTGTTAATATCACTATCCCAATTTTCATCAGCATCTTCAAGTTCATTTATTGTGCTTCTATTCAAAACTTGATTTACTTCTAAACTAGTAGCTAAGTTTGTGTTTACTAAAATTTGATTATTTTCCCAACTTTCAAATTTACTATAGTTGTTAGAGAGATTTTAGGTTTCCTCGTCATTCCAATCTTCATTTTCCTAGGAATCATTAAGTCAATTAATATTTGAAACTTGAGTTTGACCCCATTCTTCTTCATTTGCTTCATAAAAATCAATGACCATATTGTCGTACATGAAGCTTTCATTTGAAAATACTTCGGATGGTACTGGAACTACAACAAAAAGCTTTTCATCTTTTTCAATTACACTCCAGTTATTATTGGTCAATATTTTCTTGTAAATATTCTTCTGGAATCAAATAATCTCTCATAAATTTAACAATCAAATTTAATGGAACTTCTTGTAACATTTCTGATTCTTCCCCAGAAAATTTATTACAACCCTTCTACACCCTGTATATTTCTTTATTTGTTTGTAGCTTTTACAAAACAAGCACCAAGATGTTCAAAACCTTCTGGGCCAAAACCTATTCCATGAAATGATACCTCATAATTTGGATATTTTTAAACAATATTTGTTGCCCTAAAGTGGATTGTATTTAAATTAATAAGTTGTAAATAGAAATTTTTCACAAAAATATTGTTCAACCAGTTTTACCAATTTTGAAACTCTTGTCTGGACCATTCAAATTTATGATCGGGATGCCTAAAGCCATTCATGTTTGTAAAAAGTACATTAAAATCTGCATTTGGAGTAGATATGATCGCTACTTTTGACTTTATATACCCAAAAATATTCTCTGGTACCTTATTAAAATGTATCGGATATAGATGTTCAATCCTATTTGAGAATAAGTAATTGCTTAATTTTTTTTCTAAAACGTTAGAATTGTTCTTAAAAAGAATACTTACAGTTCAATGCAAGTAATAGCATCACAATTTTCTAATTCTTTGTCATTATGAATCACATTTCCTTCAAAGATAAAAGATTTTAACAATTAAAGGAGTTTTTCTGGTATGTAAGTAATCAACATGCAAAGGTCGAACATAGTTTTTAGATAACAACAAAAGTTATCTGTCAATAATATCTACAAATAATATTTCTTCTACACATTCTTTATATTTTTTAGGCATCTAATTAATTTTACCACCTAAGATAAATTAAATTTTAAGAAATTATAAAGAATTAATAAAAAATTTAAATTTTTATGATTTAATTTTTTTAATTTTCCATTTTTCTTTTTGAGTTTTGAGCTTGAAAAATCAAATTATTTGTGTACGACATAAATTATAATAATTTAAAAAATTATATAAATATTTTAATCTTCATAATTGTATATATATTTACTTGTTTAATTAATTATTTAATTAAAAAAACTTATTTAATTACTATCCCAACCCAATTGTTTATTTTTTTAAGGTTATATTTTCCAACTCATATAAGCCTTGTTCTTTTCGAATTTGGATTGTTTTTTTTCTCAGTTGGCTACACTACCTTGCGGAGCCCGTGCGGACACCCGCAAGCGTTTGCACGGATAATTGTAAAATGTGCCTTAGGGACTGTCTACAATTGGCCGTAAGACGGGTGCGTTTATACGCTACGTTGCGCAGTAGAAAATTTTACATTACAAAAATTTTACTGCATATCGACGCATCCGTAAAACGTGGCTATACGGCCAATTGTAGAGAGTCCCTTAGGCGCAATCTATATGTAAGTGTTCATATACACACCGTACTTGAACGTACCGGAAAGTTGACCTAAAATAACGACAAAACCGGCTTGGGCAGACTTTTAATATATATTTTTTTACGTCGATTCCTTCCTACTAGAAAATCCGAGCTGCTCGTCTGCCTGACTTTCATGGGACCTATAATTGCGTATTTTAAGTTTTTTTAAATTAATGACTTAAATTGCAGCAAAAATTTTATTTTTTCATAAAAATAACTTCTATAGGTCTCGAAAATTTTTTACAAGCCTCACGCTTCCAACGACTCCTTACTCGTCTCTTTTCATTGACCTGTTTTTAAAATATGATAATTTAAAGTCAGAGTCCCAATTTAAGAATTTTTAAAAAAAGTCATTTTTATCATTATCTTTGAAAAACTATATCTCGGAAACTATTCAATGAAAAGAGACGAGTAAAAATTTTTTAAAAAGTTTAAACTTTTGAGACCTATAAAACCAATTTTCATGAATAATTACAATTTTAGCAATAATTTAAAAATTGGTCATTTTGGACTAAAAATGGGCCTTTAGTTTATTTACTATAACAGTAAAGTTTGCGGTGGAATCGATTTGTTAGTTCATATAATATATAAAAAAACTTTAATTGGGGATTTTACTTCAAAAATAAAAGGGGCCGAAAACCCGCCTTATTGACCCTCCTCCTTTTGTATAAGCTTAAACTTTTTAAAAAATTTTTCTCTTTTCATTGAATAGTTTCCGAGATATAGTTTTTCAAAGATAATGATAAAAATGACTTTTTTTAAAAATTCTTAAATTGGGACTCTGACTTTAAATTATCATATTTTGAAAACAGGTCAATGAAAAGAGACGAGTACGGAGTCGTTGGAAGCGTGAGGCTTGTAAAAAATTTTCGAGACCTATAGAGCCAGAGCATCTCCCACTATGTTAAAAAACAGTGGCGCACCAACAGTCACTTTATAACTTCATACCCCTCCGCGTATTATAAAATAGTATACTTTCATTTGATTTGTAATAGTAAAAATTCCGAAATCACCTTCTATGAACTTAATACAGCGCGCCGGGGTATGAAGTTATAACAACTACTGTTAGGAGCGCTTTATTTTTTAAGATAAGTGGGAGAGATGCTCAGGCTCTATAGAAGTTATTTTTATGAAGAAATAAAATTTTGGCTGCAATTTAAGTCATTAATTTAAAAAAACTTAAAATACGCAATTATAGGTCCCATGAAAGTCGGGCAGACGAAAAGCTCGGATTTTCTAGTAGGAAGGAATCGACGTAAAAAAATATATATTAAAAGTCTGCACAAGCCGATTTTGTCGTCATTTTAGGTCAACTTTCCGGTACGTTCAAGCACGGTGTGATATACGAATACGTATGCAAAAATGAGCCTTATAGCAATATAGTTCCAACCGATGATTATATATTCATCCTTCTCTTATAACAACCTCTAGTGAGCAGCAAAAGCATTACTAAAAATAAGCATGCACTGGGAATGAATTGGTTGCGCGATAAGACAAATCGTAGGCATCTTGCCCCACTAATATTTATGTATCTCGCGAGCAAAATTTTTGGCTTCTCAGACACCAAAAATATTTGTTCTCGAGACGAAGCGCGCGCAGTTGACTCGCGCCATTCTTCCTATACATATTTTAAGGCAGGTTCTACAATAGCCACATTATATTATATTAATTATTTTATTATTATATTGCTTTTGAAAAAAATAAAAATATTTTTGTGTTAATTATAAACTTGTTATTTTGAACTTTAAACAAGACTCTTTTTACTAAAAATGTTTTTGTTAAATATTTAGATAAATAAATTATTTATGTAATAAATAATAATAGTTTTTAATAGTTGTAATCTAAAACTAAAAAAAAAATTTTTAATTTACTTTTTCAATTAACCTTTTTTTTAAATAATATTAGTAAAAAAAGCCGAGTTTAAAATAACAAGTTTATAATAAACACAAAAAAATTTTTATTTTTTTCAAAAGCATGAGGTTTTTACGAATAGTAAATGCTTAAAATATGTATAGGAAGAGTTGCAACAAGAGAGGTAACTGCGCGCGCTTCATCTCGAGAGCAAATATTTTTGGTGTCTGAGAAGCCGAAAATTTTGCTCGCGAGATACATAAATATTAGTGGGCCGAGACGCCTGCGATTTGTCTTCTAGCGCAACCAATTCATTCCCAGTGTAGGTTGGCAATATACAAATATTCGTATATTCGTATACAAATATATGCATGCATATGCTTACTAGACTGACAAAAAAAAAAATCGACTTTTCGATTTTTTAAGGTGCTCAAGCGTTTTTGGGTACCACTTTATGAAAAAAAAAGCCCTAGGTAAAGCGCATCTAAAAATATTTAGTCGTTGGACAGCGTCAAAGCGTTTTCGATTTTTGAAAATTGGTTCAGGAGCGTCGGGGGGGATTACAGCTACTAAATTTAAAAGGCAACAAAAAAATAAAACTTCGGGGGGTATTTCATAGTTTTTTTGGTCACTAAAAACGATGGAATCATTTATTTTGAATTATTTCTTTAAGGCAAAAAGTTATGAGCTAATTTCGGTCTTAAAAATATCAAAAATTGGACAGTTTTTGGCGTCAAAAACATGCTGCGGACTAAAAAATATTTAGAAATTATTTTACAGGGGTATTTCGAATGATCATTGGGTCACTAAAAACGATGAAATCGTTTATTTTCATTTATTCTTTACTGATTCAGAGTTATGCGCCAAATAATGTAGCTTGATTTCACAAATATAGCATTTTTTTGAGTTAAATGTCAATGTCAAGCTTACAGAGAACTCTTTTGAGCCTCTAGAAAGGTATTTTATCATAGTTTTGTGTTTTTTGAACACCGATGCATTGGTTGTAATAAAAAAATAATAAATAAATAAAAAAATACATAAAAAAATAAAAATAATAAAAATAATAAAATAATATAAATAATAAAAATAATAAAATAATAAAAATACATAAAAAAATCGAAGCAACCAATGCATCGGTGTTTAAAAAACCTAAAACTATGATAACTTACCTTTCTAACAAAAAAGTTCTCTGTACGCTTGACAGTCATTTAACTCAAAGAAATGCTATATTTGGGAAATCAAGCTACAATATTTGGCGCATAACTCTGAATCCGTAAAGAATAAATGAAAATAACCGATTTCATCGTTTTTAGTGACCCAATGATCATTCGAAATACCCCTTTAAAATAATTTCTAAACATTTTTTAGTCCGCAGCATGTTTTTGACGCCAAAAACTGTCCAATTTTTGATATTTTTAAGACCGAAATTAGATCATAACTTTTTGCCTTAAAGAAATAATTCAAAATAAATGATTTCATCGTTTTTAGTGACCAAAAAAACTATGAAATACCCCCCGAAGTTTTATTTTTTTGTTGCCTTTTAAATTTAGTAGCTGTAATCCTGTAATCCCCCCCGGCGCTCCTGGACTAATTTTCAAAAATCGAAAACGCTTTGGCGCTGTCCAACGACTAAATATTTTTAGATGCGCTTTACCTAGGGCTTTTTTTTTCATAAAGTGGTACCCAAAGACGCTTGAGCACCTTAAAAAATCGAAAAGTCGATTTTTTTTTTGTCAGTCTAATGCTTACATAGACTCAGCCTTAAAAACGATACATCTTAGCTCCATGCGCACGAATTTCGGAATGCTCTAGAGTGATTCTTAGTGAATTCAGCAAAAGTTTCCAGGTCGGGTCGCTGAAACCGGCTAAAAACTTTTTTTTGCCAATTAGCTATCCAAAATAGACTATGTCCCCAAATTTTAGCCCTTAATATTGAAAACTAAGCCCAGGGCGAATTTTTGAAAAAAAAAAGACGTTTTCATCTTTCCTCAGCCACCCATTCTTCTTTTATGTGCCATTCCTTCTGGAAATCATTAAAAATAATGAAAAAAAAAGTACTATAGTAAAATTTCCTCAGGAATCCAGTCATGCCATTAGTTTTTGAAAATTCCTACACGGGGAGCCAGAAAATCGATAAATTCACAGGGTATATTACGGAAACTACAGAAAAATTGTATATCCGAATTTTTTATTGAGCTTCTCAGGAAAAGCGTGTTTTTATATATATTTTCGGATGCCATATCAACCTAGATGCGATCGAACTTCCTAGACCCTAAAATAACCGAAAAATCGTGAATTTTCCTAAATTTTTCTTATTTATCAGCAGTTTTTTTGAATTTTCCCGCTCTAAATGACTCCGAACGATTTAAACAAGGTGAGATTCGGATTCCCAGGGAAATTTTACATATTTTCTTTATTTGAATAATTTTAAGGCTTCGATGTAAACGAGCTCACACCAAATGCCTTAAATACAAAATTTTGATTTTTATCGTTTTTTAGCAGTTTTTTTGAATTTGCCCGCTCTAAATGACTCCGAACGATTTAAACAAGGTAAGATTCGGATTCCCAGGGAAATTTCACATATTTTCTTTATTTAAATAATTTTTAGGCTTCGTTGTAAACGAGCTCACACCAAATGCCTTAAATACAAAATTTTGATTTTTATCGTTTTTTTAGCAGTTTTTTTGAATTTTCCCCGCTTTAAATAACTCCGAACGATTTAAACAAGGTAAGATTCGGATTCCCAGGGAAATTTTACATATTTTCTTTATTTAAATAATTTTAAGGCTTCGATGTAAACGAGCTCACACCAAATGCCTTAAATACAAAATTTTAATTTTTATCGTTTTTTAGCAGTTTTTTTGAATTTGCCCGCTCTAAATGACTCCGAACGATTTAAACAAGGTAAGATTCGGATTCCCAGGGAAATTTCACATAATTTCTTTATTTAAATAATTTTTAGGCTTCGTTGTAAACGAGCTCACACCAAATGCCTTAAATACAAAATTTTGATTTTTATCGTTTTTTTAGCAGTTTTTTTGAATTTTCCCGCTCTAAATGACTCCGAACGATTTAAACAAGGTCCCGATTGGAAGACGAGCGAGGTTTTTCCCACTTGCCTTGAGGGGCCGAGCTTGGTGGCCATTCTGGAACCAAGGTCGGCGAGTCACGCGGGGCAAGCTGGGTACTAGGTAGGCTAGCCCTGTTGAATAAATGCGCAAGCGCACAGATGATTATTTTTTGATGATTATTTACATTATAGCCCTATATTATGTAAAATAAATAAACATATTATTATAAAGTAATGGCAATAATTCGTGTTTAAATTTTTAATCAAATAAATTAATACCTAAATAGATTTTGGTTATCTATAATATTATAGTGTTGTACAAAAAAAGTAATAACAAATTATTATAAAATCTAAATTTTGTACCTAATGTTAGTTATTATTTACTACCATACCAATCACATTATTTTTCTTATGCATACATAATTGCCTATATAATCAAGAAATCTTAGAAATTTCACTTTTAAATAATAAAATAAATATAATTAATGATATTAAACAATGGTTCAACAATTAAAGCAAAATCTGTCAGGAAAATCCATGTTGATCGACTCTCTTCTTCATACACTTAAATATATTCTACCATAAAATTTATAATAATCAAATAAAAATTATTTTACTCAACGTAATTCAAAAATAAAAATTCTTTTTTTATAACCTATAAATTTTAATTTAAAATAAAAGTATGCACCCATCCACTAAGTCATAATTAATTAAATTTATGAAATTTTATATCTATATATATATATATTTTGATGTCATCAAGCTTTTTTTTAATGGCCATTAATCATTTATTATTTTAATCTTTTTTAATTATTTAAAGAAATTATGTAAACTTAAATAGACAACAGAAATATAAACAGAAATAATGAAAATAATCATTTGAATGCGCTTGCGCAGAATACGAACAGGGCATGCCAAGCGGGTACCCAGCTCGCCCCGCGTGACGCAGCCTACCTGGTACCGGCGCTGGGAACATGGCTCACCCACCTCGGACCCTGCTGACCCCATGTTTCGACTTCTGATCGGGGTAAGATTCGGATTCCCAGGAAAATTTTACATATTTTCTTTATTTAAATCATTTTTAGGCTTTGATGTAAACGAGTTCACACCAAATGCCTTAAATACAAAATTTTGATTTTTATTGTTTTTAGCAGTTTTTTTGAATTTTCCCGCTCTAAATGACGCCGAACAATTTAAACAAGATGAGATTCGGATTCCCAGGGAAATTTCACATATTTTCTTTATTTAAATAATTTTTAGGCTTTGATGTAAACGAGCTCACACCAAATGCCTTAAATACAAAATTTTGATTTTTATCGTTTTTTAGCAGTTTTGTGTGTACTTTTTCTGTTAAAGGTTCCTAATAAGATTTATTATATCGCATATAATAACAACTTAATAAATATTATATTATTAAAGATGTAAATTACTAATAATCTTATTTCCGAAAAAAATTTTATATAATTTAAATTTAGCGCTAAAAATAATAAACATTGTATATAAAAAATTTAAAGCTATGTGGCGTGGCAATCGTCAATGTTTACAAGATTTATTAGTAAATAAATGAGTTACATTAAAAACATTTTTATTGTATTCATATTATTCATTAAAACAATAAGCTACGTAAATTTATTTAATTATTGTGTGAATATTAAAATATTATTTGGTACTTACGGAGATAATAATTTAGATAATAATTTAGCCTGATACCAAGACCCGTGTTAAAGTAGGCTTTAATGAAATTTTATACAATGTATCGGGTACAAATAAAAATGATCAAATAAAAATAAAATTAGGGCATACTCATTCCAAATACACTCAATATCTAAAGAATTTGGATTCTATTTGTGAATAAATTATCTAAATTATAATAATATTTTCTGAATACATTATTGTAAGCTAAATATTATGTAAATATCAATAAAAATTTTTTTAATAGAATATTTTTCTTCTTATTAAAAAACTCATTCTTTTAAAGATTACCTAAATATGTATTTCATTCATTGTTAATTAAAAAATTTTTACTCTGAAATATAGAGCTAAAAAATAATTTAAATTTATATAGAATTTTCTATGAACTCTTTTACACTAAAGCCAAAAAATTATTAAAGTATAGAAAGTGCTTAAAATTTTACTGGAAACCCGAATTTGACATTATTTGAATCATACAGGGTCATTTAGTGCGGCAGAATTCAAAAAAATGGCTAAAAAACGATAAAAATCAAAATTTTGTATTTAAGGGATTTGGTGTGAGCTCGTTTACAACGAAGCCTAAAAATTATTTAAATAAAGAAAATATGTGAAATTTCCCTGGGAATCCGAATCTTACCTTGTTTAAATCCTTCGGAGTCATTTAGAGCGGGCAAATTAAAAAAAATTGCTAAAAAACGATAAAAATCAAAATTTTGTATTTAAGGCATTTGGTGTGAGCTCGTTTACATCGAAGCCTTAAAATTATTTAAATAAAGAAAATATGTAAAATTTCCCTGGGAATCCGAATCTCACCTTGTTTAAATCGTTCGGAGTCATTTAGAGCGGGAAAATTCAAAAAAACTGCTGATAAATAAGAAAAATTTAGGAAAATTCACGATTTTTCGGTTATTTTAGGGTCTAGGAAGTTCGATCGCATCTAGGTTGATATGGCATCCGAAAATATATATAAAAACACGTTTTTCCTGAGAAGCTCAATAAAAAATTCGGATATACAATTTTTTCGTAGTTTCCGTAATATACCCTGTGAATTTATCGATTTTCTGGCTCCCCGTGTAGGAATTTTCAAAAACTAATGGCATGACTGGATTCCTGAGGAAATTTTACTACAGTACCTCTATTTTCATTATTTTTAATGATTTCCAGAAGGAATGGCACATAAAAGAAGAATGGGTGGCTGAGGAAAGATGAAAACGTCTTTTTTTTTCAAAAATTCGCCCTGGGCTTAGTTTTCAATATTAAGGGCTAAAATTTGGGGACATAGTCTATTTTGGATAGCTAATTGGCAAAAAAAAAGTTTTTAGCCGGTTTCAGCGACCCGACCTGGAAACTTTTGCTGAATTCACTAAGAATCACTCTCTAATAAAAATAATAAATTGTATTTTAATTTGTATGTCATTGCTCAGCTGTACGTAAACATGTTCCATGCATTTTGGTTGTCTTTACACAAACCGGTTATAAGTTTTTTTTTTTTACTAAATGCAATAAAAGTATTGCCTATGTGACTTAGGTGCTAAAACACTCAATCAGATGTTTTTATAATGCAACTAATATCATATTTAAATTTTTAAGAATAAATAAATAATAATAAATACATGCGTACGTTACATAATTGCCAACCTAATATTTAAAATTATATAATATAATCATCTATATTTGATATTTCTGGTAATAAATATTTGGTTTTTAGCATAATTTTAAAAATTATGAAATTTTGTAAATAATTAGTTTATAATAATAATCAGATTAATATATATTTTAAACAAATTTTATAAACATAATGTTTATTTTTTTAAAATAATTACGTATTCATTGCAGATCCCTGAAGTGGAGCATATTATAATGCTCGAAATATATTGGATAAAAAAATAAATAAAAAATTATTGTCTGGAATTGGTCGTATTATTTATTCATGATTTACCCATGTTCATTTATATTATCAAAAAATTGTTTGCATACCTGGAGGTTTTAAAAAGTTCCCTAGTTCCTTCTGATTGTTGCAAGAGCCTAAACATGATGAAATAGTTTATTTAATAAATTATTGAGTTATGTTAGGTAAATTGTTAATTAACATTAATATTTTATATATAATCAAATTATTCAATCAAACTTATACATATTAATAAGTACTTAAATAATAAATTAATACATTGAGTCAAAAAAAAAATTGCAAGATGGACATTGTTATAGGTCATATGGGATAATAAAGAATAAAATCATTTAAAAATTTTTTAGGGTAACTAAATGAATTATTGTAAGCTAAATTTGAAACTTTTATTGCTTTTTTTATGACCTTTTTATTATATACAAGTTACTGTATTTTAAAAATGTAAAACTGAATTTTATAAGCTTTTAATTGTAACGACCGATAAAAGGCTTAAAAATTATAATAACGTACAAAATAAAGTGAAATCTATAATACAAAGAAATATAAGAAATATAAAAAAAATTAAATTTTTAGCCTAAAAATAATTTTTAAAAAATAATTTCATAAAAAATGTTAATATCTTAGGCAAAACCTCCAAATGAAAACTTCGACCTTTTATTTGAGGTTTGAAATTATTTCAGAATTTATTGATTTTTTTATAATAAATTAGCTAATAAAATATATTTTCAATAAAATTTTATTTAAATTGAAGGTTAAAAAATTTTAATTATTTGCATCGAAAATCAAACTTGCGCCTGGGGTATAATTTAAAAAATCAGGACTAAAAGCTTGTTTTTTCATCAACAATTAAAAAAAAAAAGTTAAAATATTTTCAATTTGAATAATTAGTTTCATCCATGGACACAAATGGAAATTATTAGAAAAATATCAATAGAGCAAAAAAAAATTATAAAGAAATTGTATTTTTGTATTCTAATGATGATTAAAAATTGATGCTTTTTTTTTATTTTCAGGTTATCTAGAAAAAACTGAACGTGTTCCGGCAATAGACTACTTTTTTTCTATTTCCTTAGATCAATCAATATTGCATACAAAAAATATATGGGTAGATTTCAATGAAGCGTACACGAATGGTATGTTCGGGTCTTCAAAACTGCCCCAAAGTGATTTTTTTCTGAAAGTACTACCAAAAATAAGTCTATTGCCTAATCTTTAGCCTCCCAGAGCAAAATCTCGATTTTTTAGCAGCCATTTTTATGTTTTGGACTTTTGTAAAAAAAGTAAGAAAAATGATTCATAATTTTTTTTATTATTGCTGTAAAAAACTTACATTAGCATGAAATAGTGTAATGCGGTGTTTTTATTTAAATTTGAATTAAATAGCGCGCCAATATATTAGCAATATATTAGCTATTTTGAGTAGCGCATGCGCGGAATTGCTGAGGTATGCTGTTTTTTTTCAAAAGTCAATTTCTCAAATGCCTATTAGTGAAAAATCTTCTAACCAGGCTTAAAATTTTCCTTAAACCTTTTTTTAGCAAAAAAAAAAACAAAATTTCGATAGGACACTGCTTTTTGAGCTCTAAATAAAAAAAATAGCAGCTTTCAAAAGATCATTTTTACAATTTTCAAATTTCCCGCCCAGTCACGTGACCAATCAAAACCTGACCAAAAATTTGGATTCCGCGGGAAATTTTACATAAGGATATATCTTTTTTTGTTTTTAAAAGTGTTTATGTTAAAGCAGCGAAATTTTAAACTGAATGATTATTTTAATTGAAAGGAAATTTTTTATTTTTTAAATAATACTAAAAAATAGAATATTATTAAAAAAATAATACTAAATTATTCTAAATTAATCAGAAAATTCTTTATTATTTCTGCAAATTTTCTGCATTCGTTGTACGCCTGGGTAGGCAAAAAATATCGTAAGCACCATGGGCGAAAAACTTTAGACACTAGTGTGAACACATATCACTCGTGCCTGGCTTCGCCGAGCGCTCGTGCTAGTGCTCACACTAGTGCTAAAATTTTACGCTCTTGATACTTAATATACTATTTCATGCTAATGTAAGTTTTTTACAGCAATAATAAAAAAAATTATGACTCATTTTTCTTACTTTTTTTACAACTGTCCAAAACATAAAAATAGCTGTCAAAAATCGAGATTTTGCTCTGGGAGGCTAAAAATTAGGCTGGTGACTTATTTTTGGTAGTACTTTCAGAAAAAAACACTTTGGGGCAGTTTTAAAGACCCGACCATACAAGTCGTGTACGCTTCATTTAAATCTACCCATATTGTATAGAATCATTATTGTATACTTTTAACATGGAACATGTTTATAGGGAGGGGGTACTTCAGAAGTGGAAAATTAAGGGGGGGGGGTCAAATTTGTTCTTTTTTAGGGGTGGGTCAAATATGTCCTTTTTAAGGGGGGGAGGTCAAATTTGTCCTTTTTAAGGGGGGGGGGGTCAAATGGGACTTAGAATATTTTCGATTTAGGGACCTTTGGTGCAGAAGTACTTAGGGAGCATTGGTGCAGAAGTACCTAGGGACCTATGGTGCAGAAGTCTCTAAAGACCTTTGGTGCAGAAGTACTTAGGGAGCATTGGTGCAGAAATCCTTAAAGACCTTTGGTGCAGAAGTACCTAGGGTGCAGAAGTCTCTAAAGACCTTTGGTGCAGAAGTACCTAGGGACCTATGACGCAGAAGTCCCTAAAGACCTTTGGTGCAGAAGTACCTAGGGTGCAAAAGTCTCTAAAGACCTTTGGTGCAGAAGTACCTGGGGAGCATTGGTGCAGAAGTACCTAGGGACTTATGGTGCAGAAGTTCCTAAAGACCTTTGGTGCAGAAGTACCTAGGGACCTATGGTGCAGAAGTCTCTAAAGACCTTTGGTGCAGAAGTATTTAGGAAGCATTGGTGTGGAAGTACCTAGGGACCTATGGTGCAGAAGTCCCTAAAGACCTTTGGTGCAGAAGTACCTAGGGTGCAGAAGTCTCTAAAGACCTTTGGTGCAGAAGTACCTAGGGAGCATTGGTGCAGAAGTACCTAGGGACCTATGGTGCAGAAATCCCTAAAGAACTTTGGTGCAGAAGTACCTAGGGTGCAGAAGTCCCTAAAGACCTTTGGTGCAGAAGTACCTAGGGACCATTAGTGCAGAAGTCTCTAAAGAACTTTAGTGCAGAAATACTTGGATATAAATATTGATATTATGAACAGAATAGATACTTTATTATCAGTGTTAGTTATTAGGGAACATGTTGCATGCTCGTTGGTTGTGTAGTTACACAAACCGGTCATAAGTTTTATTTTTATAGAATGCTGTATACAATTAATATACAAATCTGATTAAAATTTTTACATGGGTAAACATTAACTTATTCTCATAACAAACTGAAAGAAAATAAAGCATTGAAGATAATTTAAGTAAACATTAACTGTAAGTAATCATTGGATGTGTTATGCGCGTAGCAAGTTCAATACCCGCATGCTTCGGGTGGTGTACCTTGATTTTGGCTAACAAGAAAAAGGACTAAACTAAAAACAGGTTATAACATAAAAACAATGATAAAATTTTATTATACCTTTAGACAATGTTTTATTACGGGAATGGGTGATTCTAATAGAAGGTTCTTTACTAGCTGGTCCAGCAGCTTCTTCTGCTTCTGATTCTAAACTGGTAACATTAATAATATCCTCGTCTGCAATTTAAAAAAAAAACTTTTTAGATTTTATAATTTTTTCTTTTTTCCAATCATATTAATAAATGAATGAATTAATCTAGAATTTTATAAAACTTATTATATAATAATAAACAAGATTTATTTTATTTTTTTTTAAATAACCGTCATATATGGACTTAGTACAAATCCCTGTATTGAAATTAAAAATCGATGGTTGATTCTGATATTGATATATACAATTCTGATTAAAATTTTTACATGGGTAAACTCTTAACTTATTCTCATAACAAACTGAAAGAAAATAAAGCATTGAAGATAATTTAAGTAAACATTAACTGTAAGTAATCATTGGATGTGTTATGCGCGTAGCAAGTTCAATACCCGCATGCTTCGGGTGGTGTACCTTGATTTTGGCTAACAAGAAAAAGGACTAAACTAAAAACAGGTTATAACATAAAAACAATGATAAAATTTTATTATACCTTTAGACAATGTTTTATTACGGGAATGGGTGATTCTAATAGAAGGTTCTTTACTAGCTGGTCCAGCAGCTTCTTCTGCTTCTGATTCTAAACTGGTAACATTAATAATATCCTCGTCTGCAATTTAAAAAAAAAAACTTTTTAGATTTTATAATTTTTTCTTTTTTCCAATCATATTAATAAATGAATGAATTAATCTAGAATTTTATAAAACTTATTATATAATAATAAACAAGATTTATTTTATTTTTTTTTAAATAACCGTCATATATGGACTTAGTACAAATCCCTGTATTGAAATTAAAAATCGATGAATGAATCTGAAGTTGATGTATTCACAGAATTTATTCGCCTTCAGATTGGCAGAGTGAAAATCGATTATTGGATTATATTTAAATTTTATAAAAAAAATTACACGGGGGAGAAAAAATTATTGAAAATTTTTAAATTTAAGTTTTTTATATAAAACAGCATGCACGAATTCAATTTGTTATAAATGACTCTCAAAGTACTTTTTTCATATACACAATTAACTATGTTTATTTATTTTAAATTTTAACGTTTGTTCTTTGGATAAATCATGAATAAATAATACGGCCTATTCCAGATAATAACTTTATAACCTTATAATAACTAAGGCCTTGCGTGCAACTCCGCACGCGTAAAATCGGTTGATTGTAGAATGTGCCTCAGGCGCAATCTATATGAAAGCGTTCGTATACGAATACGCATGCAAAATTTCGTATATAGTTCCAACCAGTTTTAATTAATAAAAAACGTTCATTTTATGAAGTTTGGTCGAAATCTGTTCAGTAAATTTTTCATGGACATACTACCTTAAATACTTCTAATTTTAAATTGTTTAGAAAAAATATTTGTCTATAAGTTAATCCATTCATGCTTTATATAAACTCTAAATTTCCTCGTACAATCATAGTTTTATCCTACTGTTTTAAAAAAATATAGCCATAATATATATCCCCCTACCCTTGCACAGACTAAAAAGTATATTATTTAGGCCTTACTTTAATTTTAGTATTTAAATTATTTCTTACTATAGCAATTTTAACAGAAGGTTTTTAAATTTTCTCCAGCCATAAAAATTATATTGCTAGGTTAAAAAAAAAGCGTTCAAGTAAGTTTACCTATCCCTGCTTGGACTAAAAATTATGTAAATTAGGCCTTTGAAAATAATTTTAAATTAATGATTTTAATCTTAAAGTATTTTACAGTTAAGCTGATTTGACTTGAGCAGTCGATATTATTTTGATTATGTTATTCTTTCATTATATTTGAATTTCGATATGTGTTTACTTTATATTATTATGATTATTATGATGACTAACCAACTTGTATTACATTTGTGTTCCAGTTTCTCTTATTTTTCTTGATTTCTTATAAATATCAAGGGCAAATCCAATGGGGGCAATTGACCCCTCTAAAACGATGAAAAAAATTATAATTTTAAAAAAATACTAGCATAATACACATACGGATTTAATTAATTAATCATTTTTTTGTTTTTACAAGATAAGCATATTATTTATCAAAAATGGTTTATATTTTAAATAAATATATCAAATTATATAATATTTTTAATATTACTCATAGTAATAAAAAATGTATACCAATTGATACATGTTATCGCATTATGATAGATGTAATAAAATATTTATTTATATAAAGTTTTTGACTTTGAAGCAAAAGAAACCGCTTATATTTACTCTTGAAATACGACATTAATTTTTATATTTTATCGATATATTAGAGTGTGTCTTATTTTTTTTTTCGATATTTTTTGGATCCCCCTATTTTTTTCGAATATTTTGGTCATAAAAAACCCCCAGCTCCAAGGATTTTGATTTTTAAGTATTTTAACCCGTGCCACCGAGCACTTGAAGTTTCCCATTTAAATAACAAGGGAATTTTGAGTTTTTATCTATACAAATTTTTACAAAAGCCAAATAGCGTTTAAAAATGTAATGTTTCATAATAAGTGGTAAAAATAATATCTTTTCACGTATAGGTCGCTAAGAGAGGCGAGAAGACAATATCCCAGCAAGCTTTGCTTTCTTCGCCTACCTTCGGCCTGTCGGCCGAAGCAAACGAAGAGCAAGGCCGGCTGGAACATTGTCTTCTCGCCTCTCTTAGCGACCTATACGTGAAAAGATATTAAATTTTTAACACAAATTATGAATTACATTTTTTATAATAATATGTTAAAAAAATCATGTCATTTTCGCCGGAATTATAAAATATTTTTTTAAAAAAGTTTTCAAAAATAATATAGAATATTTTAATTTCAAAAAGTATATAATATAGAATGATTTTTTATTCAGAGAAAGTGGAAGAAGAGGAAGAATAAGAGACGAGAAATAATGAAGGTGGGAGCAAATTTTATATAGTTTTTTTTTCATCTATTATGAAAAATCCAAAAATTTGTCTTTTTCACAACACGTACTCCCACCATTCAGTTGCTTTGAAAAGACGGGTTTTATGAAACACTCTAGAGCGGCGTAATGACATGATTTTGAGCATAGTATTATAAGAAGCTAATTTTTACTGAAAACTTACTTTTATATGTTGTAAAGACATGCAAACAGCCCTGCATTCATTCCAAAGGGAATTTTGAGGCTAGAAACGCAAATTTACATGTTGGCTTAATCTTATAAAATAGGGTTTTTTGGTAATTTTCAATAAAACGCTGCAACCTGAAAAATTAACCAAAACACTTCTGGTTATTCTACTTTTTTTTGTGTAAATTTTTATCACTGATTCTCACACAGCTATAGTCAATTAACCTATTGGTACTTTTTGACCCGAAAGGCCCAATTTTTAAATTTGTTTAAATTGCTGCCAAAATTGTAATTTTCGACTAAATTGAGTTTGAAAGGCCTTAAAAGTTTTCTGCAAGCTTCAAGTTTACAAAAATTTTTTACTCGTCTCTTTTCTTTAAATAGTTTTTAAGATATCGTTTTTCAAAGATAATGATAAAAATTGTTTTTTTTTTTAAACCCTGAAATTGGGCATATGACTTTAAACTATCATCTCTGGTTAATAATTTATTGAAAAGCAGTGAGTAAAAAATTTTTGTAAATTTGAAGCTTATAGAAAATTTTTAAGACCTGAAAAGCTCAATTTTGTCAAAAATTACATTTTTGACAGCAGTTTAAAAGAATTCAGAAATTGGTTATTTTTAGTCGAAAATTACCAGTAGATTAATTGACTATAGCGCCGAGAGAATCAGTGATAAAAAAACGCAGTTTACGGCATTTGAAAGGTGACATTAACACAATAAAAGTAGAATAACCAGAAGTGTTTTGGTTAATTTTTGAGGTTGCAGCGTTTTATTGAAAATTAACGAAAAACCCTATTTTATAAGATTGAGCCAACATGTAAGTTTGCGTTTCTAGCCCCAAAATTCCCTTTGGAATGAATGCAGGGCTGTTTACATGTTTTTACAACATATAAAAGTATGTTTTCAGTAAAAATTAGCTTTTTAAAACGCTTTTTGGATTTTGTAAAAATTTGTATAGCTAAAAACCCAAAAGTCCCATGTTATTTAAATGGGAAACTTCAAGTGCTCGGTGGCACGGGTTAAAAAAATCGAAAATCTAAATCCTTGGAGCTGGGGGTTTTTTATGACCAAAATATTCGAAAAAAATGGGGGGAGCCAAAAAATATAAAAATATCGAAAAAAAAAATAAGACACACTCTAATATATATATGTATATGGGTAGTTCCAGTACTTTTCATACAGATTAGGGCGCACTTATGTCACCGAATGAGCTCAAATTTTAGGGTATAGTTTGGGGTAATAAAAAAGTCATTAAGCCAAAATTTTAGCCCTCTAGCAGGTCATGGGGCCGAAATATGGCCGTTTAAAGGTCCAAAAATAGCCTGATTTAGCCCATTTCCAAAATTACGCCATTCATTTAAATTTTCTTCCAATTTCATCTTATTGGTTGCATTGGAACCGGTAAACGATCTATATTATGTGAAAAAATTTTTAACTGATTCCAAGGCGTCAATTTTTTTTGGCGTTGATAAATGTAAAATGAATTTCATTAAAAAAGCTGATTTTCAAAATAAGATCATGGCTTAACCCTTATGTACCCGGTGGAGTACCTGGGTACTATTTTGGCCGGAAATTATCGATTTCTCGGATTTGACTTATAATTTTAAACTGAGCTTTTAGGCCAGCTTCAAACAACTAATTTCAAATAGAATTTTGCATACTGCGCATGAAAAAAATTGTTTAAATATAAAAAATAAAATCGTTAAAAAAAAGTACACTCCTGACCCGGTGGAGTACCCGGGTACTATACTACTTATGTATGCTTTTTTTATGTATTAAAAGTTTGGAATTGTTAAATTTATCATTGTTGGACATTAATAAGTACGTAAAAAAATGTTTAGCCAAAAATTTTGTCTGAGATGGGAGATTTTAGCCTCAGACCGAAGCTATAATGCCTGGTGGTGTACCCGGGTACTATACTACTTATATATGCTTTTTTATGTATTAAACGTTTATTAAACATTTGAAATGGTTAAATTTATCATTGCTGGATATTCATAAGTAAGTAAAAAATTTTTAGTCAAAAATTTTGTCGGAGATGGGAGATATTAGCCTCAGACCGAAGCTATAATGCATGCTCGTAAAATATTTAGCGGCCAAAAGTAATCATGTAAATTCTCCAATTTGGGAAGAGCTGCAGCAATGAGCCTAAGTAGACATCATTGTTAGACTTTTATAAGTATGTAAAAAAATTTTTGGCCAAAAATTTTGTCGGAGATAGGAGATATTAGCTTCAGGCCGAAGCCATAATGCATGCCCTTAAAGTATTTAGCGGCGAAAAGTAGTCATGTAAATTCTCAAATTTGGGAGAGCTGCAGCAATGAGCCTAAGTAGACATCATTATTGAACCATCATAAGTATGTAAAAAAATTTTTAGCCAAAAATTTTGTCGGAGATAGGAGATATTAGTCTGAGTCCATTTTAAAAATACGCATGTACGCTTTACCAAAATGCTTATAACTTCCAAACCATATTATTTATGTACATGAAATTTGGAAGGATACTAGCAGAATATATTTATAACCATTATGAATTTTCCTACTTTATGTTTTTACATCTGTTCTTTTATTATAATGAAAAAATGCGCACACGCCAAAATTACGCGTCTCTTTTCATGTTACGTTTCCCCTTCCTATTCTTCAAATTTCAAGGAAAAATTATTAAACTATGTTTTAAAATGGCAATAATAACATTTAAATTTAAATTCTTACTACAAAAATAAAATATTTTAACTAAAAAGACATTTATTAAACAAATAAATGCAGCGTAGTACCCGGGTGCTCCACCGGGTAGTAGTGTAAGAAAATTCTACCGGGTACATAAGGGTTAAAATCAACTCAAAAATACTTTTCGTTGGTTGCATATTTTTTGTCTACTCAAGACCTTTCAAAAGCAAACCTAAAATTTAAAATCGGTGGATTTTAAACCGGAGATATTTTGATTTTAAGTGGCGGCTGTTTTTAAAAAATGCGTTTTTTTAGCATTTTTCGCCACCTGGCATTTTTTTCTAAGTGCTTTAAAATGTCTGAAATTTTCAGGAATATAAGTTCAATATAATATGTACTAAAAGTTCTATTAAAAACTTCTTTGCTTATAAAGACCTTTTTTGACACATCCAATTTCAACCTAACATTTTCCGGATTTTCCTGTAATTTAATGAAAATTCTGACTCGATTTTTGGATTCCTCGGGAAATTTTTGAGACCCTCTTTTTTGAACATAACTGTAATACTGTATAAAAAAAAGAAGAAAGAATTTGCATATAAATAAAAAAAAATTTAAATTGATAAAATTGACAAAAAAAAAATTTTTTCAATTTTATCAATTTCAATTTTTTTTTATTTTTGCGTTTGAAAGGTCTTGAATATACAAAAAATATGCAACCAACAAAAAGCATTTTAGAGTTGATTTTAAGCCATGGTCTTATTTTGAAAATCAGCTTTTTTAATAGTATTCATTTTACGTTTATCAATGCTAAAAAAAATTGAAGCTTTGGAATCAGCTAAAAATTTTTTCACTTAATATAGATCGTTTACCGGTTCAAATGCGACCATAAAAGATGAAATTTGAAGAAAATTTAAAGGAATGGCGTAATTTTGAAAATGGGCTAAATCAGGCTATTTTTGGACCTTTAAACGGACATATTTTGTCTCCATGATCTGCTAGAGGGCTAAAATTTTGGCTGAGTGACTTTGTTACTACCTGAAACTATACCCTAAAATTTGAGCTCATTTGGTGAAATGAGTACGCCCTAATCTGTACGAAAAGTACTGGAGCTACCCTATTTTTCCACTTCCTACCTACAAAAAAAAAGGTATTTTCTACTTTGTACACAAAAAAATGGTGTGAGACACTTTGAATATAGATTTAAGATACTTCAAACTTAGTAGAACGATTTATGGTGTTTCGGAAATCTCTTCCATTTAATTACATAATAGACAAACGGTATGAGGTATTTTGCTAACTGTTGTTAGCAGCTTTTCAAACCTAAAATACATATATGATGCTTACAGAAATTCTTCTAGCAAGTTCAAACTTCGGAAAACGGCGTTAGATATTTCTGATAAGGATTAGTTAGCAACTTTATGTGTAGGAAAACGGTTTTAGATACCTTAAAATTAGATTTTAGATACTTCAGGCTTTTCAGAGATAGAAAAAGTTTTTCAAAAAATTCTTTTATTTCCTTATGCAGTCGGAAAACGGTGTTATATGTTCTGGAAAACAGTGTTAGATACTATTTATATCGGGAATTGAGCAAAGAAGCATCCAAAACCTCTTCTATGAACTTCAGACTTTGGAAAATAGCGAGAGATTTTTCTGAAAAGGATGTCAGCTACTTTCTACGTAGAAAAACGGTGTTCGACAGTTTAAAAAAGATCCTAGAGAATTCCGGCTTAGTAGATTGATGTAAGGCGTTCCAAGAGTGTCTATTTCTGTGTTTATTCACTTATGAAATAGAAAAATGGCGTTAGATATTTCTGAAAAGGATATTAGCAACTTTTTACCGAGAAAAACGGTGTTAGATACTTTGGAAAATGGTTTTAGCTACTCTATAAATAGAAAATTGAGGTATGATGCTTCAACAAGCTCTTCTAGCAACTTCATACTTCGGGAAACGGTGTGAGATACTTTGGAAACGGTGTTAGATACTTTTTAAATCGAAAATTGAGGTAGTGTGCTTAAAGAAGCTGTTCTAGCAACTTCAAACTTTGTGAAAAGGTGTTAGATACTGGAAAACAGTGCTAGTTACTCTTTAAACTTGAAATTGAGGTAGGATACTTCTAGAAGCTCTTCTAGAAACTTCAGACTTCAGAAAATGGTGTTAGCTATTTGGAAAACGGTGTTAGCTACTCTTTAAATAGAGAATTGAGGTAGTATGCTTCAAGAAGCTCTTCAAGCAACTTCAGACTTCGGAAAACGGTGTTAGATACTTTGGAAAACGATGTTAGCTACTATTTAAATTGGAAGTTGAGGTTGGATGCTTCAAGAAGCTCTTCTAGTAACTTCAGGCTTCGGAAAACGGTGTTATCTATTCTTTAAATAGGAAATTGAGGTAGGATGCTTCAAGAAGCTCTTCTAGCAACTTCAGACTTCGGAAAACGGTGTTAGATACGTTGGAAAACAGTGCTAGCTACTTTTTAAACTGGAAATTAAGATATGATGCTTCAGGAAGCTCTTCTAGTAACTTCATACTTCGGAATAGTTAGCTACTTTGGAAAACGGTGTCAGCTACTCTTTAAATAGGACATTGAGGTAGGATGCTTCACGAAGCTCTTCTAGTGACTTCAGACTTCGGAAAACGGTGTTAGATACGTTGGACAACAGTGCTAGATACTCTTTAAACTGGAAATTGAGGTATGATAATTCAAGAAGCTTTTTTAGTAACTTCAGACTTCGGAAAATGGAGTAAGATACTTTGGAAAACGGTGTTAGATACTTTTTAAATTGAAATTTGAGGTAGGATGCTTCAAGAAGCTCTTCTAGCAACTTCATACTTCGGAAAACGGCGTTAGATGCTTTCAAGAACGGTGTTAGCTACATTTGAAATCGGAATTTGAGGCAGAATGCTTCAGGAAGCTCTTCTAGTAACTTCAGGCTTCGGAAAACGGTGTTAGCTACTTTGGAAAACGATGTTAGCTACTCTTTAAATCCGAAGATGAGGTATTATGCTTCAAGAAGCTATTCTAGTAACTTCAGACTTTGGAAATCTGTGTCAGCTAATTTGGAAAACGGTGTTAGCTACTTTTTTAATCGGAAATTGAGGTAAGATGCTTCAAGAAACTCTTCTGGTAACTTCAGACTTCGGATAACGGTGTCAGCTAATTTGGAAAACGGTGTCAGATACTTTGGAAAACGGTTTTAGCTACTTTCAAATTGGGAGTTGAGGTAGGATGCTTCAAGAAGCTCTTCTAGTAATTTCAGACTCCGGAAAACGATGCTAGCTGCTTTGGAAAACGGTGTTAGATACTTTGGAAAACGGTGTTAGCTACTCTTTAAATTGGAAGATGAGGTAGGATGCTTCAAAAAGCTCTTCTAGTAACTTCAGACTTCGGAAAATGGTGTTCGATAGTTTGGAAAACGTTGTTAGCTACCCGTTAAATAGAAAATTTAGGTAGGATGCTTCAGGAAGCTCTTCTAGTAACTTCAGATTTCGGAAAACGGTGTTAGCTACTCTGGAAAAAGGTGTTAGATACTTTGGAAAACGGTGTTAGCTATTCTTTTAATCGGAAATTGAGTTAAGATGCTTCAAGAAACTCTTCTGGCAACTTCAGACTTCGGAAAACGGTGTCAGCTACTTTGGAAAACGGTGTTAGATACTTTGGTAAACGGTGTTAGCTACTCTTTAAATTGGAAGATGAGGTAGGATGCTTCAAAAAGCTCTTCTAGTAACTTCAGACTTCGGAAATGGTGTTCGATAGTTTGGAAAACGTTGTTAGCTACCCGTTAAATAGAAAATTGAGGTAGGATGCTTCAGGAAGCTCTTCTAGTAACCTTCAGATTTCGGAAAACGTTGTTAGCTACTCTGGAAAAAGGTGTTAGATACTTTGGAAAACGGTGTTAGCTACTCTTTTAATCGGAAATTGAGTTAAGATGCTTCAAGAAACTCTTCTGGCAACTTCAGACTTCGGAAAACGGTGTCAGCTAATTTGGAAAACGGTGTTAGATACTTTGGAAAATGTTGTTTGCTACTCTTCAAATTGGAATTTGAGGCAGAATGCAGAATGCTGAAATGCTAAAGAGTCATTCTGATTGGCCTGATAGAAATCTCATTTTTATTTGTTTAGGAATTTAAATTTGCAAGGGGGAGGGTCAATAAAGAAAATTTTCAAAATTTTCACTTAAATTTTTTAAGTCTACTATTTACCCAGAATTTCATAACAAAACATATTTTAGAAAGATTTCACTCATAATAACTTTAGTTTTTTTAAATTAAATTCAAATCTTGCAAAATATAAAAAAAGTTGTTTTTTAAATTTTAAACATTTTAAATTTTCCGGTCAGAGTGCGGGAAAGTAAATCAAAACAAATTTTAAATATTTTTCAAAAAAATTTCCCAGTAAATAGGTCTTGCAACTTATTACAAATATAAATTCACTTTATATAATTTTAATTAATATACCTTTTTTTAGGAACTTTTAATTATTTATAGTTAAGTATCTAAATCAATTATTGAAATCCAGTTTTACCTCCTTTTTGTGTGTTTCTCCAAATTCACTTTCCTTTGAAAATAAACTGTTAGAATTGCTTTGCTTAAAATTTCAAGCAGCTGCTTGAATATTCAAACAAAGCAACCCAACCTTCTATGATAAAAAACTTAAAACAATCATGATGCAAAAATGCACAAACAACTTGCATGGAACATGTTTACGTTTACTGACGTAGATTACAGGCATCTATTACTATCACTCTAGCTTCCAAAAGTACCTTGTAAAATTAAATTAGCATTATGAACCCGGATTATTCTAAATCCCTAAAATTCTTCCCTAAAATCCATTTGACCTCCCCCTCCTCGATCGTGACTATTTGACCCGCTCTAGATTTTTAGGATTTCTGGGGTAACCCATCAATATGAAACAAAAATATTGGAGTTCCAGGACGATTTTTAAAATTTCCGACCTAAAAACAGTAACTTTATACAGAGCTGAAATGTTGCATAAAATGAACACATATAATTTGACGTGAAAAATAATAAATATGAAATATAATTACCTATTTTCATTTCAAATTTTATTTTATTGAAAAATTTTGAGCTTACGAAGATTTTTAAAAGGATTTTAATTAAAGAAAGTTTTTCAATCGATGCTTTACGTGCATCAAATATTGAGTAATTAAATAATTTTTTTTATGATCATATAATATTTTAATATGTTTATCTCACAAAAGTATGAAAAAATATTTTTATAACCTCTCTAAAAATTTCTTTATTTATTTATTGTTTATAACTTATAATTTTGCAACCCGATTTACTAACCTTACTAATAAGTCACTTTTTTATATAAATAAAAAAATATATGATATTAATAATTTAAACATTTATTCTTCAATTAATATATCTCGTTAATTATTTAACTATAACTGATTTAAGGAATTTTGAAAAACTATAATTATAATTAATAAAATTTCAAATTTAAATTTTCTAAACAAATAACTATGAAATTTCTATCAGCCAATCAGAATGACTCTGTAGTGTAACACCCCAGACGCATGCGAGTAATAGTTATTATTATTTTATATAAGAAACATAGAATGGAACGCGCGCGCTGTAACAATAACCGTACTATGACCGTACATTTTACATACCGTGAACCAGGCGCCAGGCTTATGTGTGTAAGTGTTGGTAATATAGAATCATATGCGGTAATAAGTTATAGTTAATTATAATAAAATAAACATACATTAATGAGAGGTCAGCACCTCACGGTTGAAAATCAATAACTGATTTATTTAAAATTATATTATTTTAATTTCATATATAATTAATTAATGGCTAATTAATTATTGATATCAATTGTAGGTATTTAAATATGATATAATCGATATAATCGAATCGAATATTAACTGTAAATATATGTAAATATGTAAATAATTAGTTTTAAGAATATAAAAAATAAAGTAATTAGTTAATTAATAAAAACATAATTAATAAAAAATGAAAATAGAAAAGTAAAAAAAAAAATATAAAAATAATTAATTAAATGAAAAATTATAAAATCAATATGTAATAGGATATTCCATGCCGAAAGAATTCCATGGAACGTTCTACAAATTTCCAGAAACAAATTCGCAAGTAAATCTCTTTGCAAATGTGTGTGAGTCGGGGAATCGTATATAAGGGAGTGCGATTCCAGCCTCAAACAGCATTTGGCTAAGAGAGTTCCTGCGGGTTGTTTCACTTTGTGTACAATCTAAAAAGCATTCAATAAATAAAAGTTAAAGTTAAATTATAATTAATCTCTTTTTATTTAAATGCCACGACTCTCTTTAGCCAGCCTGTAATTTATTTGCAGGTGCTTCTTCGAGATCATCATTATTTTTCCCTGCTGGGAAAGTTTAACAACCTGACGATCAAGGGCCCCGTTTACGGCTCCCTTGATTCCGACGGTGAATAGTCGGGTAGCTTACTTAAATATTAGTAATTTTTTATGTAAAAAATATAACTTTTTTATATTTATTTGTAACCCCCAGTGTCGGGACGTTACAGTAGCTATAAAAATGTACATAGTTACCGTTGCGATGAGCATGTCATTTTTAGGAAAAGGATTTATAGATTTTTTAGAAAATGTATAACAACATAATCGAACTTCGAGGTTTTCGAGGCAATGGCTCTTCTAACTTGGAGCTCTTGAAGGTCATGTAAAAATTAAAGAGAGAAACCTTAATTTCGTGTATATTAGGTGCTTCTAAGTTTACGGACTTAACTCTAGCGAGCACATTAATAATGTAACTGTATCTGTTATATTTTATAATAAAATTATTATTGATATATCCCGAATAAAAGCCGCAAGTATGGGCAGAAAATAAAATGGGCAGATCCGGGCCGGTCTGGAAGTCTACCACTCAGATCTGGCCGGATCTGGAAAATTACGTGAGCTCTACCTCAAACCGCAGATGTAGCCCGGAGTTTTTTCTATACCAGTGCCACATTTTATGTGAAAATCCACGTAACCAAAATATTTAATAAAAGATTTAATTAGTATTGAATTGACTTTAGTAAGAAAAATTAGTATTTTTATATTTTAATAATAATTATTATAAATTCAAATAAGTATATGAGTAATTCTTAGTGAAACTTTACTAATGGAAAGGTAAAAGTCGGGGATTTGAAAAAAACTAATCGGGTTGGGTTTGATATTCGTTCATAAGATACCATACCAAATTTTAAGGTTTTAGGTTCAAAGGGTACAAAATGGCGGCTATTTTTCGGTCTTATATGGTTTAAAAAAAAAAATCATTTTTAAAAATGACAATTTTCGATTTCATTTTTTCTACCCTCTGAATAAAGCTGAAAAATGGTTTTCTTGACTATTTCTTATGTAAAATTTCTCGCTGAATCCGAATCTGCCACCAGTTTTTCAAAAAAACGCCAAGGAAAACCGGAAAAATGGAAAAACTAAGAAAACTCATTTTTTTTTCAAACGCAGATTTTTCATACAGTCCTAACTTTTTTTTTTTCCTAACCGGTCTTAAAATTTTTGTTTTTGTATGTACTTATTACTTAAAAAAAAAATTTTCAGAGTATTTGCCTTTTAAGTACTTAAAAATACATTTCAATATTTCCCATTTTCACGAAATTTTCCATTTTCAATTTTCCGGATTTCCTTGTCACCTAATGAAAATTTTGACCAAATTTTCGGATTCCTCGAGAAATTTTACTAAAGACCCCCTTTTTTGAAAAGTTTTTGATGTTTCCATAACGCTATAGAAATAAAAGAAATATCAAAATACTGAATAACTACAAAATACGACAATGTTATAAAATAGGGTTTTTTCGTAATCTTTAATTCAATGCTGCAACCTCGACAGTTAACCAAAATACTTCCAATTGCTCTCATTTTTTTCGTATAAGTGTCACCTTTCAATTCCGGTACACCGCAATTTTTTTTAATTAATTCTCTCACGGCGATAGTCAATAAACCAAACGCCTATTCTTACCCCAAAATGACCAATTTTTAAATTGCTGCCAAAATTCTAATTTTTGATAGAAATGGGTTCTGTAGGCCTTAAAAATTTTCTACAAGCACTAAGTTTCCAAAAAAATTTTATTCGTCTTTTTTCTTTAAATATTTTATAAGATATCCTCTTTTTAAAGATAAAGATTAAAATTGACTTTTTTTCAAAAACCCTAAAAATGAGACTCTGAATTTAAATTATCATATCTGCGAAACAAATAACTATAAAACAACGAGTAAAAATTTTTTGGAAACTTAGTGCTTGTAGACAATTTTCAAGGCCTACAGAACCCATTTCTATCAAAAATTAGAATTTTGGCAGCAATTTAAAAATTGGTCATTTTGGGGTAAGAATAGGCGTTTGGTTTATTGACTATCGCCGTGAGAGAATTAATTAATAAAAATTGCGGTGTACCGGAATTGAAAGGTGACACTTATACGAAAAAAATGAGAGCAATTGGAAGTATTTTGGTTAACTGTCGAGGTTGCAGCATTGAATTAAAGATTACGAAAAAACCCTATTTTATAACATTGTCGTATTTTGTAGTTATTCAGTATTTTGATATTTCTTTTATTTCTATAGCGTTATGGAAACATCCAAAACTTTTCAAAAAAGGGGGTCTTTAGTGAAATTTCTCGAGGAATCCGAAAATTTGGTCAAAATTTTCATTAGGTGACAAGGAAATCCGGAAAATTGAAAATGGAAAATTTCGTGAAAATGGGAAATATTGAAATGTATTTTTAAGTACTTAAAAGGCAAATACTCTGAAAATTTTTTTTTTAAGTAATAAGTACATACAAAAACAAAAATTTTAAGACCGGTTAGGAAAAAAAAAAAGTTACGACTGTATGAAAAATCTGCGTTTGAAAAAAAATGAGTTTTCTTAGTTTTTCCAATTTTCCGGTTTTCCTTGGCGTTTTTTTGAAAAATTGGTGGCAGATTCGGATTCAGCGGGAAATTTTACATAAGACATAGTCAAGAAAACCATTTTTCAGCTTTATTCAGAGGGTAGAAAAAATTAAATCGAAAATTGTTATTTTTAAAAATGATTTTTTTTTTAAACCATATAAGACCGAAAAATAGCCGCCATTTTGTACCCTTTGAACCTAAAACTTTAAAATTTGGTATGGTATCTTATGAACGTATACCAAACCCAACCCAATTAGTTTTTTTCAAATCCCTGACTTTTACCTTTCCATTAGTAAAGTTTCACTAAGAATTACTCATATATATTATTTTTTATATTTAATGCTCTACTTGGCTCATGATCAGATAGTTACCATCTTAAATAAGTCAAATGTACTTGATAAGTTTCAGGCCGGTTTTAGAAAAATTCACAGTAAACAGCTTTAATAAAACTTACAGATGATATTCGTATGCCCAAAGATAAGAAGCTGCTATGTCCATCCAGGCTGCTGAAAAAACTTCAAGATATTGGATTCTCCAAATCTGCTCTCAATGGCTCTGGTCATATCTCTGCAATCGCTCGCAATGTGTCCACTCAAAAACATCTGCATGCACTCCTCGTGATATCAATATAGGTGTTTTCCAAGGCTCTTTCCTAGGGCCACTTTTATTTTGTTTATATGTAAATGACCTTCAGGTACATTTAAATGAAGAATACACATTCAGGTTATCTTATGCAGATGATCTGCAGGTATATGTACAGGTCCCAACTGACCAGATAGAAAGGGGTATCCAACTTTTGACTGATTTAACACATAAAGTATCAGCATGGTCAGAACTCAATCGACTCTCCCTTAATATTAAGAAGACTAAAGTCATATTTTTTGGATCAACTCATATGGTAAGATTATTTAACAAATTAAATATTTCCTCCATTGCAATAAATAAAAATGGTGATTCGGTACCATTTGTAGATAAAGTTACTAGTCTTGGTGTAATCCTAGATAGTACTCTGTCATGGAAATAGCATATAGATTATAGAGTATATTTCCAAGAAATTTAACCGATCTGTTTTTGGCCTAAAATTTATAAAATCATCACAGTCGTTAAGAAAGAGTCTAGTTGAATCCCTGATACTTCCCCACCTTGATTACTGCACAGCAGTATATTCTGATGCTAATCTTCAAGTACGCACAAAACTACAACGTCTAGCAAATGCATCGATAAGGTACATTTACAATGTAAGATGGAATGATCACATAACACCTTACAGGAAAAGACTAAAGTGGCTACTAACAGACACGTGACTACTTTGCCATGTTAATCATGTTCAGGGTTGTACATATGAAGGAGCCCGCCCTTCTGCTCTCCCTCTTTAAGCCCTATCACTTGGATAAGCCAAAGAGAGGTCCTCGTCAAGATGTAGAAATCCCTCTAGCAGCCACTAACTCTGGAACTTTATCATTCCAAGTTCACTATGCTAAGCTATGGAATTCCATTCCACCTTGCATCCGCTACCTCCCATGATTTTCTCAATTTAAGTAGGGTATAAAAATATACTTTTCTAAATTAGAGAATGAATGATGAATAGTGAAGCTACATATTAATAATAATAAGATCAGTATTATTATTGCCATTTATTTTATATTTTAAATCTCTAATTACTATCAGTTAACTTTAATTTATAAATTAATTACCAAAAAATTTTTTTTTTATCAAATTATATTCAAAATTTATCAAATTATATTTAATATTTAAAATTTTTAAAATATTTACAATGTTTATTTCTGTTGACTATTTTCAATTTATTAATTTACTAAATTTACTAAATTACATTGACTTGTATGTATATTATATTTTATTTATTTAGTTTTAAGAATCAAATGTATTTACATGTATAACACATGAAAGAACTGTATTTTTGCAAGCAAAATAAATTCTATAATAATTATAATAATTAGTTAGTTATGTATTTCTTTTGCATTAAATATAATTTAATGTAAAGTGTTAATTTTATTAATTAAAAATTTAAGTATTTGAATTTAATTAAGAGCGAAATTATGAAATTAACTTGCATGCTATTGTATTTCATAAACCATTATTTTTTTTATTTTTTTTTTTTTTTATTTATTAAAAAAATAGACGGGGCGAACCCATAGTACAATCTTTACATTATTATTATGATTAATTTTATCTTAACTTATATTATTTATAAAATAATGAATAAGTATAATTAGACGCTTTTTTTTTTCTTTTTCTTCTTAGAATAGTGACTATTGGTTTTCAAAAACCTTTTTTACAAATAGTTAATATTTTTTTATAATTTACAAAAATTAAAGTTTAATTAAAATATTTCTAAGTATAATATTTTCTTAAGTGTGAGTTATTTAAATTTACCCACTATTATTTTAAGACTCTTAGAAAAACAATATTCAGACATATTAAAGATGTCAATTTTTGTGTTATATTCATTACAGAGCTCTAAGACTCTATACATTGATGATGTTTTTCTATTAGTCTTAAAATCATAGGGAATGGTAAATAATATATTCCTATTCCTTAATTTAAGATTCGGAATATTAAAGTTTACAATTTTTAGTAATTCAATTGAATCTATTTTGTTATTTAATAATTTGTACAAAAATTTTAGATCTGATATATTTCATGACGACTCTAGCGTTTTTATATCAAACTTTTTCATTAGTTCTTCATAATTATGTGAGAAATAATCGAATTCAACCTTTTGATTGAAAGCCATTATCCTAAGGATTTGATTCTGTACTCTTTCCAATTGCTTGATCGTCCCTAATTGATGAGGCGACCAAATTATTGAGGCGTACATTAGAATTGATTTTATATGAGTATTGTAGAATAATTTCAAAGAGTCTATATTAGTGAATTTATTTAAAATTTATTTTAAAAAGTAAATTCTTTTTTTTTGCTTTACTTATAATGAAATCTAATCTTTATTTTTATTTTTAAATAAATCATAAATTAAATATGATGGTCTTATGAATAATGTTTAAGTTACTTTTGAACATTATAAGTAAGTTCTCTTTTATCATTTTTTAATATTTCTTAATTAATTTAAATTTAAATTATATAATTTAAATTATAAAATAAAAGTTTACTGTTTGAATTTTAATTATAATACGTGCGTTTGCTTATTAATACACTGAAAAACCGATACCATTGAAGCAATGACTTAGAAGCGATTGAAATATGCCAATAGAATATATCATTGATTTGATGGCGCCGCTATTAAACGAATAGCTTCTCGCCATTAATATCGCAGTCATTGTTTTGATGTAAATTTTCGTCAAAATAAAAGAGAATATAAGATTGAATTAATAGAGAGCATACAATCAAAATAATTGTTTTTAATATTTTGATTTAACGTTTAAAAACATTCAATCAATAGAAATTGGTTTTAGTTCAATAATATTAATAAAAACAAAAAAAGTACGTATTGTGCATTTGTCTAGGTATACTATTCTTTCTCTTTCTATCCTTCTGCGTATATTTGCCAGTCACTCAGACTATATGTCTTTTAATGGCGCGAGCGGCTCGCGTATGAATGTCTTATAGTATATATTATTGTTATTCATTATTACTCTTATAAAGAAATGGAATTACCTGAAAATCATTTATTATAAATTTAATTATTATTTTTAATCATGTATTTCGCTAGATATGCATAAATTACTCTGAATATTAAAAAAAAGGAGTGGGAAAATTATTATCTGTAACATATAGTCTTCAAAATTTTTTATTAACACAAAGAGTCCTGCTGGCGTAATGGATAAGGTCGCTGCTTACTGATTAACACGGTTCACAACGGTACCCAGTTCGATCCCGGATGAAGTCGCAGTTTTTTTATTTGATAATAAATTAAAAAAAAAAAATTAAATTCATTAATGTATAATAATGTAATAATAATTAATAAAAAAAATCGAAAAATAATATAACAAATTAACAATACCGCCTTAAAAAAAATACACAAGCGAGGAATAATTAAATAAGTAAACATTAAAATAAAATAATAAATGTAAAAAAAAAAGAAAAAAAAATAAATTTTTACTTATTTTCTGTTTATTATACATTGAAATGATATGTATTCATAATCATTTCAATAGCTTTAAATATTTGAAATAATTTCAATCTCGCCATTGAATTTATGATATCCGTCATTGGCATATATCAATTGCTTCTAAGTCATTGTTTCAATGGTACCGGTTTTTCAGTATATAACCTATAAACCTCTATTAAAATACGGCGAGTTCTAATAAACGAGTCTGGGCCAGAATTTTAACATCGTATTCCATACTTGCGTTTTATAAGGGAGTTATTACCTCATATACTCTGTATTCACAATTAGTATTTAAAAATAAGTTTCGTCCATGAGGCTTTATTACCATGTAAATATACTTCCTTAATTAAATTTTTTACTTATTTACTAGTCAAATCTAAATTCAATGCAAAAATTCATTCTCATAATGCATAAACAGGATAATTCATTCTGATTTAACAATTTGTTTTCAGATCTGCCACACTTGCTGAAAACAAAAAGCTAGAACGAAAAATCAAGTGTGCAATAATTTATTTATTTCGTAAACATTTATAAATTCTCATATCAAAAATTCAATGCATATTAAGAAATAAATTAAATGTAATTAAAAAATGATATGCAAATATTAGACGGAGTTATTCATTACTTACAGATATAGCGACAAATAATGATTTTAGTAAACAAAATATCATAAATAATGGGTAACTCTGGATAATTAATGTTTCTAAATTATTGGTTATATAGAGGAACCATTGTGATACGTAGACCTAATTTTAATTACAAAAATTTTTTTATCAAAAAATCTCAAACCACTTTTTTTTTAATTTGGATGTAATACCTTATTTTTTTCCACGAAAGTACTAATATCTAGAAGTATTATTTTTAATCCATGTCTTGAATCTGATAATTAATTTTTTTTTAATTTTTGTCTCACAATTTTTTCAACCAAAAAATATAAAAAGCACCAAATTTTTGTTGCTTTTTGGATGTAATAAATAATTTTTTTCTATGCAAGTATTAATTTTAGAAGCATTGTTTTTACTCGAATGGATTTGATATTTACTCTTAGATCTGATAATTAATTTTTTGAAAATAATTTTCTTAAAATTTTTTGCATTAGAAATATCGTTTTAACACCAATATATTTTCCATCATTTATTTCTCAATTTAAAAATAGAAAAATTTTTTTCATTTTTGTTATAGCCACTTCGGCTATATCTTTAAAATATAATTACGCCAGCTACACCAAAAGCTGGTTGCACAATACCTGCAAACGTTTTGCAAGCAAATTTGCAAGTTGCCAACCTAATAAATTTTTTATCTATCTAGGATCCCGTGTATAAATTTTTTTAGATCAATTATTAATTTCGGATAACCCGAAAAATTTTGTTAAGTTGACAACATGCAAATTTACATGCAAACGTTATTTTTTTTCTGCTTAAAATCTCAAATATTTTTTTCTTAATTGTTGTTTCTATTCACGCTTAATAATTGTCTTTGAATATTAAATAATATCTTTTAATCTCATTTTTATATAATTTTTTTTAAAGAATTTTTACATTGTTTATTTGTAATGTGTATAAGCAAAATTTATGTGACTGTAGAACTTATATTGAACATTAGCAAAATAAACATAATTAGACAGATTATAATATTTATTCGTGCGGAAAAATGGAGTGCAAAAAAAAAGATACCAACTATAATTAAATTTTTTGAGCATGAACTGAAAAAGCACAGTAATTTTAGTTCTAATTCATAGTCTAATTATTAGAGTGGACCTATTTTTGGACTTTGTGGAAAAACTTTGCTCCCCGGGTTTTTTTGTGAAGTTTTAGTCATAAAAAGTTCCCAGTTCCAAGGATTTTGCTTTGGCCCTGCAAAAACACGTGCCCGAAACCACATCAATTTTCCCATTTAAATAACATGGGAATTTTGAGTTTTTAGCTATACAAATTTTCACAAAAGCCAAAAAGCGTTTTAAAATGCTAATTTTTACTGGAAAACATACTTTTATATGTTGTAAAGACATACAAACCGCCCTCCATTCATTCCAAAGAGAATTTCGGGGCTAGAAACGCAAATATACCGAGTCCCAATTTCAGGGTTTTCAAAAAAAGTCAATTTTCATCATTATTTTTGAAAAACGATATCTTAAAAACTATTTAAAGAAATGAGACGAGTAAAAAATTTTTGGAAACTTGAAGCTTGCAGAAAGTTTTTAAGGCCTATAAAACTCAATTTTGTCAAAAATTACAATTTTGGCAGCAATTTAAACAAATTTAAAAATTGGGCTTTTCGGGTCAAAAATTACCAATAGGTTAATTGACTATAGCGGTGAGAGAATCAGTGATAAAAATACACGGTTTACGTCGTTTTCTCCGTATAAAAAAAAAATAAAAAAAAAGGACTTATATTAAAAAAGGAATACAAGCATGGTGTCAGTAATGGCCACAATAATTTGTCTATAATTGCGTAAAGTTTAAAAATCTTTGAAAAATAATAATATTTTTAAAAAAATAATAATAATATAAAATAATTTTTAAAAATGAGAATTCAACAATTTTAAAATTAGTTATTACCCTGCGAAAAATTTTGACCATAAAATGGCCATAATTTATGGTGATGGGCCATAAATTTGCCATAAATTATGGTCATATTATGGCCATAATGTTGACGTTTGACCATAATGTAAAAAAAATTTTTTTTGTTTTTATTGTACAAAATCATTATTTATACCCCTCCAAGGCCCATGGTAAGTATAAAAAGGCCACTACTTCTTCCTAAAGTCCAAAAACAAATACGGGTATTGACAATGGTATATTTTAAAAATATTTAAAATTTTTGTTATTTATTATAGTATTTACAAGGGGAATGTCAACTTTTGGGAAGCCAATTTGTTTCTAAATTTGAAGACAGATTGTGATTGTTCAATTAAATAGCCATATTCGGCCAAAAATGACCAATTTTTAAATTTCTGCCAAAATTCTAATTTTTAACTAAAACAAGTTTTACAAGATACCTAGTTTTCAAAAATTCTTTACTCGTTCTTTTTGCTTCAGCTGTCGAGATATGGCTCTGTGAAGATGGCGTTTAAAATTAGCGTTTATTAAAAAATCTTAAATCGGGACTCTGTCTTTGAATTTTCATATCTATTAAATATATTATCGACATAACAACTTAAAATAATTTGGCAGTAAATAATTGAATATAACCCTTGTCCTTCATTTCCCACGTAAAAAGATTAAGTTTACCCAAAATAAAGGATCAGTCCGTAAGCCCAAAATTAAGTTTAATCTTTTTACGTGGGTTATTACAGCATCACAGCGTAATTTTAAGAATTTTAGTATTCGGCTTAGAGTAGGTATACCTAAAACTCGATTTTAATAGCACACGAGATTTGCTCAAAAACATGAGCAAAATCTTGTTGTTGCCATAAATATATTTTCATACTAAAAACTTTTTAAAATTTATTTAAAATTAATGTTTCATTTACTCTTAATTAAGTTTAAATATTTTTTTATGTACATGGGTAGATTTAAATGAAGTGTGTTTGAAATGTATGGTCGGGTTTTCAAAATTACCCCAACATATTTTTTTTCTGTAAGTACTATCAAAAAAAAGTCACTAATCCAATTTTTAGCCTCCCAGAGCAAAATCTCGATTTTTGGTAGCCTATTTTGTGTTTTGATTTTTATAAAAAAAGTAAGAAAAATTTTTCTTATTTTTTCTGTTAAAAACGAGGTTTCGAATCCGCTCCATACTACTAGTGGTGTAGGACTGTGTTTTTCGTTATACTAGATACCGTCAATGACGGTTAGAGCGAAGCTAATCATGTTAGAAAAAAGTCTCATTAATTTTTTAATACTGGGATTTTGAAAGTTTTGATTGGGTTGAGTTTAATCTTAATGTGTCAATATAAAATGTAGAAATATGTCAAGAATAGTTAGAACACTGAACCAGGGGAGTGTAAAATGTTTGGGTAGCCGATTTGCTTGTAACTATCAGGATTGGTTGTGGTAGTTGAAAAAACATCTCCTATATCCTCAATATACCTAAATGGGCCTCCTGGGCCTAGTCTGCCAAAAAATAGGGGTTTTTAGGCTTTTACCAAAACTTTAACCAAAAAGTCTCGATATACTTTTTTTTTTTTTTTTATTTGGATGTAATACCTCATTTTTTTCCATGAAAGTACTGATATCTAGAAATATCGTTTTTACTCGATATCTCGAATTTTATAATTTATTTTTTGAAAATTTTTTTCTCAAAATTTTTTTCACCAAAAAATACAAAAAATACCAATTTTTTTTTCTTTATGGACGCAGTACTTAATTTATTTCTGTGGAAGTACTAGTTTCAGAAATATCGTTTATAGTAATTTTTTGGACCTGATCGATACTTAATTTTTTCAAAATTTTTTTCTCAAATTTTATGTCGCCATAAAATACAAAAACGCTAAAATGTTTTTTATTTTAGGACGTAATACTTAATTTTTTCCTATGAAAATAAAAATATCTAGAATTATCGTTTGTAAAAGATTTCTCCATCTGATACGTAATTTTTCGAAATTTTTTTTTTTTAATTTTTTACATAAAATAATTAAAAAAATACCATAATTTTTTTTCTTTTTGGACGTAGTACATCATTTTTTTCCATGAAAGTACTGATATCTAAAAGTATCGTTTTTACTCGATATCTTGAATCTTATAATTTATTTTTTTTTAATTTTTTTCTCAAAAATTTTTTTCACCAAAAAATACAAAAAATACCAATTTTTTTTTTCTTTATGGACGCAGTACTTAATTTATTTCTGTGGAAGTACTAGTTTTAGAAATATCGTTTATAGTAATTTTTTGGACCTGATACTTATTTTTTTCAAAAATTTTTTCTCAAAATTTTTGTCGCCAAAATATACAAAAAACGCCAAATTTATTTTTATTTTAGGATGTACTACTTTATTTTTTCCTATGAAAGTATAAATATCTAGAATTATCGTTTGCAAAGGATTTCTCCATCTGTTACGTAATTTTTCGAAATTTTTTTTTAAATTTTTAAATTGATTTTGGAAACGACCTTGCTGGACAAATTATAAGGAAAAATTCAAAAAACTTTGATTTTTACTCTTGTCAATATTTCATTCTCAATCTGAGAACCTCTTCAGTTCCTTTATTTTTTAGAAATAATTTTTTCATTTTACAAAATATTACATTGAAATGTTTGAATTACAATATATATTTTTTTTATATAAATAGGAATACCATTTAAAAACTTAACTTGACATTTAAGTTATATGTAATATTAAAAATATAGGTCCTGAAGAGGTTCTCAGATTGAGAATGAAATATTGACAAGAGTAAAAATCAATGTTTTTTGAATTTTTCCTTATAATTTGTCCAGCAAGGTCGTTTCCAAACTCAATTGAATTTTAAATTATCTGGACGTTCCAATTCAATTTTTCATAATTTTTTACATAAAATAATTATAAAAAATACCATAATTTTTTTTCTTTTTGGACGTAGTACCTCATTTTTTTCTATGAAAGTACTAATATCTAGAATTATCTTTTTAACTGGATACCAACAATCTGATAACTAATTATTTTTCAAAATTTTCTTTTAAAATTTTTTACATAAAAAAATGAGAAAAAAACCAATAATTTTTTTTCTTTAGGACTTAGTACTTAATTTCTTCCTATAAAAGTACGAATATCGGTGCTTCTTCGTTCTCTCCCCCCCCCAAATCGCTTTTTTTTCACTAGGAAATTATTCTAAACGACTAAATTAGTTATAAAAAAAGGTTTTTTAGGTGGAAAAAACACTTTTAATTTAAAAAAAAAACTGATTTTTTGATTTTTTTTTTTTTATTTTTATTACCTTTTTTTTTTTTTGAATAATAATATAAGGTTAAAAATAATACAATTATTTCTTATTTAATGGATAAAATGATTGTATGTCTTCCAATATTTGCAAAAATAGATCAGAATTTTTATATTTTTGTCTCACCAAAAAATTCACACAAGTACGAATCAATCATGCTTCTATGTATAACCTAGCCCCCCAAATGATGTACTCGCACCTACCCCTAGAATAAGAAAAATTCTGGGGGTCGAGGGGGCGAAGCCCCCAACAAATAAAAAAGCTACTGAAACCTACCCCAAATGCTGTACTCGCAACTACCCCTAGAATAAGCAAAAATCTTAAATTTTTTTACAAATTATCAAAATTATTAAAAATTTTTTTACTTTAATTTTTTTTTTTTTTGGCATTTTTCCCACCCAAAACTTATTGTTAACTTAATTTTAAGTGTTTTTAATCAATTTCCGGCAAAAATTTTAGCGATTTGGTGGGGGGGGGGAACTAAGAAGATCCATATCGGTGCTTAGAAAATGTCTAAGGGAGGGGCAAAATCCAAGGGAATCAGTGGATAATTTTTTTCTGAATTTATGATCAAGACAAGTGTTAAATGAAAATGGAAAATTTACCCTTTCCCTTTCTGTCAAATAATTTGCACAATTGTTTGAAAATCCAAAAGAAATAAAATTTTAACATGGAACATGTTTATGGGGAGGGGGTACTTCAGAACTTGAAAATTAAGGGGGGGGGGGTCAAACTTTTCCTATTTAAGGGGGGGGGGTCAAACGAGACTTAGAATTATTAGGAGACTTTGAAAAATCTGAACTTATGGACTTAGGATAATACAGGTTTATGGACTTAGAATAATATCTTAAGCTATTATATAAATTTTTAAGTATACTTAAGCTACTATATAAATTTTAAGCTATTTTATACAGCCAGTGCCGAGAAAATTAACTTAGAACTAGTTTGATGTCATTATCCTACGGGGAAAGAAAGGACCCCGTACAAAAGTATAGGGTTATTCCTTTCGGTCGAATTGGTAGAATTTTGGATTTATTGTAGATTTTATCATTCTGAACAAAAGTCTCAATGGGCACAAAGCTCAAAAGTCTCAACTTTGGTGGCTATGGAGCTTGAAAGCTCCAAAGCTCTACCATGGCAAGATCGCTTCAAAACCTTTTTTCTTTTATTTTTAAAGTATACCTTTATGTTTTTGAGGTCGTTAATTTCAAATCTGATGTCAAATTGACATTATTGACTGTTGATAGCTGTCAACTAGCTGTCAAATTGACAACAGAATACAAAAATATTAAAATAATGATTTTACCATATGTTTTTCGAGCTTGCTGAGTTCAAATCTGATGTCAAAATGACAAAGTTGACAGCTGGCACTTAGATGATAGAAGTATTTTAAGAAATGAGTTTTTAGATCAACTGAGATACATAAATAGACCTACCTTTTCCAAGAATATAATTTTCAAAAATTCCTTGAAGCTATTTTTGTATTCTGTTGTCAATTTGTCAGCTAGTTGACAGCTGCTAACTGTCAACTTTGTCATTAAGACATCAGATTTGAACTCAGCAACCTCGAAAACATATTGTGAAATCATTATTTTAATATTTTTGTATTCTGTTGTCAATTTGTCAGCTAGTTGACAGCTGTCAACTGTCAATAATGTCAATTTGACATCAGATTTGGAATTAACGACCCTCAAAAAATTTAAGTTATAATTTAAAAATAAAAGAAAAAAGGTTTTGAAGTGATCTTGCCATGGTGGAGCTTTGGAGCTTTCAAGCTCCGTAGCCGCCAAAGTTGAGACTTTTGAGCTTCCATTGAGACTTTTGTTCAGAATGATAAAATCTACAACAAATCCAAAATTCGGCCAATTTGACCGAAAGGCATAATCCTATACTTTTGTGCGGGGTCCTTTGTATAAAGTATACTAATGCATGCTTTACTCAGACTAATTAAACAAAATTAATACTTAAATTCTTTCGAATTTTAGTATAAATAATAAATATACAACAGTATTTGCTATGTTTAAACATTAATAATGCAAATGTGCAGAAGCGTATATAATGTATAATGTAAAATAGAACAAATGTTCAACGCGCTTCGCTAAAATTACTATAACTTCGATCCGACGAGTCATTTTGTAAAAAATAAAATATTAGTCAATATCTTAATAAAATTTCGAATACAACTGTATAAATTTTATATTCATACATTTATACAGTCAGTATCGCGCGAACTAACTCATTTTCATGCCATTATCCTACGGGGATATAGCTTGAGTAATAAAATTAATTCACTTTAAATGGATGCAAAAGTCATTTTTTTATCCTGTATTATATTATTTTTATTTTGTATTTTAGATTTTGGTTAAATATTTAACCGAAGCAGCTCTACCGTGAATATTTGGTAAAAATTATGAAACTATTTGATTGATAATCATTCAACAAAATATTTGATTATAGTTAAAGGAGATTTGTTGATGGTAACAAGAACTTGGTTATTATTGTTGGAATACAACGATTTATACAATGTATGTATTACTTGTTTTATAAATTTAACTCAGAAAGACACTTACAACAGACAGGAAGAAATAGAACAGATACACTATGGGATTTTTTTAATATTAATTTTTTTTATTTTTGTCTCCACGCATATGTTCAATTAATAAAAAAAATTAAAGGCGCCGTTTAGTTGCTTCTAAAACTCTGTAAAGTAAAGACACGTCTTTTATATATGCTTATATACAATATAGTGCAGTGCACAATTTTAACTAAACTATTGTGTTGTTTATTTATAACCAATCCACTGTTGATCCTTTAAAATCCTACAGTTTATGGGCCCAGGATCGCATAGAGTGTTATAAATAAATGCAATCTAGTTTACGTGATAAAAAGAAAAGTAAATTCACGTAAAATAAAGAAAATAGTTTTTTTTGTGTGAGAAGTTTAAAGTTTGTTTTTGTGTATATAAGGATAATCAGGATGTCAGACAGTTTGCGTTTTTTGAAAATTGAAAAACTGAATGGAGAAAACTACCAATCTTGGAGTTACCAAATCAAACTATTGCTGATTAAGGATAAACTATGGGACGTAATAAAGAAAGATGTTCCGGTACTAATTATCACTGAGTGGCAAGATAAAGATGACCAGGCGCGGGCGACGATTGGTTTATCGGTGGAGATTAATCAACTGGTCTATTTCAGAAATTGCACTTCTGCTAAGGAAGCTTGGAGAGCATTGAAGTCGTATCATCAAAAGGCTACCTTATCAGGTAAAATTTTTCTCCTAAAACGTCTTTGCAGACTAACACTTGAGGAAGGCGGGATATGGAGAGCCATATAAGGGAAATTTTAGAAATATCAAATAAGTTAGCAAGCCTGGGAGAAAGCTTAAAGGATCATCTACTAGCAGCTATGCTATTAGCAAGCCTCCCTGATTCGTACGATCCAGTCATCGCAGCCATAGAAAGCAGGCCCGAAAACGAGCTTACATTAGATTTTGTAAAATCAAAGTTAATCGACGACTATTGGAGGCTTATAGAAAATTCAAAAATGAATGATTGTAATGAAAATGTAATGAAGTCCAGCTCAAAAGTAAGAACAAATACCGAAAAGATTAATTTTAATTTTTTTTTCTGTAAAAATGAAGGTCACTTAAAAAGAGATTGTCCTAAATATAGGGAATGGAAGAAAAAACAGTTAAGTAAGGAATTGGCCAATATTACGAAAGAAGAGATAAAGATGAAGATCACTGTTTTATAGCTAAAGAAGATGAGAATCTCGGTTTCTCTACGAAAGTTTCTACGAATAAAGATGTTTTTGTCATAGACTCAGGAGCGACAAGCCATATGGTAAAATACGAAGATTTTTTTAAACAGCTTGATACTTCTAGAAAAGGACACGTAAAATTAGCCGACGGAAATACTTTAACAAGTGTAAAAGGCGTTGTATCAGGGGAACTCAAGTACTTAGATAAAGATAGTAAAATAAGGTTATTGAACATTAAAGATGTATTGTTTGTTCCTGAAATATACGAGAATTTAATTTCGGTAAAGAAGTTAGACAAGGAAGGCTATAAGATTTGTTTTGACAGAGGTGCATGCAATATTTTAAAAGGAGATATAAAGGTAACTGCAGAACTCTCTTCAGGACTGTATCCGACTTCTATGAAGTGAGACGGGTTCTTCGCTACTTAAAAGGAACTGTAAATCGTAAGTTAATACTTGGAAAAAATAACGCAAATGGGGATTTAATCGGATATGCAGATACTGATTGGACTGAAAATCTACCTAACAGAAAGTCCCACAGTGCGTATATTTTCAAATTCTATGGTGCAATAATTAGTTGGGGATGCAGAAAGCAAACAAGTGTTGAATTGTCGTCGACAGAAGTAGAGTACATTGCTTTAGCTGAGGCATCGCAAGAAGCAATATGGTTAGGTCGACTAATAAGCGATTTTGAACAAAAGAAAGTTGAGCGCATAATAATTTTTGAAGATAATCAAAGTTGCTTGAAGTTATCAGAAAATAATAAGTTCAATAACCGTAGATAGCATATAGACACAAAATATCATTTTGTAAAGGATTTGAAAGAAAAAGGAATAATAGAATACAAATATTGCCCAACGGATAAGATGTTAGCAGACATGCTCACGAAACCATTAAGCAAAGTAAAGTTGCAGAAAATGATTGCACTTTGTGAAGTAATACATTCATAAAGGTTTTAACGTTGAGGAAGGGTGTTGGAATACAACGATTTATGCAATGTATGTATTAGTTGTTTTATAAATTTATATAAGAAAGACACTTACAACAGACAGGAAGAAATAGAACAGATACACTATGGGATTTTTTTAATATTTATTTTTTCTATTTTTGCCTCCACGCATATGTTCAATTAATAAAAAAATTAAAGGCGCCGTTTAGTTGTTTCTAAAACTCTGTAAAGTAAAGATACGTCTTTTATGTATGCTTATATACAATATAGTGCAGTGCACAATTTTAACTAAACTATTGTGATGTTTATTTATAATAAATCCACTGTTGATCCTTTAAAATCCTACAATTATGACCAGGAGATTTTTAAGTCTAGGTATTTATAACCAACGAAGGACCAAAAATCTTCAGATAATTAATAAAAATATTGTGTTTTTATAATTTTTTCGCAAACCTAGCCCTTCAATGATAAACACAATTCAGTGAAGATCGCTATTTACTCAAATAGACTGGGGTGGAAATCGAATTTATAATATTAATTATATTAATAATTTTTCCTAAAGAATAAAAATCTCCCTATACTTCCTACACGCATAGAAGCCGAGCGGGTATAATAGAGGATGAGTTTTGTCGATCCTATATTCTAGAGTCTCTACCTATAATTCGCAGTGTCGGAATTTCTCATCCGGCATTTTACGGGATGAACTTTCTCCCATCCTTCGTTTTACAAGATCAGCTGCGCGCGTTGATTTTCGTATATATAAATAGAATTTTTTTTACTTATAATAATATATATACGTGCACGTGCTTCATGTGTTTTCGAATTGGTTTTTTCATATAATTTTATTATATTAAATTTATAAATTAATCATAATTAATATTAAAAAATGTATAAAAAATATTATGTTTCATATTTTAAATATATTAAATATATTAAATAATATTTTAAATATGTTAAATAATTAAATAATTAGTGCTCTAAGTATCAGGCATTTTTTAAATATAAAAATTGATTCGCATTAATTTAAAAATTTTTTTAAAAAAATTATAATTATAATTAATAAATTTAATTTTAACAATTATATATGAAAAAACAAATGCGAACTCAAAGTGCATGTATAATATTTAACGACGCTCTGGCCTTGAATCCCAAGACGTTGAGTGATAAAAAAAATAATACACATTTAACTATTTAAATGATACAAATAATACTTTATAAATTCAAAAAATTAATTTTTTAAATAATATTTACAAATTTAATGGTAAATATCTCTTAATTTTACTAATTTGCATTGAATGTGTTATTACTTTTTAATCACGCATTACTTCTGCAAAAAGAACAAATTCAAAACTCAAATTTAAACTTCCGTGTATATATTTATCAAATAAATATAAATATTTTACATTAAATGCAATTTACAAATTATTTTTTGGAAAAAAATTTATTTTAAAATAATAAGTTATTACCTAATTAATAAATATGAAATTACGAATTAAAGAATAATATTAAATTTTTGTTTTTATTTACTATAACCTTAGTGCGCGCGCTTTGTATAATAAACAAACAATATGGCGTCCTTGATGCTAAAACTGCGTTATAAAATTTTCTTCGTTTAATTACACGAAATTTCCCACGTATACCTCATATTTGGAAAGTACCAATAAATTCTTTAAACTTTGAACTTTCAATTTATCACTATCTGCATTCGGGAATTCGCGATTTGATGGTAAAAATAATCAACTTCCTGAATTCTTCCCATAAGACTAATGTAATGTTTACTTATCTTTGGACCTTTTTATCTCAAAATTATGCACGACTATCGACTATAAGGCCCATATCATTTGATTCCTGAGACTTTTCTCTAATAACTAGTATATGTCTTATTTGGGGAATTCATTGGCCAGAGCGTCCTTAAGTAAAAAAAATTCTATGTATATACGAAAATCAGCGCGCGCAGCTGATCTTGTAAAACGATGGATGAGAGAAAGTTCATCCCGTAAAATGCCGGATGAGAAATTTTGACACTGCGAATTATAGGTAGAGACCCTAGAATATAGGATCGACAAACTCATCCTCTATTATACCCGCTCGGCTTCTATGCGTGTATGGTACATATTTTCTTACATAATCAATTTTTATAATCAATAAACTTTTTCTATAATCACCAAACCTTAGTGCTAGTTGATCCAAGGAATTCATTATACCTTTTTCAAGACAAAATAAAATGAATGAGAGTAAAATTAAACATAATATTGCTTTTCTTAATTAATTTTAGTTATAAACAGAAATCTCATACTTTTAGGCTGCTCACTATCACTATCTGCATCCAGTACATCCAGTTGTGTGGATTGTGCCACAGTCCTGAAATCCACGTTCATCTTGGAAGCATCAACGATTGAAGTCCCTTCTTAAAAAAATATTTTTTTGTAAATTATTTAGTTTTGTGTTGTTAAATTGAAATTGTTATAAGTTAAAAATAAGTAAAATAATATTTAGTTTTGAGTTGTTAAATTGAAATTATTAGAAGTTAAAATTAAGTTGTAAATAAATTGTTAACAAAAACTTTCTTATTTATTTAGTCAATTTATATTTTTAATGAAGCAATATTAATTGACAGTTTATATATAAACTGAAAAGGTTATTTCATTAAAATTTACTAATAGGTTAGATAAAATTCCTACAAAATTGAGTGATTCGATTACAGAACTGGCGTATGTCTCAAAACTACCACACTTAAGGTAAAATTACTAGCAAAAGTTATAGAGGGGGGGGGGGCTCTGCCCGAGTCGACATGTGTTTCCCGCACGAACAGAATCTAACATCTAACATTTGTACTTTGTGTACTATTTTAATACTGTAGAAACTTCAAGACCTATTATGAATCTTGTAATTTGGCTAGTGATTTCATAATTTAAACTTCGTTTTATTAACTGGATACGCAATATTTTTGGTATTTTATAATCTAGAGAATTTAAAGCCTCATAATAAAAAATTATCGAATAATTTTCAGAGGGGTCTCATTATAGTCCTAATAGTTTTTATAGCGTAAGCAATATAAATTGAAAACAATACAGTCATTTTTAGATAAACAATCATTCGTTTGACTCCTGTATATGCAAGGTCTAGTGTTTCAGAGGGTCCTAGTTTTTCGTTCATAATAATCTTGATAAACTAATTTGTAAAAAAATTAATTTATGATACACCAATTTTGTATTCACGCATGTTTTCGTTTTCTGAATACTAAAGAATCTAGAAATTCTTGAATTTTTCTCCATGTTTTTTTTATTGCGAATTGCCGAAAAACTTTTTTTGTAAAGTCAAAAATTTATTCCTACTCCAGAAAAATATTACAAATTTTTAAAGAAATGTCCGTTTTTAGTAAAAATTTAACTAAGTACTTATAAATTAGTGCCAAATCAAGTTATATCAATTGCTATAGTAAAATTTTATCATATTTATAAGACATTTCAGTTTTTAAGCAAATTTTCAAAAAATTTTATTTTTCCCAAAAATAGTAAAAATTAAATATCTCCAAAAGTACGATAGCTGAGACGCAAAACTATGGCCTATGCCAGCCGCAGACTTTTTGTTTATTTTGACACTGGTTTGACACATTTTATGTAATTTTTTTCGCTGGTTCGACCCTGATGATGAAACACACACGGCCCGGCTGCTTTGCTTGAAAATTCAAGCAATTCAAGCAAATTGCTTTAATTTTCAAGCAATTTGCTTTAATTTTCAAGCGTTTGCTTGAATATTTAAGCATTTGCTTGAAAATTCAAACAACACATATAGCTGCTTGAAATTTCAAGCAAATACTTGAAAATTCAAACAAATTGCTTGAATATTAAAGCAATCAATTAAATCAAATACAAAAGATCAATTAACTTAAAACAATAAATTTTGCATAAAATAAGTTGGAAAATTAGTAATTATAATTAAGTTTTACTAATTTTCCAACTTATTTTATGCTAAATTTATTGTTTTAAGTTAATTGATTTCTTGATTAATAAATTAAAATTAATTTCTTTTATACTAATTAAAATTCTAATTAGTTTAATTATTAAAAATTAATCATTCAAAATTACCAAAATTTTATATTTTATAATAATTTTAAGAATTTATCGTTCGTTATATTTTTAAACAATTAATTAATTTTAGAATTGGTCTTTACGAACAAAGATGTTAATAATACTACTACTGCATGTGGTATACATTTAAATACTCAACATAGTAGTGGAAAATTTAATTGAAAAATTTTTCAATTTTTCAATAATTTACAACTGAAAAATTGTGTAATGATGTTATAAACACAAATAAATTGAAAAAAAGTGATATTAATAATTAATAAATATTTCTCAAATCGAAAAAAATGCCAGAGCCGGTGGGAATCGAACCCACGATTCTTTCATATCTAGTGAAATCGCTTTTGCCAACTAAGCTACGGCGTCCGGGCCAATCCACCGACTTTATTTTGACATCTTCTTGAATTTGAGAGGGCAACTCTTCGACCTAGTGCCATTTTTAATAATAATTTTAAGAATTTATCGTTCGTTATATTTTTAAACAATTAATTAATTTTAGAATTGGTCTTTACGAACAAAGATGTTAATAATACTACTACTGCATGTGGTATACATTTAAATACTCAACATAGTAGTGGAAAATTTAATTGAAAAATTTTTCAATTTTTCAATAATTTACAACTGAAAAATTGTGTAATGATGTTATAAACACAAATAAATTGAAAAAAAGTGATATTAATAATTAATAAATATTTCTCAAATCGAAAAAAATGCCAGAGCCGGTGGGAATCGAACCCACGATTCTTTCATATCTAGTGAAATCGCTTTTGCCAACTAAGCTACGGCGTCCGGGCCAATCCACCGACTTTATTTTGACATCTTCTTGAATTTGAGAGGGCAACTCTTCGACCTAGTGCCATTTTTAATAATAATTTTAAGAATTTATCGTTCGTTATATTTTTAAACAATTAATTAATTTTAGAATTGGTCTTTACGAACAAAGATGTTAATATTACTACTACTGCATGTGGTATACATTTAAATACTCAACATAGTAGTGGAAAATTTAATTGAAAAATTTTTCAATTTTTCAATAATTTACAACTGAAAAATTGTGTAATGATGTTATAAACACAAATAAATTGAAAAAAAGTGATATTAATAATTAATAAATATTTCTCAATCGAAAAAAATGCCAGAGCCGGTGGGAATCGAACCCACGATTCTTTCATATCTAGTGAAATCGCTTTTGCCAACTAAGCTACGGCGTCCGGGCCAATCCACCGACTTTATTTTGACATCTTCTTGAATTTGAGAGGGCAACTCTTCGACCTAGTGCCATTTTTAATAATAATTTTAAGAATTTATCGTTCGTTATATTTTTAAACAATTAATTAATTTTAGAATTGGTCTTTACGAACAAAGATGTTAATAATACTACTACTGCATGTGGTATACATTTAAATACTCAACATAGTAGTGGAAAATTTAATTGAAAAATTTTTCAATTTTTCAATAATTTACAACTGAAAAATTGTGTAATGATGTTATAAACAATATTTAAAAATATTTGTAATATAAGCTTTAAGATTACAGAATCTACATTATAAAATTACAAATTTATACGCATTTAATGAAACAGAAATTATTTTTAAAAAATAAGAAATTTTTTTAACATACTTTTTTGACAATTAATTTATTCTATATATGCTTGGAAAATTTAGTTTTAATATAAAAATCAATATTTATTTTTTTTAAAACATGACTTTGTTTCATCTTAATTTACATACCCCCCATTCCCTCTGGATAAAATAATAGCAGTAACAAACCAGAAATTTATGTAACTAAAAAAAGAAAGAAATAGGTAATTAGGTATAACAGCAGGTAATTCAATTTTTTTTTCTGAAATAACTCTTAAAAAAAAGGGAGGGTAATAAAATTTATGCTTTCCTATGGTCTTTTTTATCTGATTTAATTGATTGCTTGAATATTCAAGAATTTGCTTGAAATTTCAAGCAGCTATATGTGTTGCTTGAATTTTTAAGCAAAGCAGCCTGGCCGTGCACAGACAGACAGACACGCAAATAAATTTTCAAATATATATACAGTAGTAAGATATAATAAATTAAAACAGTATTCTTACTTATCAATTTTAATTAATTGTAATTGTATATTTATTTGCAATTAAACAAAAATGGGTACAGTAAATAATTTGTTTATTAATAGTATAACATTAATAAATAATATGTAATAACATTATAGTAAATAATTGGTAATGACATAAAACAAAGTAAAATTATTGGTTGTTTGTAAATAATGTGACATTAAATAAGTAACATGAAATAAGTAAGTAATATGTAGATTGATAATTATTATCACATTCATCAATGATTGCACACATGTTAATAAAGATAAAATAAATTTAATGCATACAATAATAGTATTAAGTGTAACAACTTAATGTGAATAGTAAATAAGTGGGTAATAGCAATAAATAGTGAATAAGTAAATAATTATAAGATTAAAACTAAATATCAGTCTTGCAACACGAGTGGTATATAATTTATATACAGATAGTATTTAAATATCAATAGTGAGTAGGTATTTAAGTAAAGCTACTTTAAATCCGGCAAGAGATGGTTTCAACTTAACTTTAGCAGGAAACGAGTTCCAGAGCTTGGCTCCTTCGTAGCCAAAAGTGCTAATTCCACATTCTTTGGTACTGAGTAGAATGATTTCGTTTGAGTGCAAATGACCACGAGCATTTTCTTTGGGGACATACTTGTTGAAAAAGTCAATTAAGTGTGGAGGATGATGAAATCTGAGAATTTTGTAAATGGCTATGGCCATGAAATAATGCCTACGTGTATCAGTACATAACCATCCTAACTTACGTCTAAAAGGTGTAATATGCTCATTTTTACGTGTACCAAATATGTATCTAAGCCGTTCCCTCAACTTCCTACATGCATTTGAATAAATAATTGTGCAGTAACCGAGGTGTGGAATTATTAGTGCCTGTACTATCCACTTACGTGATGTCTCCGTAGTGCAGTATCGAATAAATCGAAGAAAGTAAAGTGCGCGATTAACTTTTTTTTCAATGTTCGTAATATGACTGTCCCAGTTGAGTCTACTGTCAAGTATCACACCCAGGCTTGTAACCTCTTCCACAAAAGGAGTGATGATACCATTACCCAGGTTAATTCGTTTGTTACGCTCACTCGTGCATACGACTGCATTGAAAGCCAAATCCTACTCTTTTTTCCTTGTTGAACAAATAGATATTTTATGGCTAAAAGCTTTTTGTTATTTCTTGGCAAGTGGAAAAAATAGTCGTTGTCGCCGTTTGCAGCACAAAATTCGTGATCACAGGGTAAAAAAAGGAATAAACGGAAATTAGGGATGAATTTCGGACTGTATATGATGTAAATTGAAAAACGTATGAGGTAAATTATTACCTGCATACTGAGATTTTTTGAAAGTTTAAAACAAATTTATTTCCCAACAAGTTTATTTATCTGTCAGTAAGTTTAATTCAATACGAAATTCTTAGTATGAATTCTGTGAAAAAATAAAAATAATAAAGGTAACAGTTTTAAAATAAAATTATGCTTTAATCAATATTAACTAAATATTATATTAATTTTTCATTCAATATTATGTCCTGCAAACCAGAAGACACACTACGTTTTTCAAAATTTTGGCCTACTAAGAGCTAAGTGGTGTATCTTACCCACTAAACTCCAATAGGACAAATCATCCGTGCAAATGGGTAAACTAGTAGCTTTTACTCATTTAAACCAAGTAATTTACCTAATCCCCTGCCGAATGAATAAATGAGACAGATTTTACACATTACAATAAGTATAATTTTATAATTTACCCATTATTGGCTTATATCACGGAGGATTTAACTTATTTCATAACCTAAAAATTATTATTTTTATATCAAATTACTGAAAAAAATAAAATAAAAAATATTAAAACGATTAAAAATATTTAAATATCTTGTTAAGTTTATAAGAAGCGATGGGGTAAAATATTTAATTAACTTAATAAATTAATTTTAATTAATGTTTTATTGATATAAACTATTAAAACTATGAATTATAATAATTCTATTAACAATTATGTTTAAATACACAAAAACAAGTTTTGAACCACGTGAACCTACGTATTAATAAAATTTTTTTGCACCTGGGTTGCACCCCTTATGAGAAGATTAACCCATTAAAAACTCAATATGGGACTATCAGGAACATAAAAAAGATGAATTTATACCAATTTATTATCTTCAAACCCTTGAATAGGGTAAGGGGTGGATTTGTACCATAAAATAAAAAATGAATATTTTGGGCTAAAATTGTCATCCAGTAGGTATGCTTGCCAACTATTTTCATTTCTGAAATCGGTTTTTATATACGACCACTAGAAAATAAGATATCATCCCCTAAAGATAAGGTATATATTACATTATTTTTTCGATGCAAAAGGGGGTGATATCTTATTTGTTAGGGGTCGTATGTAATAACCGACTTCAGAAATGAAAATAGTGAGCAAAAATACCTACTGAAAGACAATTTTGGCCCAAAGTATTCATTTTTTATTTTATGCTACAAATCCACCCCTTCCCCATTGAAGGAGTTGAAGATAATAAATTGGTATAAATTCATTTTTCTGGTCGACCCTTGTCCATAAATAAGGAATGACCAAAATCGCAGTTTACCATCCTCGGCTTCGCCTCTGAAGGTAATTTACGTGCGATTTGGGCCATTCCTTACTTTTTTGGACTTGAGCCGTAAATATACTATTTTTTATGTTTCTAATAGTCCCATATTGAGTTTTTAATGCCATGAAATATTTTTTGTGCCCATTATATTAATTTAAATAACGTCTAAAAATTATAAAAAAATTATCCCACTTTTAGGGGATGATACAAGAGATGATATAACATTTTCTAGGATTTGCACGTTAAAACGGACTTCGGAAATGAAAAGATTAGCCCTGATTACCTACTCGGTAACATTTTCAGCTAAAAATATCGATTTTTTCATTAAAAAAAATTCAAAAGGCTTGAATGTGTCGATTAGGCGCTAATGGGTTTCAACTGAAGTTTAAGCAGGGGCGTGTAATGCGGTGTTTTGATACACGGAAAAAAATTCTAAGTTGTATTGACAAATAACTTTGTTGAAATATGCCAACAAAGTATTTGTTGAATTGTCATAGTTACTTATTTGATTCAAACAGAGTGAAAATTTTGTTTAAAAAAAATTATTTTTCTATTATTTTTTTTTTTTTTTTTTTTTTTTTTTCTATTGATTATTTATTTTTGATAATTATTTTTTTTATATTTATTTAGGGTATTTTTTTTTATTAATAATTTTTTTTTTTGTTAATTATTTTTTTTATAATTATTTATGTACTTATATATTTATTAATTTAAAATCTGTTAAAAAAAACCGAAGAAAAATTTTGACTGCTACTGGGATCGAACTGAGTCCGCCGGCTTCCGAGACAGCGTGATTATCCATTCTGCTAACAGGACAGTTGTATTTAATAAAAAAATTTTAAGTACTATATGTTACAGATAATAATTTTCGAAATTATATGCAGAGTAAATTATGCATACCCAGCGAAATGCATATTATTTAAAAATAATAGTTAAAACTATCATAAATAATTTTTAGGAAATTCCATTTCTTTCTTATAATAATAATGAATAATAATATAAACAAAAGCGCGCTATTGAAGAACAGGTTTCGACTTGTCGCCGGCCGCGGTGTTAAATACATAAAAGGATAGAAAGAGAAAGAATGAATAAATATTTTAATATAAAAGAAAAAGCATTGACCTAACTATAAAAATTAATCATATTAATGTTGTAGGTTGTTGGTTTATCTAACACTATGTTGATTCAGCAAAGATTTAACTGGTTAACTTAACGATTTTAATTTTGCTTGAATCAACAAAGTATTTGTTGGTCTAATGTTTTTATTTGACAATTCAACGTTTAATCTTTCCATTCAACAAACTTACAATACTAATCATATTTCAGTAACGTAATACGTTTAGTTTGTCTTATATTTTTTTTACGTGTACAAATTTTAAATAATTTCCGGTAAATAAAATTCGGTATTCTTTTGCGTTCGTCCGTTAGAGGTCCGCAAGGTAATGACTCCAACTGAAGCTAAATGATAAATAAAAATAAAAATGTGTATTTATTCTATGTCATTGACACAGCTGACTTGTGGATCTCTAGCTGACGACTGCAAGAGTTTATCGAATGATTGTAGAGGCTTAGTCTACATAACTGCACCGCACGGCGCAATCCAATGCTATTGATATAGGCTTGCGTTTGTGGCGTCACTCCTATACCAAAAGAATTGGGCTGCGCCATGCGGTGCGGTTATGTAGACTAGGCCAGAATGTGCCTAAGAATTACGGCGAAATCGACATCTTTGATCGATAAGTGAGGGTCGCGTGAGTTTTGACGAAAATATTTTCCGTCCTGTAGATTTTGTCGAAATTTGGACGAATTATATAATGTGTAGCGCACTCCTTTTGTCTCTGTAGATGATCTATGCTTTTCAGGTGACTTTATTAAAAATTAATAAATTATGTGTACGTGTGTCATGCCTTTAAAGATGGAAAAATCTATATAAGAAGCGAAGAAGAAAAAGAGGAGGTCCATCCAACCACTGGGAGTCTCTCCTTAAAGGTTCTCAGGTGGAGTAACTATTTTCTGTATCAATACACACGGAGAAAAAAAACTGTTAAATATAACCAAAAATACTAGTTTTATTTACATTATAATTTTTGGTTATTTAATGTTTTATAAATTTTTTAGTAATTATCACCAATTTCAATATTACTAAAATTCATTTGTAAATAAATCAAATTTTTTTTGTAAATTTTACAAAAAAATTTGTAATTTAAAGAAATATTTTCTTTTTGTATTAATAAGGAAATAAATCATTTTTAAATAAATTTTAACTAATAAATAAACATTAAACAAGTTAAAACACATTTTATTTAATTAGAAAAATATTAAATAAACAAATTTTAAGCAAATATTTAATTAATTTGAACAATATAAAAAAAATAATTAACTTTGAACAAAATTTTATTGGCTAATATTATATGTAACTATATTACTATGTCTACAAGCTAAAAAAGGTGTATTCATTTTATGTACTAGAAGACATGGCGGTAAATCAATTAAATCGCTGGCTTTCATAAGCATTTGACTTTTTTGAATGCTTATTCGTAAGCATGAGAATGATAATTAAAATTCATAATGCTTATTTCATCATAAAGAATAAAAATTTCATTTTCCTTAATATATATTCTAGAAAATTGGCCAAAAATTGCCTTCTTTATTTGGATGTCAATAATGCATTATTAGTAAGTTTGTTTACAGGTCCATATGGAAGATTTTCATCAGCTTTTGAAAATTGTGTGAGGTATCGAAATTGAAGCTGTTGTTTTATAGCCATTGTTTCAAGTATATTAATTCTGCTAGAAGTTGAATTCGCCGTCTTTTTATGCTCATGATTGAATGCTTCAAAATTCATAATCCATAATCTTATTAATGGTCCCATCAATAGCATAATTCTAGGATAATGCGTCAGTAGATGAAACTTTGGTTTCAAGTATTTAAAAAATTTGTATGTACAAGTAATTATGTTAATTTAATTATGTTGTAATTATTTTAATTTTAATTTTAATTATGTTGCTTTATTAAAAGCTGCAAAATATTAGCATGCTACTTAATTATCCTTGGAGAAGTAACAATAAACTTCATCATCTACAGGTATTAAATTAGCAATTATTAATCCAAAATATCTAACAAAACAAGCTATTTCAGACGAATTTTATATAATATTAACACTCTAAAAATTCTTTGATAAAAAACTAACTAGAAATTTTTGTCGATAGTTTTGTCTAATTCTGTTTCCACAAGTATTTTTGTTAATAAATTTCTGTTCAATATTTTCTCTTGTCTAATGGTTTCAATTAATTCGATGCTTTGAGTTTTCTGTTTTAAAAATTTTATGATTTCTGCACTTTCATTGACTAAAACTAAATATCTTAAATATTACCTGTATCCTTTTATTTTTATTTCTATTCAATTAAATTTACATCATTCATCATTTTAACTTACTAGTATTATGTAATATTTCTGGTTCATCTTCTAATATTTCTTTATCTAAATCATTTTCTATAGGTAAATAATCTTGTTGGAGAACGTTATTTTCATTCGTATCAAAATTTTCAATAACTCCACTTAACTGTTTATCAGCATCAGAATTAGTATCAATCAACGAAATACTTTTTGGAATACTTATTTTATACAAATTTTTATAATTGACTGAAAACTTATAATTTTAAAACCCTCTTGTACAATAATTTTTTCAATATTTTCAGAAGATAAATTTTTGAAGGCAAACTTATCTATACCTTGTTCTTAAATATTAAAACATGCACATGCACTTGAAATATTTATTTCATAAAATTTATTAACATCATTATGATTACCTTGAAATACATGAATTATATTCTGTGATTCCCACGATGACAAAATATTTTTCACAAAATTATCCATTATAAAAAGCTGCAACGCTTTATAACCTTAATATTTGTTTATTTATTTATAAAAGGTTATATTTTTAACTGTTGATTTTTTGATAATTGTGACAAATATAATATTTGTAAAATTTACAAATTTTTTTTCGTACTAAAAACTAACCCTCTGTTTACAAAAACTAACCATGTAAAATGTACAAAATATTTTTCTCCGTGCTCAATTCATAGAAGAAAAGGAGAGACGCAGTGAGCAAAAGTATTCGCTTGGGACACTAGGCGGGACTTTTGTTGTCACGTGTATCTTTAATCTTAGAGGGGCTGCTATTCATATGAATTGTACATGAAAATTTGGTATTTCAGTTTTTGAAAGTAATTTCGGGTGGACTTTTGCATTTTTTTTCTAATTATGCAAAATTGTTTTTAGAAACTAATTTTTATAGAATACTTTGTATACTATTAAAATCTTTTTTAAAAAATAAAGTTTTTTGTTAAGAAGGTTTTAAGTAATGAATATGCGACCAGCTTTACATAATATTTTTCATTGCTATCAATAGGTTTCCTTCATTTCGATCGCTTTTTTTTTTTTTTAAATAAAAATTTGTCTTTCAATTGTTTTAATTATTGTAAATAATAAGATTAACTATTAACCTATAACATTATTTTTATCTTTTTAGTGTTTTCTTTTTTATTTTTTTTATTTACCAAAAAATCCCATGCGAAATAGAGTGTAAAACGATCCCCCCGCACGTGTCAATCCGTAAACGAGGTTGAAGTCAGCGAAGGCCTATAAATATAACCGCGAATCTGGCCAAAGAAGCCTTTGCTGTCCTGATTTCAGCCATCAGACTCGATACTATTTTTGACGCTTTCTTTACCGGATAGGCTGTAGAGAAAAAATTTTATGCTGGCTGGTGACTGATTGCTGGTTTGCTTGTAGTTGGTGTGCTTGGTGCACTTGGAGGAGTCGTTGGTATCAGGACATAGAATCCTCAGCAGCTCGTAAGCTGCATCTGATAAAAATTACATTGAAAGATTTTTAAAATCGAAGCCTTATAAAAAAGTCTTGATTAATCTAGTACCTCAAAAATTAAATAATACAAGCGCTAATGTCTCAGTCTGTGGTAAATAAATTTTCAAATTTTTTTTTTAAATTCAAAGGGACTGTAACTTGATAAATGGCTAGAAGAATTTAACATTCCAAAATTTTGCTATTTCAGAAATTTTAAATCGAAAAATGCTATTCTCATCCACCTGATTTAACCGTAAAAGGAATACACTTGTACTTTAAGCTAATTTAATGGTGAAATATTAATTTTGCCTAAAAAAATCACCAAAATTCTTGATCAGTGACCCAGAAGTACTTTTTGCAAATTTAAGGGTAAAACCTTAATTTCTCATAGAAAAGACTCCTAAATTTGTAATCAAAGACCCAAAAAATCTATAGTTGACCAAATCTGGTGGCGGCCGCTTATTCTTTACATATACTCCAGTTAAAAACCGCAGGGGGGGTCTGAAAAAGATAACCGGGTCTGGAAAAGGTCTAATATACGATTTTTGGGTCGCTGAACCCAATCCGGGGTCAAAAGCGGCTGCAAAGAAGGAGGAACACCCTTTAATCGCGTACCTTCTGTACTTGCACAAAATACCAGGATTTTTTTCATATTCTTATCTTTACATTGGAATTTTAAGAAGCTTGGTAAGTTTTTATGTATTTTCATTAGATTGATTTTTAATTCAGGTACGATAACAATAAAGGGCAACGTTGGTTTTATATTATAATTTTTTATACTCAAGATAAACCTGTTTTATAACTCCAATAATATTATAAATTTTTATTATACCTAATTTTTCTGTTTCCATAAAACTGCATTTTGATGCATTTTTTTGATTTTCAGAGCAGCTGTCAAAAAAAGAGAAATTAATATCTGGTACTGATTTAACACCTGAAAATAAAATAATATTTTGTAAATTATTTAGTTTTAAATTGTTAAATTTAAATTATTTTAAGTTAAAAATAAGATGTAAATAAATTTTGAACAAAATAATACTAATTTTAAGGAGCTTGTAGACTAATTTTAAAATTGCTGTAAATACCCGAATTTCAAAATACTCTCTAAGTTCTAATTTGTAAAAATACAGCGAAAATTACAAATTAACAAATTGCAGTCTGTAAACCTAATAATTTACAAATCAGAATCAGTAAACTTTAAAATTACAAACCGGTAACTGAGATTTATAATCTGTAAATATTAAAATTACAAAGAATTAGTAAAGTTATAAGTTACAAATCGGTAAGCGCCAGTGTACTTTGTAAACCTTACAACTACAAATTATAATTTGTTATATTAGAAATTACAAATTTTAGACGGGAAAAGAGAATTTGTAAATTAAAATTAACAAATTAGAAAATTTACTGATTCTGATTTGTAAATTATTAGGTTTACAGACTGCAATTTGTTAATTTGTAATTTTCGCTGTATTTTTACAAATTAGAACTTAGAGAGTAATGCAAGGATATAGGAGTAAAATGGTTAACCACGCGGGAATTCAACTGTCGCAAATTACCTTTTTTTTATTATATAAATTAAACCGGTATTTATATTTGCTTTTGACTTCAAAAACTGTCCAATGTTTGATATTTTTACCACTGAAATTAGCTCATAACTTTTTGCCTTAAAAAAATAATTCAAAATAAATGATTCCATAATTTTTAGCGACCAAAAAAACTATGAAATAACCTCCGAAATTTTATTTTTATGTTACCTTTTAAATTTAGTAGCTTTAGTCCCGCCCGACGTCCCTGAGACCATTTTCAAAAATCAAAAATGCTTTGGCGCTGTCCAACGACTAAATATTTTTAGATGCTGTTTGCGTAGAACTTATTTTTTCATTAAATGACACCCAAAAACGCTTGAGCACCTTAAAAAATCGAAAAATCGTTTTTTTTGGCAGTCTAATATAAACTGCTCCAAGACGTTGAAAATTGAAAATTTGTATTCTTTGGTGTTAAATATGCTCTTTTTAGTAATATGTCAATGTAAGAAAAGTGAAAAAATATAAATCCATCATTTAAAAAATAATTTTAATTTATAACCAAAAAATTCCAAAATTGGTTATTTTTAAATATTGAAAAAACGTGATTCTGAAGCTGTCAACTCAAAAAAAACTATGCGGTGAGCAAAAATTTTTCTATTTCTAGCTTGTTTATCACTTTATATGGTCTAAGATACCCGAAGAAACATATCAGTAAGGTGGACCTTCAATTTTTTTTCTCAAATCCTATTGATCATTGCGTAAATAAAAAGAGATTTCATGAAATATCATTGGGTGAAATATCGTTTTTTTATAAAAAAAATTATAAGAAAAACATAAAAAAGACCATACAAAAGCTAGTTTTAGATTTAAAATCAAATATTAGATGGTATGATAAAATATGCAAAAAATAAAACACGATTTCTTTTACATAATCGTCAATTGCGAGTGACGCACCGTAAAAGTTGTCATTTTTTTGACGGAATTTTGAAAAGTAGTCTTAGACAAAGTTCCCCCTAAGCGCAAAAAAAGGAGTTTTTCCTCTATCCTGAGATATCTCAATTTTTAGACCGTCAAAAAAGCCGAAAATGACGTTTTTCGAAGTTTTGATCCTCAAAATGAGTTCAAAATTAAAAAAAAAAATTTTTTATTGGTGTATTTTTTCAAAACGAGAATTTTTATACCAACCACGCCCCAATCGGATGATTTGGCCCGAAGATATTAATTTTTAGTGAAAAACACGTTTCAACCCCCCAGGGATAACGCAGGAGGGGTGGGGGGTGCCGACCATCGCAATCTTATTTTTTATCATAAATCATCAAATTGAGCCAAAAAATGCGAAAAATATACTGGGGCCGGAAACCATACCTTATTCCGCACTAGTCTTTATTATTTTATATAAACTTTTTTTACAATCATGTAACTGAAATATTAATTCAAATAGAAGTAATTTACTATGAAAAATTCATAAAAATTAAGAATTTGCCATAAAAAAATATTTACAACATAAGCAGACATAAATAAGCTATATGCAAATGCATCAGATTTGCGCGCATTTTTCTATCAGGCCGCAAAAGTCGCTGTTTTTGGACTGAAATCGAGCCGGGAAGCTGGCTCTTTCGGAAATCTGAATTTAATTAATAAAATCAGAAATTTTATGATTAGGGGTGCTTTTTAAGGATTGTTAGGGGGTTTAGATGGTTAATTTTTTAAGTAAAACTTTATAATTACATTTTTCTCTAACATTCAAAGCATTTTATAGATTATTTTTACCAAACAAATTGAGTTGAAGATGTAAATAACCCTTAGAATTTTAAGGGTATTTTCAGAGGTTTTTTAAGTTTTCGTAACGGCTTTTTTTTCTTCAGCTTTAAATTGATGAAAGTTCACAATTTTGAATGATATAAACGATATTTAAATGATGGGCGATTAATTATTACAAAAAATGAATGATTTAAAAAACCTCTTTTTTTAGGGGTAGCTTCAAGTTGTTAACACGTTGGCTGCGGCATGAGCCTAATACGCCCATGTTTTTTGGATCTTGCGTGCTTCATGGGCGTAATACGCGTAATACGCGTAATACGCCCATGTACTGAATCTTAATAAAAATCAAAAATCTCTGTGAAATCGAATAAAAAATGGGTACCAATGGTATTGTTGAGTTAAATATCGAACATTTAACAAAAGTGCAACCCAGGAAGTTTTTCCATGCGAAAAACTAATTAGGAGTTATACACCATACATATGTTTATAAAGTTTATAAAAAATAAAGAAAAATCATTATAAAAATCATTCAATTTATGTTTTTTAAAATAAATATACAATTATAAGAGTTTTCATTAATTTTTTCATTTATAATAACCCTTAACGTTAAAATTAAAAAAAAAAAGCATGGGCGTATGCCATACCAGATTAGCGCTATGGCGATTGGGTGCGACATGGATAGGGTGGGTATTTGGTGGATATTTGGTGCGACATTTATAGCCCATGCTGTTTTTTTATGCGAAATTTAAATAGACGTTAAAAAACACATTTTGATCAATTATTTTTTGCAAAGAATTGAAAATTAAAAGCAGAAAGTAAATCGCACCATGGTAGGAACCACAAAAAAATCAAAACGCAGTCAACGTGTTAAGGGGTAAAAATTAACCTATTAGTTCCCAAGCGGACCTGAGATGTCGTTTGAAATTACGTCTATAAAGCTTGTTTAAAATCAAAATTTTTTTTAACCAAAAATGTTCCCCTATGCAAAAAGAGTTGCTCTTTCATATTTTTGGGTCAGATTATTAAAATCTTGGACCGGAAGTGAAATATAACCACTCAAAGTTCTCTAATTTTGAATTATGGAAGATAACTTTTTCAGCCGTTTTTTTTGAAAAACCGGACTATATTATGCATCTAGCCAATTAAAAATTAGCTTGAATTATTTCTTAGCAACTTTGAAAGATTTTTGTGATTTTCTAAGATGGCGGACATCAAAATGGCGATCAATTTGATTGAAAAAACCAGAAAAAAAACTAAAAGTAAAAAAAAAACATCAGATTTTGAAGATTTGATAATTTTCTATAATTTTGGATGCCATATTTGATTTCCCAATTTTCCAAAATGAAAAATGATATCAAATTTAAACTCAGGCACCTAAAAAATGCATAGGATAAGTACCCACAGCCCATATCATTTAAAATATTGTCACGATTTATTAGAATTCGATCATTTTCCGCCATTTTGGATGCCATTTTGAATTCAATTTTTTATAAATATTTCATGCATGTATAAATTTTCACTAAAAAACCTCGCTTGTTTGAAAAAATATTGGAAAAATCAAATTCTGATGTTTTTTTTACTTTTAGTTTTTTCCTGGTTTTTTCAATCAAAATGATCGCCATTTTGATGTCCGCCATCTTGGAAAATCACAAAAATCTTTCAAAGTTCCTAAGAAATAATTATGACAAACTTTTAATTGGCTAGATCCGTAATATAGTCCGTTTTTTCAAAAAAAACGGCTGAAAAAGTTATCTTCCATAATTCAAAATTAGCGAACTTGAGTGGTTATATTTCTCTTCTGGTCCAAGATTTTAATAATCTGACCCAAAAATATGAAAGAGCAACTCTTTTTGCATAAGGGAACATTTTTGGTTAAAAAAAATTTTGATTTTAAACAAGCTTTATAGACGTAATTTCAAACGACATCTCAGGTCCGCTTGGGAACTAATGGGAATAATCCGTCATTATTGTCATATACTTTTCGGTAAATCAGGCACGTAGCCAGGGCAGAGGCTGGGGGGGGCTTAAGACCCCCCGAAATTTTTTTTTAATGTATTTTTTTCAAAAGTGGGGGTAAAATGCTGTTTGGAGAGGGAAATTTTACATTAAAGCCCCCCCCCCAAAGCCCTCCCCGAACGAAAATTCCGGCTACGTGCCTGGGTAAATATATGTTTTTAGGAACCAGAAGCCACAAACCACATCAAAATTCATTAAAATCTCGCTTGAAACTAATTTTTCTGATTCAGGGTGCATAAGGCCCCGTAATAAATGTAATAAACATAACAATAAATTCTTAAATCGACTCAATTTTTTGTACCCTAACAATAAAAATAAGCAACTTACTTGCTAAAGTTTTATTTCAGATCAAATTTTTAAAGTGTTTAAAAATATTTTGTATTATACGCTGCAAAAAAGATCTATTTTCTTACTTTCGGGCGATCTTTTTTTCGCTTTTAATGAAAAACTATGTGTTAAACACGGGAAAAAATGTAGGAAATTTTACTTTCAATGCTGTTAGAACTCTTTCGCTACGCTCACTCGTGCATACAACTGCATTGAAAGCCAAATCCTATTTTTTATCCCTTATTGAAAAAATAGATATATTTATTAGAGACTTAAGGTATTTTTAGGCAGCGTTAGAACTTTATTTTTGTAGAGACTACTTGATCAACATCAATTTTTTTTGAAAAGTTAAGTTTTGAAGGTTTTATTCGAAGTAAATTATAAAAACAAAGCAATCTAATCTTATAAAAAAATATAAAAATCCGTATGAATTTGTTGGTTATGGTACATGTGTTTCCATATTTTTTACAAAATTAGTGAAAATAAAGTAAAAAATTTACTATAAACTTGTCCATGACCAAATCTCAGCTTATTTAAACGCAGATAGGATTTAGACAACACAGTTGCATAACAACAGCACTTTTAAAACTAACAGAAGACATTAGACGAGGCATGACTAATAGGCAAATAAAATTTTTACTGCAGTTCGATTTCAGCAAGGCATTTGACACCATCTGTGCTTCTAAACTGCTACCAAAACTGAAGGAAATGTGGTTCTCCAGGTATTCACTATTATGCATCAGATCCTATCTTCAAGATAGATGTTTGCAAGTTATTTCTAAAAAATCACGGTCTGACCCACTAAGTGTCAATCTTGGAGTGCCTCAGGGTTCGGTGCTTGGCCCCTTGCTGTTTTGCTTGTACATTAATGACGTCAAAAACCATTTACCAGACAATATCTTACATTTACTCTACGATAACGAGCTGCAAGTTTACTTTTAAGTATCACCTGAAAATGTAACTTCTGATATTGAAATGCTGACGCTAGTAGCACGTAAAGTTTCTGATTGGGCTGCCAGTATTTCACTTCGGCTCAATCATGAAAAAACGAAGGTAATTTACTTTAGTACAAGACATTTTTTGACCGCCTAAATAAATTAAACTACACTGGTGTAGATATAGACAATGGGACTATTACCCCCTTTGAGAAACAGGTGAAAAGCCTAGGCGTGATACTTGATAGTAAGCTCACTTGGAAACCTCATATAACATCCATTGAAAAAAAAGTTAACCGTGTATTATATACACTTAGGTTTATACGCAACTACACAACGAAGAACTTACGAACTAGACTGGTACAAGCACTAGTCACACCACATCTTGACTATTGCAATGTCGTATACCTTGACATAAGTTATGCACTTAAGATAAGATTGCAACGACTCAGTAACAGTGGACTTAAATACATTTTTGGTATACGAAAAGACGTACATATAACACCGTACAGACGAAACCTTGGTTGGCTTTCTAATGACACACGCAGACTTTATTTTGAGGCCATAATGGTATACAAAATTTTACGCCTAGGTCAACCCCAATACTTAACAGAATTGTTTACGAAATATATTCTCAAGAGTAGTGCTCGTGGTCAACTGAAAACCAGAGAGTTTGTGCTACTTAAATTGAAAATTTGTGGTGCGCAATCCTTCCAATATCATGGAACTGCTCTTTCGAATTCGATTCCATCTAATGTAAGATTTCTACCATATCTTAACAATTTTAAGACAGAAATATATAAATATTTTTTAACGTTAGACCCCTAAATGGAAATTCATTTATCTGTAACTGAATTGGAATATTTTATACACTTAACGTAACCAATACTTATATCACATATAAATGCACTATTTTACTTAAATATTTGCTATTGTATTGCTACGGTGAAATATTAATTTTGCCTAAAAAAATCACCAAAATTCTTGATTAGAAGTACTTTTTGCAAATTTAAGGGTAAAACCCTAATTTCTCATAGAAAAGACTCCTAAATTTATAATCAGAGACCCAAAAAATTTATAGTAGACCAAATCTGGTGGCGGCCACTTGTTCTTCACATATACTCCAGTTAAAAACCGCAGGGGGGGGTCTGCAAACGTTAAATGGGTCGAGAAAAGGTCTAAGATAGGATTTTTGGGTCGCTGAATCCAATCCGGGGTCAACAGCGGCTGAAAATTGGAGGAACACCCTTTAATTACGTACCTTCTGTACTTGCACAAAACAACAGGATATTTTTCATATCCTTATCTTTACATTGGAATTTTAAGAAGCTTGGTAAGTTTTTATTTATTTTCATTTATTTGATTTTTAAGTTAGATGCGATAACAATAAAGGGCAACATTGGTTTTATATTATAATTTTTTATACTTAAGATAAACCTGTTTTATAACTCGAATAATATTATAAAATTTTATTATAACTGGTTTCTCTATCCTTTCCATAAAACTGCATCGCGATGCATTTTTTAGGCCCGAACCACATGGTTTTTCAGAGCTAAGACTGTCAAAAGAAGAGAATTTAACAGCTGGTACTGATTTTCTACCTGAAGATAAAATAAAATTGTTTAAATTATTTAGTTTTAAATTGTTAAATTTAAATTAGTTTAAGTTAAAAATAAGATTTAAATAAATTTTCAACAAAATAATACTGAACTGTTCTATTAATTTTATTAATTTTCCTTACTTTCTCAAGCTGCATTTCGACCAACAAACTTAATTTTTTTTTGGCAATTTTTTTTTTATTTACTTGTGCAAAGGTGAAAGTTAATCTTAAAATAACTTTTTTGAACATTTAATGCCCCTAAGTGGGTTTTTAACCCAAAAAACCTTCAATTTTTTAAAATTTTTTTACTCGAAAAAACGCCCATTTTCAGGTTGCGAAATAATTATGGTTTTTTCAGCGGAGCCAAATCTGGGTAGGTTTTTTTTGAAGGTATATATCTAAAGCTTAAAACCCTAGAATATTTTTCCTTAATACCCATTAGGGCCGGAGTTATGAATTTTTGACCAAAAATCGAAAAAATACTCGTTTTCCGCTGCTCCGGAATTTTTTCCGCAAAACTGAGGGGACATTTTAGCCTAAAACCTTTTTTAATCTTTAGTTGAGATGTTTACCTAAAACCTTAAAAAAAATTTTGGCCAAAAATTATTTTTTATGGGCTAGACATATGCCCTGACGATATTGATATAGAGGACCCAGTGCGTAGGTAGAAAAACAGAGGACCCAGGGAGGGTTAAAGCAGAGAATTAAAAGTTCCTATGATTTAATTATTAATTTTTAATTTTAAGGACCTTGTTAACTAATTTTAAAATTGCCGTGAATACCCGAATTTCAAAATAATGCAAGAGCTATTTTTTTTAATAATCTGTGACTGAAATTGAATTCTGAGACCCAAAAACGTAAGATAAAGTATTGTAAAATACCATTTTACAATTTTATTATTGAAAATTATGCTTGGAAATAATTAAAAAATATTCTTCAAATTTGACATTTGGGCTAATAATGGATTTATGTTTTTTAATTTATTTTAAAAGCATAATTTACTAGAAAAAGTATATTTAAGACCAAAAAATACAAATTTAAAATTTGTAACTTCTTAGAGCAGCTCAAATGTTAAATATTAGGTTTTTTAAAAAATTCGTGGACTTGCGACTTCATTAGCAGATTCAAATGTTGTTATAAACTAGACTAAATGACGTATTATCATGTAGTTTTTTCCGTAAAATCGGAATTTACTATTTACTTTAATATTTGACAACGTTTCAAAAGAGAAAATTCCATTTTATTTGTTTTTTAGAGTCCAAATTTTCAGGGGATTAATTTTTAAAAATTGGCAGTATTTAAGAAAAAATTTTCTGAATAATATTTACAGGAGTTACTCATATATTTTTACGTATCTAGGGCAAAAAAGCCTATCTTCTGCCCTAGGGAGACGGCTTTTTTTCGCCTATTATATGTAAAACAATTGTTTCGAACACGGGACAAAATATGGGGTTCGACTTTTGCATGCTGTCTGCACTCGCTCGCTCGTACAAACAACTGCAAGCAAAGTCGAATCCAATATTTTATTCCTTGTTTAATAAATTTCTATTTCCTTAGGAATTCTATGAAGCTATTAGTTTGGTCTGATGAATTAATTTTCGTACAAGACAATTATAGAATTTTTAGACTGAGAAAGAGGGGCGATTTACTGGAAATATATAAGGAACGAGAAGCTTGTGATAATATTGTGATATTAAGAGAATATATTTGGGCATATCCATTACTTTTCATACAAAAGTGTGCGCACCCATGACTCCGATCGGGCTCAAATTTTCAGGGGTGGTTTGAAGTAATAAAAAACTCAGCCAGCCAAAATTTCAGCCATTTTGCAGGACGCGTTGCCGAGATACAAGCTCTAAAAGGTCCAAAAATAGCTGTTTTTAGCCAATTTTCAAAAATTTACTGGGCTTCAAGGATTAGTCCAAAGAACATCCGGCTAGTCTCATTTTTTTCCTTAAACATTCAACTTTTACCAAAAAAATTTTCAAAAAGTTTCATGGAGTTGATTTTTACTGGCATTGATTAACGTAAGACTTATTTTATCGAAAAATGCTGATTTTTGAACTTGAATTGTGACTCAGCATCATTAGCTTAAGACTTCCGGTTGGTTTCATTAAAAGCGTCTATCAAAGACCTTTCAAATGAGACCTTCAACGTTAAAAAAGCTTATCAGTGACCGGAGATATAAGCAATTGAAAGTTTGCTGTTTCCGAAAATATCGATATTTTAACAACTTTAATTGTCTGCAAAATTTTTCTCTGAGCACTTTAAGGGCAAAATTCTGCAAAATTTTTCTGCAAAATTTTTCTTCTTCAATATTCGAATAGCCAGGGAAAAATGAGCTGATTTTAAAACAAAAATTTTTATTTTTGACCGAAAAATTAGCAAGTTATCATCATTTTAAGATTTTTTAAAAAATTTTCCAAAAATCCCATTTTTAGGGTCATTATACAGTATTCTAACTCGAAATAATGATAACTCGCTTATTTTTCGGTCTAAAATAAAAATTTTTTTTTTTAAATTGTCGTATTTTTTCCTGCCTATTCGAATATTTACAAATAAGAAACTTGTTATACGCAAAAATTATTTTTTTGGACCAAAAACTACCCGAATACATTGACAAAATAAAGTAAGTTCTAAAGTAATTTGCCAAAAAAAAATAATTTTTGCATATAAGAAGTTTCTTTTTTGTAAATATTCGAATAGGCAGGAAAAAATACGACAATTTAAAAAAAAAAATTTTTATTTTAGACCGAAAAATAAGCGAGTTATCATTATTTCGAGTTAGAATACTGTATAATGACCCTAAAAATGGGGATTTTTGGAAAATTTTTTAAAAAATCTTAAAATGATGATAACTTGCTAATTTTTCGGTCAAAAATAAAAATTTTTGTTTTAAAATCAGCTCATTTTTCCCTGGCTATTCGAATATTGAAGAAGAAAAATTTTTTGGTTGACCCCTTAACCATTTATTGGCCAATATTGGTCCAATTATTACACATTTTCAGAGTCTTATATCTACGAAGAGAAGCCAATACCATCGCCCAAATTTTTAGGGAATTTTTTTTAATATCAAAAGAAGCTTTCCTGAAATTTTCAGCCCTTAAAGTGCTCAGAGAAAAATTTTGCAGACGATTAAAGTTGTTAAAAAATCGATATTTTCGGAAACAGCAAACTTTCAATTGCTTATATCTCCGGTCACTGATAAGCTTTTTTAACGTTGAAGGACTCATTTGAAAGGTCTTTGATAGACGCTTTTAATGAAACCAACCGGAAGTCTTAAGCTAATGATGCTGAGTCACAATTCAAGTTCAAAAATCAGCATTTTTCGATAAAATAAGTCTTACGTTAATCAATGCCAGTAAAAATCAACTCCATGAAACTTTTTGAAAATTTTTTTGGTAAAAGTTGAATGTTCAAGGAAAAAAATGAGACCAGCCGGATGTTCTTTGGACTAATCCTTGAAGCCCAGTAAATTTTTGAAAATTGGCTAAAAATAGCTATTTTTGGACCTTTTAGAGCTTGTATCTCGGCAACGCGTCCTGCAAAATGGCTGAAATTTTGGCTGGCTGAGTTTTTTATTACTTCAAACCACCCCTGAAAATTTGAGCCCGATCGGAGTCATGGGTGCGCACACTTTTGTATGAAAAGTAATGGATATGCCCATTTATAAAAAATGAAAACCCTTGCTTTTATTAAAAAATTTATTCGTTTAAAATGTTATGCAATATCCTAATTTATCAATTTCTTAGACTGAGCAAGATTAGGTGTATTTATGTAATGAATCTACTGTTTTAAAATCTTGTGATAAAGTTGTATTCACTGGAGACATTTATATATTTCTTAAAATAAGCAAGGGGGGCGATTTACTTGAAGATTATATTGCTTTAAAACCATGTGATAACATTGTGATATTAGGAGAAAATATATATATATTTACAATCAAAACCCTTGATTTTATTAGACAACTTATTTGTTTAAAAAATTATGCAATCTCCTAATAAATATATTTCTGATACTGAGCAAGATGAGGGGTGTTTACGTGATGAATATAATTTTTTAAAATCATGTAATAAATCTATGTTCGTTGTAGATATTTATATAATTCTTAAACTGAGCAATATTATTATTATTATTATTATTTTTTTTTTTGTCAAGGGAATCTTGTGAATCTTGCATCAGCCATGGAGTGTTTGCGGGCCTTAAAGACCCGCAAATTTCCATGACCACCCAGTTGCACAAAGTGTACAACTGGGAGACCACCGGCGAACGCGGTCGCCGGCTACGCCCCAGGTTCTTACTGGATAAACACACTATAAACCCCCCTGCGCTTGTTTGCCCCAAACCGGAACTCCCTTTTCAGGTATAACTTCAGTTTGGCACGCGCAGCCTAGGCAACTAGCCGCCGCCTTCTCCCAGCCTAGTGACAGGAGAGCAATCTACGATAGAAAGCCCTCCTCCTTTTTCTTCAACAAGGTGGCCCTTACGTACTCCGCTACATTGTTCCAATTTTCGGAACTCCGTAGCATTTCCGGGACCACCGTCTCTGGCCTCCAAATCGGGAAGGGCGGGCGCCCTTCCACGTAGCGCACACATTCGAAAAAAGTGTGCTCCACTGTATCCTTCACGCCAGGGCAGTGCAAGCACTCCTCTGTTGCCACCTTGTGCCAATGTTTTAACATGACACGGAAGTACCCGTGTCCAGTTAAAAATTGGGTGAGGTAAAAATCCACCTCCCCATGCTGTCGTCCAGTCCATGCCTGCAGATCTGAAATCAGTCTGCGAGTCCATCGGACATTTTCCTCTTCCTCCTCTTTTCACCGTTTCTGCCTTTTTTCCATAGAGCTGGAGCGGGCGCGAGTAGATGCCACTTCTCGGTCCTCTACACTATCGTAAATGTATTTCCGCTCCAACGCTAGCATGTCGATGGGTATAATCGATGCTACTACCTGGATCGCCTCGAGCGATAACGTATGGTACGCGCAGGTGATCCTCAGGGCCGCTTGCCGCTGCACAGACGATATTTTATGTCTGTACTTGGCAAATTTGGTGATATCCGCCCAGATCTCAGATCCATAAACTAGGACAGAGTTGACAACGGACATCAAGAATCTTCGCTTCCCGGGTTTGGGCCCTCCTATGTTGGCCATGAGCCTTGACAAGGAGCATGCGATCGACGCAGCCTTCTCACTCGACCTCTGAAATTGTTCCCAGAAGTTCAGCTTGTTATCAAGCAGAACTCCCAGGTACTTAACCGATGTCTTGGCTTGGATTGTGTGAGGGTTCCCACCATCATCGACATTTACATCGATGTCCGTGGAAATTGTTATGCGACGGGTCAGCAGTACGATCTCCGTTTTTGGGATCGCGAGCTGGAGCCCGTGCTCGCCCATCCAGAGGTTGATCTGTCTCACGACTAGATTCAACCTCTCCTGGGTTACCTGCATGTCCCTGCTAGTGATGGTCAGGGCCACGTCGTCCGCATACCCGATCAGAGAAGCTCCTTCCGGGAGGTGAACGCGCAACAGGCCATCGTAAAAGGCATTCCACAGGTCCGGTCCGAGAACCGAACCTTGGGCAATGCCCGCACTCAGAACCCTCTGTCGCCTGCCATCGAGCGTGTCGTAGAGCAGTCTCCGGGCCCGTAGGTAGTCCTTTATTACGTTACCCAGATACCTGGGTATCCGGAAGTCGTACTCGAGAGACCGGATCATGTCATCCCACCTGGCCGAATTGAAAGCGTTTTTAACATCCAGCGTTACAAGAAGGACGTCTTTGCGAATTGCAGGCCGCTTTTCCTTCTCAGCCTCTACGGTATCAACGACACGCCGGATGGCGTCTATCAAGGAATGCCCCTCATGAAATCCATACTGCTCCTCGGAAAGGCCACCGCCCTCCTCGATGGCTCTTCTCAACCTTGCCCGGAGCATGCTCTCGATCACCTTTCCGATGGTGTTTAACATGCACAAGGATCTGTAAGATGATGGAGAGTCCGGGGCTCCACCTTTACCCTTGTTCAAGAGCACGAGACGTGCCACCTTCCACTGCCTTGGAAACACTCCCGCCACCAAGCATGCATTAAACATGCTTAACAGGATACCAGAGATTATTTTGACTGCTCGTTTGAGCACTTCCGCTGGTATCCCGTCCGGCCCCGGCGCCTTGCCATTTTTCATGGCCTTGATGGCCTTCACCATCTCGTCCTTGCTGAATAACGGCACTTCCTCCCTGGGTATCGCCTCTACAGGGTTTTCCCGGATAGGCCGCTCAGGGAAGAGAGCGCCGATGATTCGTTCGGTCGACACCGCGTCCATCATGTTGTCAGACCCCCGGTTCAACTTGCCAATTACGACTTTGTAACCAAGACCCCAGGGGTCTTTGTTTACATCCTCGCGTAATGAACGCAGGCATCGAGCCTTGTTTTGACGGATAGCTTTGGCCAGCCGGTGTTTAGCATCCTTGTGTTCCTGGGAAAATGCAGCAGCCTCGGGCCTGTCCCGTGCTCTTTACGCCCGTCTTCGCGTCCTGTGGCACCCCTTGCGGAGCTCCGCTATTTCGGAAGTCCACCAGTAAACTGGCTTTCTCCCTTTCCAGGGCCTTCGACGAGGCATAGAGGCGTCACACGCCACTCGCAATAGAGACGTCACTTTCTTGACTAAGATTTCAGCCTCGCGGGGACCTGTAGCCTCTCCATGCCAAGCAGGGACGGACGACGACTCCATTCGAAGATACTCTTCGAACTTGTCCTCGTCCATCTTTGGTACATTCCAACCCAAGGGACGCCTCTTGTACGGAGGCCGTTGGGAGGTTCCCTCAAGCACCCGGAAGGTGATGTAATGATGGTCGCTGCCATTGTAACCATCCATCACCGTCCATTCGCCGATTCTCCCAGACGCACCTTCTGTTGAAAAGGTTATGTCTGGGATAGAGACACCCCAACTTGCCCTCTCGTAGGTGGGCCGGTTTCCTCTATTCTGGACCACTAGTTTGCATCTAGTGGCCATTTCCAGTACCTGCTGTCCCCTAGGATTGGTCGTTGGCATGCCCGATTCTAAGGCCCTAGCGTTAAAGTCTCCAGCAAAGGATAACGCTTCCAGTTACCGTCCGAACCGTGTTCTCGATGCTGGCCAGCTTTGTAGCCAGCACTTCCAAACTATCGTTTGGGGAGAGGTAGCAACTTATATAAGTTGTCTCCCCGCACGTGACCCAAACGTGGCAATTGCCTTTCCCTTTTTTGGTCAAGGTCGTTTGGGCTCTACCCCGGAGCCTTATAATATTATTATTATTAATAATAATATTATTTTTTTTTTTTTTTTTTTTTTTTTTTTTTTGTCAAGGGAATCTTGTGAATCTTACATCAGCCATGGAGTGTTTGCGGTCATTAAAGGCCCGCAAATTTCCATGACCGCCCAGTTGCACAAAGTGTACAACTGGGAGACCACCGGCGAACGCGGTCGCCGGCTACGCCCCAGATTCTTACTGGATAAACACACTATAAACCCCCCTGCGCTTGTTTGCCCCAAACCGGAACTCCCTTTTCAGGTATAACTTCAGTTTGGGACGCGCAGCCTAGGCAACTGGCCGCTGCCTTCCCCCAGCCTAGTGACAGGAGAGCAATCTACGATAGAAAGCCCTCCTCCTTTTTCTTCAACAAGGTGGCCCTTACGTACTCTGCTACTTTGTTCCAATTTTCAGAACTCCGTAGCATTTCCGGAACCACCTTCTCTGGCCTCCAAATCGGGAAGGGCGGGCGCCCTTCCACGTAGCGCATACATCCGAAGAAAGTATGCTCCACTGTATCCTTCTCGCCTGGGCAGTGCAAGCACTCCTCTGTTGCCACCTTATGCCAATGTTTCAACATTGCACGGAAATACCCGTGTCCAGTCAAGAATTGGGTGAGGTAAAAATCCACCTCCCCATGTTGTCGTCCAGTCCATGCCTGCAGATCTGAAATCAGTCTGCGCTTCCATCGGGCATTTTTCTCTTCCTCCTTTTTCCACCGTTCCTGCCATTTTCCCATAGAGCTGGAGCGGGCGCGAGTGGATGCCACTTCGCGGTCCTCTACACTATCGTAAATGTATTTCCGCTCCAACGCTAGCAGGTCGATGGGTATGACCGATGCTACTACCTGGATCGCTTCGAGCGATACCGTATGGTACGCGCAGGCGATCCTCAGGGCCGCTTGCCGCTGCACAGACGATATTTTATGTCTGTACTTGGCAAATTTGGTGATATCCGCCCAGATCTCAGATCCATAAAGCAGGACAGAGTTGACAACGGACATCAACAATCTTCGCTTCCCGGGTTTGGGCCCTCCTATGTTGGCCATGAGCCTTGACAAGGCGGATGCGATCGATGCGGCCTTCTCACTCGACCTCTGAAATTGTTCCCAGAAGTTCAACTTGTTATCAAGCAGAACTCCCAGGTACTTAACCGATGTCTTGGCTTGGATCGTGTGAGGGTTTCCACCATCATCGACATTTACATCGATGTCCGTGGAAATTGTTGTGCGACGGGTCAGCAGTACGATCTCCGTTTTTGGGATCGCGAGCTGGAGCCCGTGCTCGCCCATCCAGAGGTTGATCTGTCTCATGACTAGATTCAACCTCTCCTGGGTTACCTGCATGTCCCTGCCAGTGATGGTCAGAGCCACGTCGTCCGCGTACCCGATCAGAGAAGCTCCTTCCGGGAGGTGAACGCGCAACAGGCCATCGTAAAAGGCATTCCACAGGTCCGGTCCGAGAACCGAACCTTGGGCAATGCCCGCACTCAGAACCCTCTGTCGCCTGCCATCGAGCGTGTCGTAGAGCAGTCTCCGGTCCCGTAGGTAGTCCTTTATTACGTTACCCAGATACCTGGGTATCCGGAAGTCGTACTCGAGAGACCGGATCATGTCATCCCATCTGGCCGAATTGAAAGCGTTTTTGACGTCCAGCGTTACAAGAAGGACGTCTTTGCAAATTGCAGGCCGCTTTTCCCTCTCAGCCTCCACGGTATCCACGACACGCCGGATGGCGTCTATCGTGGAATGCCCCTCACGAAACCCATACTGCTCCACGGAAAGGCCACCGCCTTCCTCGATGGCTCTTCTCAACCTTGCCCGGAGCATGCTCTCCATCACCTTTCCGATGGTGTTTAACATGCACAAGGGTCTGTAAGATGATGGAGAGTCCGGGGCTCCACCTTTACCCTTGTTCAAGAGCACGAGACGTGCCACCTTCCACTGCCTTGGAAACACTCCCGCCACCAAGCATGCATTAAACATGCTTAACAGGATACCAGGGATTATTTTGACCGCTCGTTTGAGCACTTCCGCTGGTATCCCGTCCGGCCCCGGCGCCTTGCCATTTTTCATTGCCTTGATGGCCTTCACCATCTCGTCCTCGCTGAATAACGGCACTTCCGCCCTGGGTATCGCCTCTACCGGGTTTTCCTGGATAGGCCGCTCAGGGAAGAGAGCGCCGATGATTCGTTCGGTCGACACCGCGTCCATCATGTTGTCAGACCCCCGGTTCAACTTGCCCATTACGACTTTGTAACCAAGACCCCAGGGGTCTTTGTTTACATCCTCGCGTAATGAATGCAGGCATCGAGCCTTGCTTTGACGGATAGCTTTGTCCAGCCGGTGTTTAGCATCCTTGTGTGCCTGGGAAAGTGCAGCAGCCTCGGGAATAATAATATTATTATTATTAATATTAATAGTGATATTAAGAGAATATATTTATACTGCAAAGAAAATCCTTGCTTCAATTAGAAAATATATTTGAAAAAGTTTGACTCGACAGCTTATGATGATATTGTGATATTAAGAGAATATATTTATATTGCAAAGAAAACTCTTGCTTTTATTAGAAAATTTATTCGTTTAAAATATTATGCAATCTCCTAATTTAACAATTTCTTAGGCTGAGCAAGATTAGGGGTATTTACATAATGAATATATTGTTTTAGAATCTTGTGATAACGTTGTGTTCAATGGAGACATTTATATAATTCTACATTGTATGTAAAAATTTAAATCATTCCTTTAATTATAATACGTATTGAGTTAAACTTATTTTAAAGATTATTCTACATATATTTTTAGTTTTAATAAATTGTATAAACTATTATAAAATTTTTTTTTCTTCATTTATTTGTTATTAAACCACTATAAGTTTAATTAAAATAGATTAAAAAAACTATTCTTTTAATTATTTTAAAATTTTCAAATCTTAATAAATTCATAAATTTTAAAAAATTTTAAATAATAAAAAATAGATTACTATAAAAATAATAAGGGAATCTGAAAGAATTATTCAAATTTTCTTATAGAATGCAGAAATATTTTTCACCTTATAATCATTAAAAATTTCAATATATTTGTCAGGATTATCATTTTGTTTTTACTGCATCATATTTTTTGTAGAGTTTTTTTTTAAGATGTTCTGTTTTATGTATATAAATTAATAATACTTATTAATATTTAAATGAATGAATTTAATTTTTTGACTTAATAATATTTATATTATTATTGTTATATTAATATTAATAATTTATATTAATAATTTATTATTAAATTAAAAAATAAATTTATACATATACGCGCAGTCATAACTGTCATAACTAATATAATTACATATTTTATTTCTAAGCACGATGATTCTAGTGTATTTTTGTTAATAAAAATGTACCCAAAAATCATGAGCATTTTTACACTCTTATTTAGGACTCATATGATAACTGTTAATTTTACAGTTTATTTATAACCTTAAAATTAGAGTTCCGTGCCCTCTCTGTGTAGGGCGGGTAAAATTTTTTCTACTGTGATATATAATACAGTGTTTCAGCTTGCCACATCTCCCTTCTTTCAGTTATAAGTATGACAAAAATTTTTATCTATATCTTCTTCGTATGTTTATTTTGGTTCTATCTTTTAATCCTTTTTTTTGTTTTTCGTCCTTCTCTTTCTCCTTGATTTGGCTTAATTTTTGGTTTTCTTTTTGCTGGTTGTTATTAGTAGCTGTTGTTTCTTCTGAATGTTTTGATCTATCAGCTGCCGTTTTATCTCCTGAAAAAGTTAGTCTCTCTTTAATGTACTTCTGTTTCTTCTTATAACTTGCCTGTCTTCTGGTTGGACCATATAGGATCTTGGTGTTTCATGACTGACTATGATTTTTCCTGGCTGACATTTTCTCCCACTCTCTATATATATATAATATCATCTAAGGTGTTGTATGATGTTTCTTTGTCTTTATTTGCTGTTTTATTGTAGTCTCTGTTTTTTTTTTTATATTTGATTTTTTAACAAATCACTGATATTGTTTTGAATTTTTGGTTTTAACTTTTCTCTGTATATTGGTAATAAAATTTTCGTTTGCCTGCTAAATAGTATTTGTGATGGAGATATTTTTAAACCTGCTACTGGAGAATTTCTATAATGTAGCAATGCTTTTTGAATTTCTTCAGTCTTTGTCCCAGACTTTTTTAGAATACGCTTTGCTATTCCAACTGCTTTTTCTGCTAGTCCATTCGAATGAGAGTATTTTGTACTGGTCGTTATTATCATATTTTATCTTATTCCCTTTCTTTGAAAACTCCTGGAATTATCTTGATGCAAAAGGCATATTGTCAGTTGTTAACATTTCTGGTATTCCATGTACCGCAAATACCGTTGTTAATTTATTTATAATTTCTCCTGCTGTTTTATTTTTCATTTTAATGATTTCAAGCCATTTTGAAAATGCATCCATTATCACTAAGTAATTTTCTGAATTATATTCAAGTACATCAGCTGATATATTTGGAACCTTTCCTTTGGTACTTCATGTGGTAATAATGGTAATTTTTTCTTGATATTAGAATGTACCATATATTTATTACATCCCTTTACTTTTTCTTCTATGTCTGTCGTTATATCTGACCAGTACATCAGCTGTCTGGTTCTTGCTTTCATTTTTGTGACACCTACGTATACCTACTGTAGTTTTTCCAACATTATCTTTTTAAACGTTTGAGGAATTACTACGTTGTCCATGTTGAGCAATAGATGTTCAATAGAGTGGACCATACATAACAAACAAAAACAATATATTTTAAATGGGAAACTTGCGATTATTAAATATTTTATTTTAATAAAACAAAGTGTACTGGGACTTCTACAATTTTGGGGATCAGTTTTTATATGTCTAAGCATCATTTTGTATCTGTTTGGTTATGTTTAAAAAAAATTTTCAGCGCGTTAAAAAATTAGAAAGCTGAAAAATCAAAATTCCCATGTTATTTAAATGGGAAAATTGAGGTGCTTACAGGCACGTGTTTTGGCAAAGCAAAAGCAAAAGCAAAATCCTTGGAGCTGGGGACTTTTTATGAACAAAAGTTCACAAAAAAACCCAGGGTGCAAAATTTTTATTGAAAGTCTAAAATTAGGTCCACTCTAATGTTCACTTACATGTAAGTTGTCTTTCATTTTCCAGTAAAGTTTTACATCTTCTGTTAATTTTTTAATATGTATTGACCACTCTGTTTTGCAGTATTCTATCACTCTTTTTAATGTGCTGTTTTTTCTGTTTCTTTATTTAATTCTTCTTTCTTTTCTTCTGATATCGCTATCTGGTTTATTATATTATGGTTGTACTTATCCAATTTAAATTATTTTTCTCCAGTTTCTATTTTTGAGTATCTTAACTATTTATCTGCTATATACATGTTCTTGCCTTTGATGTACTTCACCTCCAGTTTATATTTTGCAGTTTTTATTCGTCATATTTGTAATCTGATTTATGGTATTTTCGAGACTGGTTTTTTGAATATTTTCACAAGTGGTTGATGGTCAGTTTGTGCGTTTACATCCTATGAGTTTCTGAAATTTCTTTTTTAAATATGATATTGCCAGCATCTCTTTTCTCAATCTCAGCATATCTTTTTTCTGTATCTGTTAGACATTTTGATGCAAAAAATACTGGTCTTTTCTCTCAAAGTAGACAATATCCAATGCTATCTTTTGAGGCATCTGCATCAATGGTTATCATACTATCTTTCAATGAGTCATAGCCACATGTTTTAACTAGTTTTTTCAACTCTTTAACGAAACTTTCAATGGTTTCTTCATCTTTTCTATTTCTATTATGAAAAAAGAACCTTTCAAATGTTTCGTTTATTTCTTTCTTGCGATTTTTCTCAAAAGCCTCTGGTAAATTAAACATGTCCAGTAAATTTATGGCCTCTGGACCAACTAGATTTTATAATATTGCTGCTTGGACTTTATTACTTCCTTCAATTTTTCCTGATGTTAGCATAAAATTGTTATATTGTCTTTTGAATTACCTCCAATTTTCTTCTACATTTCCCTCTAACGAGTAAGGGGTAGGCTTGTTTAAATTGTCCATTTTTGATTTTCGTTTTTTATTATTATCACTTAGATTTTTGTTTGTCTCACTTTCTCTTATTTTCTCACTTAGATTTTCTTTATTTTCACTTTCTGAAATTTCTTTTTCACTATCACTTAGATTTTCTTGTTTTAAAATTTTTAATATGGTTGCATCATCCATTTAGGTTTTTATACCGACTGCACCATGTTTTATCTTTATATATGGCTCATTTTCATTTTTTTTTGCAAAAATAGATTTAAAGTAAATAATATAGAAAATCTTGTTTTAGTGCTGTAATTTTATAAAACATATTATTGGTCCAACAAGGTCGAAAAAAAAAATTTTTATTATAAATTTTATAATTGGACGTATCAAATCTTAAAATTAAAATAAAAGATTTTCTTATAAAAGGATCAAACTTGTTATTGACATTATAACTTAGTAATATAATGAAAAAGTGATATAAATAAATGATGTAAATAATGTATTATAAATTATGGGAAAAGGGTAACTTTGAGCATAGGTAGTAATAAATAAATAGATTAATTTAATTGTTGTAATAATGAAAAATATATAATTTTTATTGAAAGAATAAACTAGGTGATGATTATAATATTATTACAAAACTGTGGGCAGCTGCAGTCTGCCATGGTATAAATAACGTGGTTATAAATAACGTGGCCTACCGTGCCATATCTTTTACTTTTATATTTTAATATTTAAGCTTCGTGACGTCACTATATTGTACACACATACAAACATACATTTTGCGTATTATGTATAGCCTGCGATGGCTTTTCAAAAATATTTTATTTAATTTACAAAACTAAACGCGTGACTCTAATAAGAATAATAATCAATAATTCTAATACAAAATAATTAATTAAATAAAACGCTTGTGATCACATATAATAATAATAATTCGATAACAATAAACTTTTACCTTGCAAGGATTTGCTTACACCAACCTCGTGTTATTAAGCCTTATAACACATGGCTAATTTTCACTATTTCTGGATAATACGAAATAACTAGTTTGATCTTACGTATCCAAATGACTAGCTAACTGTTTATATGATAATCATAAATAACAATTGTTTAAATAAATTGAAAAACTATTATAAAATACATCTGTAAGTTTCTGTTGCTCTGGTCCGGACGAGCGCTAATCCAAGAAGAAGGAGAAATTCTCTTTTTTGAAACTAGTGGCGCTATCAGTGTAAACTGTAAAGCGACCTACTTTATCTATTTTCTGGCGCGATTATTTAAAATATAACATAAAATAATTTATTATGAAAATTGAGGGGAGAGGGGTAATGCGTACCGCATTATAGTAAAATTAAAAATTTTTATTATTGTGCTTTAAAACCGCATATTTCTTGAGATATAAAATATTATTTTTATGCTTTTGTGAATAAATAAGAAATTTTTGGTCATATTTTAAACTAAAACAGCATCTAAAACATTAATTTAAGGTCAAACAGTTCTTGGTACATCTAAAATAACAAACTTTAAAAAAAAATACAAACTTTAAAAAAAAAGAAAATAAAAATCCATGCAATTGTTTTGCTTAAAACACCAAGTTCTTGATAGGAACGGTAAAGGCTTTCTGAAGGAACGATAAAGGCATTTTTGTCATATATATATTAGCCACAATTTTTTTTTTCAACTTAAAATTTTGTTAGTTCTTATGGTGTATGGTCAACAACTTTTTGAAACACAAACTCTAAGACAAAAAAATTTGTAAACTCTTACTTCAATTGGTATATACAACCACGTAACACTATTTTTGCAAAAAAAATGAAAATCAGCGATATATATCTTTATTAAATCTTAATATACATCTTTAGTGTAGGATACAACTTATATACTAATTAGATTGAGCGAAGCTCTGAGCTGAGCTCAGTCTATTCCCTCGAAATAATGTCGAGTTTGTAACCATGATAACTCTTTAACGACATTGCCAATTGACTTCAAAATTTCACAGATGACCTCAATTGAGACAAAGAGGATCTGATTAAATTTGTGGCTCATTGGGTATGCACGTTTCGGAAATAATACCAAAAAAAACTGAATGCTAATTAAAAATTACATTTTTTAAAACTTTTCTAAACGATAACTCTTAAACAATATCGCCGATTGACTTCAAAATTTCACAGATGATCTCAAATGAGACAAAGGACGAACTGATTAAATTTCTAACCCATTTGGTACACACGATAAAAAATAATAGAGAAAAAACTCCACATAAAAAATAGCATTTTTTTAAATTTTATATGGAAAATTTCGATGTTTACAAAAAAAAAAAAAAATTTCCACATTATCTAGGGATATTCAAGAAAATTTAAAAACATTAAAAAAAAAATATCGATTATATCACTCGCTGAATAAATAAATATCTTATATATATTAAAATGAAATAATTGAAAAAATTGACTATTTTTGATTTTATTGGACACGCATGTATGAAGAATTGTACGGACGAAAATACATGAAAGTGGTTTTAAAGTAATCTTTAAAGAAATATCTCCAGACCTTTTTTTAATTTTTAAAAAATATTTAAATGATTTCGAGAAATCAATATCAGAAGTTAGTGGTCGAAAACGCAAAATAATTTCATTTTTTTTCACTAAAACTAATTTTTCTCAGGATCTAAGAGGTTTTTTGAGACGAGGTATAGTGCAAATTATTCCTTGGAAAAAATGATATCAACTTGACGTTTTTTTTTTTTTTTAATTTGAGCTCACGGTTCAGAGTTACAACTGTTTGAAGCTAAGAACTTCATAATTAAAAAAATCAAAAAGTGGACAGTTTCATCACTTCAGATCTCGGAATGGATTGTATCAAAATGTAAAAACCAATTATTAGACACTTTTCTAATGTCACTTTTTTTTTTTTTTAATTTCATTCAATCATTAAAGAGAAATATCAAAAAAACGACTTAAAGTCTAATTTTTTGAATTTTTTATTTTTTCATATTTAGGACAGCTCATATCCATTTTTTATATGATTTTATATATTTAAATTTAAAAATTTGAATGCTACCATTGCATAAAAATATATAAAATTAAAAAAATATTTAAATGCAATCATTGTATAAAAATATTTGAAATTACAACTTTTCTATAAAACAGGAGACTGTTAGAAAAAAATTTATAATGGCGTATAGTTTCTAGTAAAGTCAATAAAAAAATACAATTTTTTATAAAACAAGACAAATACAAAAAAAATTTTTTAATGCAATCATTGCAAAAAAATTTTCTCAATGCAATTATTGCATACAAATATTTGAAATTCCAACTTTTCTATAAAATAGGAGACTGTTAGAAAAAAATTTATAATATATAGTTTCTGGTAAAGTCAATAAAAAAATTTCAATGTTATGATTGCATAAAAAAATTTAAAATTACAATTTTCATATAAAACAAGACAAATACAAAAAAAAATTTTAATGCAATCATTGCATAAAAATTTTTGAAATTACAAAAATATTTCAATGCAATCATTGCATAAAAGTATTTGAAATTACAAAAATATTTCAATGCCATCATTGCATAAAAATGTATGAAATTCCAACTTTTCTATAAAACAGAAGACTATTAGAAAAAAATTTATAATGGCGTATAGTTTCTGCTAAAGTCAATAAAAAAATGTCAATGTTATCATTGCATAAAAAAATTTAAGAATACAATTTGCATACAAAACAAGACAAATACAAAAAAAAATTTTAATGCAATCATTGCATTAAAATTTTTGAAATTACAAAAATATTTCAATGCAATGATTGCATAAAAATATTTGAAATTACAACTTTTCTATAAAACAAGAAACTATTAGAAAAAAATTTATAATGGCGAATAGTTTCTGGTAAAGTCAATAAAAAAATTTCAGTGCTATCGTTGCATAAAAATATTTAAAATTACAACTTTTGTATAAAACAGGAGACTATTAGAAAAAAATTTAGAATGGCGTATAATTTCGGCTAAAATCATTAAAAAAATTTCAGTGCTATCATTGCATAAAAAAATTTAAAGATACAATTTTCATATAAAACAAGAAAATACAAAATAAAATTTTAATGCAATCATTGCATAAAAATTTTTGAAATTACAAAAATATTTCAATGCAATCATTGCATAAAAGTATTTGAAATTACAAAAATATTTCAATGCAATCATTGCATAAAAATGTATGAAATTCTAACTTTTCTATAAAACAGGAGACTATTAGAAAAAAATTTATAATGGCGTATAGTTTCTGCTAAAGTCAATAAAAAAATGTCAATGTTATCATTGCATAAAAAAATTTAAGAATACAATTTTCATACAAAACAAGACAAATACAAAAAAAAATTTTAATGCAATCATTGCATTAAAATTTTTGAAATTACAAAAATATTTCAATGCAATGATTGCATAAAAATATTTGAAATTCCAACTTTTCTATAAAACAGGAGACTGTTGAAAAAAAATTTATAATGGCGTATAGTTTATGAAAATAATATATATATAATTATGTATTAAAAAACACAAAAAATTTCACTATGGAGTAAAATGGATATTTTCTGTCCTTTTTATATCAACAAAAATTATGAAAATTTCATTATATAGTAAAATTCATATTCATTGTCTACAATATCAGTTGTGATGTATATGAAAATTGAAAATATTCAAATATTCATTATCTACAGTACGAAAAAAACTGCAAATTTTGTTAAAAAATCTGAATATTACTATATTCTATTTTCAATTATTATTTATTATTAATAAATAATTATTAATGTTATAAAATATACCTCATTAGTTGTAAATATTTATAAACAATCATGTAACTTTTTCTTAATATTTATTATAAAATTTCTTTGTTAATAAATTTAGAGGTATAAAATTAATTCTGTTCTCATTCATTTGTAAATAAAAATTAATTGCTTTTTAATCAACTATGATTAAATTTATTATAACTAAACATATATGTCAAAATATAAATAAATTAATGCAAAAGATGTCTTATTTGGTTAAGCCGAGCATCGCGAGGCCAATCAGCTAGTAAAAATAAACAGCATCGCGAGGCCAATCAGCTAGTAAAAATAAACTCCACATAAAAAATAACATTTTTTTAAATTTTATATGGAAAATTTCGATGTTTACGAAAAAAAAAAAATTTTCACACTATCTAGGAATATTTAAGAAAATTTAAAAACATTTAATAAAAAAAAAATATCGATTATCTCACCCGCTGAATAAATAAATATAAAAATAAACTCTACATAAAAAATAGCATTTTTTTAAATTTTATATGGAACATTTCAATGTTTACGAAAAAAAAAAAAATTTTCACATTATCTAGGAATATTCAAGAAAATTTGAAAACATTAAAAAAAAAAAAAATATCGATTATCTCACTCGCTGAATAAATAAATATAAAAAATAAAATGTTTCCTAAAATATCCTATTAGAAGCCGCTACCATCGCAAAAAATAATTGTGATACGCTTAACGCACCCTTAGAAATAATTAAACTAACTGGTTAGCTATTAACCCAAGACATGATATAGGCGTTTCTCAACCATCTAAAGAGAATTTTTCAGATATAAAAAAAGGATCAATTGACAAAACAATTTAATACATTTATTAAATCGATTACAAAGACATACAATACATGGCAAACATTGCTTACGTTACAAATACAAATCAAATAAACTTACATGTCGTTTCAATTTTCCGCAACCTCTAAAAACAAAAAGTTGCAAAGACAATTCAGATGGGTATTTCAGATATCATCCAAAACGAAATGATCCTTTAATACAACGATATAATACAATAATAACATCGATTTGGCGAGCAAATCCAGATTTCTCACCGATTTTCTCTGAACAAGCAGTATATTATTACATCGCCAACTACGCATCAAAGGGTGAAAAAATTTCAAAAAATTTACAGGAATGTTTGAACGAAATTTGCCAATCAATGTCAGATAATTTACACGCAAAAACAGCAACTCAAAAATTATTTATTTCTACTTTAAATGAACGTGATTACAGTGCACAAGAAGTAATACATTTACTCATGAGTTGGCCTCTTTACCACAGTTCACGAACATATCTTACATTAGGTATACAAGATGAAGAATGGAAATCAGTTAAGGTATTAATTCAATATATATCAATTTTAAAATGTATAAATATTAATTGTTAAAATAAATTATTTTAAAATTTTATTTATTTTAGATATGCAACGAAACTAAAGAAATTATGGAAGCAAATGATTCAACATTAATTTAGACATATAAAATAAGACCACCTGAACTTGAGGATTTAAATTTGATAAATTTTTGTAAACACTACAGAGTTTACAACAATAAATTTATAAAAAGACGAAAAGAATGCATTGTAAGAATATTTCCGAAAATAAACCTTGTTGACAATGAAACAGAAGATGAAAAATATTATAAGTTACATTGTATTTTAAATGTATCATTTAGAAATAATAACTAATTAATAATGTAAATCATGATTCATGGAAGGAACTATATAATTCTTTAAACATTAGTGAACAAAATGAAATGAATTTACATGAATATGAAGAAACACATGAAATTCCTGAATCCTGAAATGATGACATGGTTAGAAGCACAGTAATAAAAGAAATGGTAAAAATGATAACATCTGCTTTCGGGGGAAGATGCAGTCAAAATCGGAGCACGTACTGGCATGGCTGCTGTAAATGTATATGGAAAAACATATCACTCATTACTACGATTACCTTTAAATTATAAACAATTTGGTTTATTAGAAAATAAAAAAGCCAAAAAACTACAAACTGAATTAAAAAATTTGAAATTTCTGTTTATTGACGAAATGTTATTAATAGGTTTACGTACTTTATATCAAATAGAATCACGGTGTAGAGAAATTTTTGCTAACGAAATTGATGAACCTTTTGGTGGAATAATAATATACTTATTCGGAGATTATAATCAATTAACGCCGGTAGGACATACGGCAATATTTAGTTAAAAAAAATCTACTGACAAAATGCAATCGCAAGGAGAACTTGTTTTTAAACAATTTCTGAAATATTTCTGTTTACAAAATGCACACCGAAGGAAATCAAACACCATATTCAAAATTATTAGATGAAATAGCAAATGGAGAATTGTCGCAGGAAAATTACGAAGCACTGCATAATAGCTGAGAATCTATAATACCTAAAAACGAATTGGATATGTTTGAAAATGCAATACATTTATACCCGAAATGCATACAAGTAGATGCACAAAACGAAAAACATTTAAAAACACAGGAAATCCAGTAGCTCGAATTGTAGCCACAAATGCACCTAATGTAGCCATTCGTTGTTCAGATGATCAGGGTTACAAAATGTTTTATACTTATCTAAAAATTGTCGTGTCGTTATGGGCAAACTTATGGACTGAAGGAGGTTTAATAAATGGTACTTTAGGATATGTGAGAGAAATAATTTATGCTGAAAATAGTTCACCACCGCAATTACCAGAAGCTATCATGGTAGAATTTGATAATTATAAAGGACCCTAATTATATAAAAATCTATTTCCAATAATACCTCTAAACCGTACATGGACACATACTAAAATACAATGCAGCCGAATACAAATACCACTTATGTCATCATATTCAATAACCATACATAAATCCCAAGGCCAAACTATTCATAAAATGTTTCTCCATATAGGAGACAGTGAAAAGCAGTATTAATAAACGATTTAATTCTAATAAACTATCAATAAACGATTTAATTCTATTAAACGATTACTACAAATATAGATACGACTCTATTCGACTATGTGCTTCTTTTAAAGACAAACAAAAGTTTTTACCACAAATTGAAAAACGATATTCACCTAAAATATAAAAATAAAATAAAAAAAAATTATATTCAATTTCATACATTAATAATTCAATAAATTATATTTTTTTTCATTTATATGCCTAAATTTATTTTAAAAAAACAAAACAATTACACCCTAGACCAAATAAACTATATATACCGATAAAATAATACTTATACAGATGATTAAATACGAAACTATTAATTTTTAACTTGGATTATTTTTAAATAAGAAATAATAATATAATGATTTTAAAAAAATTATAAAATAAATCAAAAAATTTTCTATAGCTTCGCTCAGTCTTATACTCGTCCCGGGTAATCTAGTAATAATATAGTATAAGAAGCGAAAACTACTAATGTCAGTGGTGAATTCTGACTTGCTTTACGGATCGGAATTCGGGGCGGATATTACCAAATATTCCAAGTACAGACAGAAACTATCGTCTGTACAGCACCAAGCGGCGCGGAGGATTGCCAGTGCAAACCATACGGTATCCTTAGCGGCCATTCAGTTGGTAAAATCGGTTATACCCATCGTTCTGCTAGCGGTAGAGCGAAATACATCTACGATAGCGTGGCCTTCACTCGCGCCCGCTCCAACTCTATGAAACGCTTGGCAGAAGCGATGGAAGGATGGCTGAACGGGCCGATAGACGCACAGACTGATTCCAGATCTGCGCGCATGGACGGAGGATAGCACGGGGAGATAGATTTCTACCTTACCCAATTTTGGTAAAAGGTGGCTACGGGACAGTGCTTGGACTGCCATGGTGAGAATAACTTAGTGGAGGCCAGAGATAGTGGTCCCGGGAATGCTGCGGAGTCCTGAAAACTGGAAAAAGTAGCAGAGTACGTAAGAGCTACTTTATTGGCAAAGAAGGAGGAGGGCTTTCTATCGTAGAAAGCCCTCCCGTCCCTAAGCAGGGAGTAAGGCAGCGGCCAGTTGCCTAGGATGTGCGTCCCCAAACTGAAGTTATACCTGAAAAGGGAGTCCCGGTTTGGGGACAAACAAGCGCAGGGGGGTTTAAAGTGTGTTTACCTAGTAAGAAGTCCTCGTTGGCAAAGTCTCATGGTTGTACTTGTGCAACTGGGCCGGCCATGGAAATTTGCGGGTCTTTAAGGTCCGCAAACACTCCATGGCTGATGCAAGAGTCACACATTTCCCTTAGAAAAAAAAATAAGTTGTTAATAAAATTTTAAATATTTTTTCCGAGAATCATGGCTTCTGAGTAGCATTTACTCAAAAAATCTTTAAGAATGGCTATAATATCAAAGTATTTTAGTGTTATCTTAATAAAAAGTTTTTCGTACAATTATTTATGACTTCATAATATTTAATTAAATATTATGATGAGACAAAAATTATAACTTTGAATAGTTTACGCTGGACATATTTTGAAAAATAAATGAAGAAACACGATGTTTGCCAGCAAAAAAATTTTTATTTGACAAATAAAAAATATAAATTTGTCAATATTTCGGAGATTTTTCACTCCATCATCAGGACTAAAAATAATAAAATACATTAATTACTTATATATGTTACCGCTAAAGTACTGAATTCCGTTATTATATATAAAACCTAGGTAATATATATAATAACGAGTGCTGGTAGGTAAAATATTAAACTAAAACTGAATTTAATATATTACCTAGGTTTTATATATAATATCGTTCTATTTAATATAACCTAAGTGGCACCCGTTTAATATATTAAATTCAGTTTTAGTTTAATATTTTACCTACCAACACTCGTTATTATATATATTATCTAGGTTAATTTATAGAAAAAAAATTTAAGATTAAATAAATTAATTTCTTTTTGTTTGATATTTTTGTATTGCCTTTTTAATTCTTTTATCATTCGATCACGACCACCCATGGCCGATATTTATATGGGCTTCATACAATTTGTCAAAAAGATCTTATGTCAGGATTCTTGTCAGAAAGAGGAAAGTATTAATTTTGCTACTCCATTTGAACTTAAAACATCATAATGTTGTAACAAATAATAATCAGAAGGCTGTTTCTTATAATCGCTATTTTTAGTTTTACTTTTTGAAAAATAATACGTATTTTTTGAATTTTTATCAATTAAATTATCAAGCTTTTCGTAAAATCTTTCTTTGAAAATTATTTTGTTATTAACGTCCATAGCACTCATTATTTTTGTAATATTATAACTCAAAATTTTCAAATATGTATTACTTTTTCAACTTGTAAAGCTAAACTGAGCGCCGTCTGTTTATTTATTAATACTTGAAAAATTCATCTATTCAATAAATTAGCGGGTAATAAACTCGAGTTTAATATATTACCTAACGCTGTCTCGATATTATATATAAAACCTAGGTAATATATTAAATTGAGTTTTATTTAATAAATTAACGTATCAGTTTTGGAGTTTTTCGTTAATATATATATTACCTAGGTATTATATATAATAACATTTTTCAGTACTTTAGCGGTAACATATATATAAAAAATATTTACACA